>KZ451974.1:2389687-2491893 GCA_002786265.1 Apostasia shenzhenica | reverse complement strand
CTTCTAACTTCCACCCATGATTAATCCACTACCATCATTCCAAACAAGCCTATGCTGATAGCCAGCCTCACCAACAACACCAAGATTCTAAGGTGACTTGATGTTAGCTACAATCAAAGCATTTCCAGTAACAATTGTCTAGCAGCACACCTATTCAAGTATTAAACCCCTCCAATTCTCTCCTGATTGCTTTCCTCTACCACGCAGTTCTCTCATATTCTTGGCATGTGAATAATCATTGTCAAATTGAAAGCAACTGTCGCACCAGCAAGCACAAGCTCAAGCCAAAAGTGTTGTTTAGACACCAATAAGACCTCAAATGCTCAGACAATGTTCCGCCTATTAGAAGTGCATCCTCCAACTGCCAAACCATTTTCACCAGGCAATAAAAGAGAGTTATGGAATTAGAACCCCACAACAATCACCCATTATATGGAATAAGTAAAAGAGAATGTACAACCATAAAATAAGCCATTCCTATGGAGTTATTTGGGCCATCAGCATTTGTTACAGATTGTCAATAGTTCAAAAAAAATCTCAAAGAGGTAAGCTGGCTATCATGGCCATTGACAAAGAAGGAAGCCACTCCGTTCACAGCATAGATGCGCAGTTCATGAATAAGGACTAGTCGGTGGACCCCATCAAACCCGGCCTGATACAATCCTATTATAAATAGCATGTTTCAACCATATAAATCGCAAATCAAGTGTATCCCACTAACAAGCTAAAGCAATCAAATCGAATCTCACCATAAAAGAGGCCTGATCAATCAACAAGAACATGACATTTAGAACCCATAGTGGTAGACATAAAAATTTCATGAAAAATATATATTGGGATAAGTTAAATGAGTAGTCAAATCAGTTCCAACACATTAAGTCAACAACAAAAAAAATTCCAAGCAGCCTCAGCCAACCCATTAAACATGGAGTCAACCACATGATCAAAGTCAACAAATTAACACATATCGACAAGAAGGCAATAATCTACACTTCAAGTATGATCCAAGGGCCATTATCAATGCATTAAACCTAGCATGCGTCCCGATAACCCAGTCAACCCAACAAAGATAGGATTGACCTATCAATTTGAGCCGACCGATTAAGCATGGGATGTCAGAGGATGACAATGTGTTACCCATTCCAACATTCACACGAATCAAGAGACAACCTCACAATTACATGATTAAACTCCCTCACTTTTACATGATTAAAGTCCACATAATTATAATTTCAGCACATGGAATTAAATAAACATCCTAATACTTGCAACAAAGCTGTGAAAGCTTTTTAGAAAGGCCACTGGACCTCAAAGGACAGCAAATGTGAATCTCTAACATCCCAAGAACGTGAGTAGGCCAAGCACAGATATTACTTCTAGTTTCAGAACATATCAAAAATCCATATAAGTTCACAACTACTAAAACTCCAAATTTCTAAAGAACCTTCTAGAGAACACTTTTACAAAGGCCACAACTTTGGATTTCCAATATACATCTATACAGTTCCTTTCAAAATCCAAAGATTCAAAACATAAGTACATCTCAGAATTTCAAAATAAGTCAATGTACACTATAAAAAACTATGCAAAGTGTTCCATAACATTTACAAAAAATTATGCAAAGTATTCTATAATTTCTAGGGATCATACATAGGGGTGGCAATTCGGGTTGAGGGTTAAGGTTTGAGACAACATGTTTTTCCAAACTTGCTCTTAATTAAATAAATCAAGCACCATCACTTGTACCTAACCAATTTAATAAATGTGTTACCCAACCTGCTAATCCATTTATTATAATTTTTTAGGTATAAAAATGTAATAAATTCAATATTTCTTACTTTGAACCAACATTTAGTTAAGAATATAGAAAATACAACTAAATTATGGAATGCACATCTAATAATAAATATTAAAATTAACACTAAAAATAATATATACACTAATGTTGATAAACGAGTTATTGGCGACTCCTAATCGAGTTGACCCACCAAACCCATACTGGGATCCTCTTTGACAGGTCAATCGTGGGTCAAACTATTTATGACCCATATCCATATAAACTGAACAAATACCCAATTAAGCCAGATCAGATTTGAGTTAGGTTCATGGGTTAAGTTAAAATTTGTCACCACTAATCATAAAGGGAAAGGCAATGCCAATGATCCATAAGACCTAAGAATTTATTGCGTTAGTTAAAATTATCAATATGCCACTAGTCACTTAAAAATCATAAAAAACTTCTCAAAAATCTGAAATTATGGAAAATAATTAGAAGGTAAAGGAGCTCATGGAACTCTTAATACCCTAAGCAACACAATCATAGAATACAAAAGCCTCGAGGATTTTTCCTTAAGGAAGAAGCCAATCAGATACCTATTCCCCTCAATCTACACGTGGAATGTGATCACCTTTCCTTCCGTACAAGAAAACCGAGGACGCAAATCTTTTAGAGATCACAAAAATTCCAAGTAGAAAAGGCAACGACAGTAAAACACCTACACAACACATGGTGCAGGCAGATCATGACCTATATTGTAGTGGTAGTCTTGTAATCAGCCTAACTTACTATGTCTTCACCTTTTTATTCTTTCTAATATTCAATTTGCAGTAGCTTATGCACCATAAAAAGTGGACTCCTTCGCAACCAGAAAGATCACTTCGCTTCTAGTGGCCAAGCTAGAATAACACATAATGATAAAGAATTACAAATTTATGGAGAACTTTTTAACACCAAATTATTGTTTTTTTACAAGATTATTGTTGGTTCCTCGATTGTGATTATAATATAATCATTTGTTTTGATGCTTGTCATTGTGCTTAAGTAAATTGGAGATTAATGAACTATTAAGTTTAATATGAGTAGGCTTAATGATTTATCGATAACTAAATACCCTACACAATGATTAAAAGTGAAAAAGGCATAGGGAGTGAAATCAAGCTTCAAGTGAAGTGTTAGAATGATCAAATTGATGAACAAGCCTTAAAGATAAAGAAGAGCTCAATTAAAGATTAATATTTGACCACGATATGGGCACATAGAACATCGTTATAGGCTGATTTAAACATGCTTACATCAAGTTAAATTAAGAGAACCACACAATACCTAAGCTTGGGGGTCAATTGTCGTCAAAAGACCGACCGATAGATCGACCAATAGATCAAGCTATTTAATCAATTGATCAGCTGATCGATCAAAGACCTTTAATCGAACAAAGAAATCTGAAATGTAACAGTCAAAAATCCAATCACTATTTGCTCGAACGATCAAAGGTAGTCTAATAACAGTTTTTACTAGCCATTAGCGGCCTTTTGGCATATAAATCATTAAGGAATATTGGGGCATATTAAAGATCTTCTACGCATAGATTTAAACCCCATCAACTGAGAATTAATTACCTTATTATAAAAAAATTAAGAGTTGATTAAAGAGTGCTTAGTGAGTGATTTAGAAGAGATCAAACTTCCAAGTGCTCAGCTTTGTGATCCACTCTTTCTAAGCTCTTCCAATTGCAATCATAAGAAGAAGAGAGGTTAGATGGCTTGTAATTATTATATATTGTTGTAAATTGTTTTCCTCAATTGATTAGTAAGGATGGCCCCAATTAGGAGATTAGAGGAAGAGCTTTGAGTAACCTTCACACTTCACACAAGGTGTGCAGAAGGCACCTTAAGTGAAAAGGGGAAGTGAGAACTATGCCATCAAGTGAAAAAGATAATGTACGAGATTCTCCATTTTTGACCAAACGAGAAATTCTATATAGTTGGATAGTTAAATTTGGTTGGAGTGCATGTAGGCTCGGAGTTGAACCAAACCACGTTATACCTTGACTTCATTTATTTACTTGCACTTTCATTATTGCTTTCGCTTGTGTTAATTGTCCACCTCACTGCTAACTTGATATTGAGTTGAATAAGCTATATTTGTAGTAAATTAAATTTTATTTATGGTCTATTTACCTCCCTCTAGAATCATTCATAAATCCTACAATTATAAGAGCATACTTACTATTACTTGCGAAAAACAATTCTTTGAACTCAAGTTAAGCTAAATACCGTAAAGCACTTTTTATATTATTATAAGAATATTTTCTTACAAGAATATTAGATAAATAAACCAATATGACGAAATTGTTTATGTTCCTACTTATTCTCCCGTTCACTAATCCCACTGAGGCCAACAAATACTTTGATGACATACCTTCTATATTAATGCAATGTCAGAGCTTGAGGCTAAGGAAATCCATGGTCTGCTCTTTGTGCAAAAAACATGTCATTTGTGAGAAATAAATAACAATTATACATTCTTCTTCTAAATTTTCTTCGTTATTTGGAACCTTTCCTTTGAATTATCTCGGGATATCCTTTACTACCTTGCGGGTGTAGTTAGTAACCATGAGCCACATAAGACTAGCTTTTTCTTTGATTCCCACTACTAAGGTCTAGAGCTTTTTATTTAAAAATACATCTATTCTTATTTTTTAAATTCCACCATCGAGCCCAAGGACGTTATTTGGCTTACTTCTTCTCTAACTCTTTATCTTGAAATCTAAAACCACTAATCATATTGAGTTTTCAAACATTCAATTGGAATGGCTCTATAATCTTTACAATCTATGTGATAACGTTCCCTGACAACAAAACTTAATATCAATTAGTAAATAATAATAAACAAATTAGTAATAATGCTGATAAAGTTAATAAATAAATTAGTAATAATGTTCATAAAGTTAGGACTCATCCAAAAGAAGTTTGCCGGCAACTTCTCTCCAACTCCATCCAAAGGTTAGTTAGCAATAGTTTCTAACCATGAGTGACGTATGAACAGAACCTAGTAGAGTTTCGCCTTTGCCTCTTGAACAAAAAACCATGGGCTCATCACTTAAATAAACCATAGTACTTCGAAGTATCCCACTACTAATGTCTAGAACCTTCCTTTTAAAAATACGCCTATTCTCATTTCTTAAATTCCACCACTTAGCCCAAGGGTATTATTTGGCTCATTCCTTCTATGACTCTTTATCTTGAAATCTAAAGTCACTAATCGATATTGAGTTTTCGAACATTCAATCGGAATGACTCTATAATCTTAACATCTACGTGATCTCGTTCCATTACAAGAAAATAATCAATCTGCCTTTTCATGACTAATTCTTATGTGTGAGAATATGTTCATCTTATCCATAATATTGCTTTTAGTTTTATCAAAAAATATTTGAAAAAAAAATAATTAATTTGAAGAAAATTTAAAAGATACTTTTGAAATTTATAGCAATAATTTGTATAAGTCATTTTTATCTAGCAAATAACTAGATCTTAAATACGAGAATATGACATATTATATACACATATACAACAATCATATCCTGACATATCTGTATTATATATTTTTTAAATTTATAATATCATAGTATCTGTATCATCATATCGTACTCGTGCCTCATAGCATTCAAGGAACACCATAGCTTTAGGGCAATTTCTTAAAAGGTTCATGTCATGATTAATTCGACAAGTTTTACATTATCTGTCAACTGCATAACACAACTATCTACATTTCCCATTCAATACTTAGGACAGGGAACGGCGTGACAAATATGTTATTGAATTTAAAGATAAAAGAAAAAAAATAAAAAAATGAAACACTTAATCAAAGTTAGCTATGAAATTAATAAGCACAACTAGAGGAGCCACCAATCAAAAAGAAATGGAAGCGGGGTTCAAGCAACTTTATCCAAACTAATTTTGACATAATGATTGCCTTTAAGAGAGGTTTTCAATTTCCTAAGTTGAAGAATGAAAATATCTTATATGAAGAATATTGGTTGGAAGTAAATAAGAAGAAATTTACGGTTGATGCAAACAAGATTACTACTCTATTGTATCTTTTGCTTATAGAAGAAGTGAATACGCAAGGCCACAAAATTCGACCAAAGATATGTGGGATAGATTAATTGGAACTCATAAAGGATCATCCAACGTAATGAGAGCTAAAAAAAATTACAGAGAATTAATTTAACAACCTTAAGATGAGTGATAGACAACAAATAGCCTAAACACATGCGAGATTCAGAGAGATATATCATGGGCTCATAGGTTTTGAAAAAGTAGGCTTTTCTTTTATTCCTTAAATATTTTCATTAAATTTTTCAATAAATGAATAGCTTCCATAGTAGCTCTACCTGACATAAAACAAAATTAATTCTTTGATATTCTAGTCCCATGGCGTAATCTATACTCGATCACCCTCTCTTAGAGTTTGAAAGTATGACTTTAATTGGTCTGTTTTCGTGACCAAACTAAAAATAAAAATCAGATTCGGTTTTAAATTTAAAAATATCAAACTAACCAAATTAGACTATAAACCAAATTAAACCAATCAAATAATTATCGGTCTGGTTTGGTTCGGTTAAAATTTTATTTATTTTTAAATTTTTATCTCAAAAAATTTCTAAATCTTGTCATAATGTTATTAAATATTGTTATATAGATATCTAAGTATTAGCCTCAATACAAGAATAATTTAGTATA
This sequence comes from Apostasia shenzhenica, assembly GCA_002786265.1. Taxonomy (NCBI): domain Eukaryota; kingdom Viridiplantae; phylum Streptophyta; class Magnoliopsida; order Asparagales; family Orchidaceae; genus Apostasia; species Apostasia shenzhenica. Next base: position 2,485,368 of record KZ451974.1, on the reverse strand, counting down.
AGAAATAACTGAACTAAATGAAAGCTCCACCCTGATTGTCAATAACAGTATAAAGAATAGTCTAAGTACATGAAATAACTCAATCATACTACCATAATAGACTTAATAAAAAAGATAGCAAGAGTCCAGAAGCAATTACATAGTCAACTTTAATATAATTAAAATAACTTAACAAAGTTATATTTATATATAGGGTTATTTAATAGGCGGTTAATTTGGCTATTTGGTTTTCAAACACGTGAAACCAAACCCAAACCGACTAATCAAAATACTCAGAATATCAAATCATCACCAAACCATTGGATTCTAAACCAAACCTAGCTTTTAAATTTAAAAAGTTTGCTTCAAGTTTTTGGTTTAAACCATTATTTGCACACCTCTACCTATTTTCGATATTAATTTGAAAAAAAACTTATGATAAAATTTCAAAAAAAGTACTTTTAAGGGTTTTAGAAAAGAAAAAATTTGCACTGCTTAGATTCAAATTAATAAAGACAAGTATAAAGAAGCTATTACCTGTTCTCGGACACAAGGAGGTTTGACTAAGAATTTTTCAATTATAATTGGATTAACCAAGGCTCAGCTTTAAGTCCGTATTTTTTTGCTTTGACAATAAAAGTTCTGACTGAACATATCTAAAATTAAGTGCCTTGATGTATGCTACTCGCAGATGATATTGTCCTTATTCATAAAACTAAAGAGGGAGCCAAAGCGAAACCCAAGCTGTAGAAAAATACTTCAGAATATAATCTCAGAAGATCAAAAACTAAATATATAGAGTGCACATTTAGTCAAAGAAGAAGCACTTATATTGGTGATGTGATAATTGGTGATCAATTTATCAAAAATAATGAGTACTTTAGATGCCTAAAATCAATCATACAAAATGATGGTGAAATAGATAAAAATGTTATTAGCAGGATCGAAACAGGATGAATAAAATAGAAAAATACTTCTGGTGTATTGTGTGATAGAAAAATTCAATTCAATCATAAGGATAAATTTTATAAAACTATAGTAAGACCAGCGATGATATATGGTGTTGAATGTCGACTTGCAAAGAGAAAATATATAAATAAAATAAATGTTACAAAAATGAGAATACTAAGGTGAATGTGTGGATACACACGAAAGAATAGAATGAGAATTCAGTATACCTATGAGAAAGTTGGTGCTACACAGATTGAAAATAAACTTAGAAAAAATCGACTTAGATGGTTTGGACATATAAATCGTAGGTCGATTAAAGCTCCAGTAATAAAGATCGAGTTATTGAATTTTACCCACATACAAAGAGGAAGAAAGAGGCCAAAGAAGACATAGCAAGAAACTATAACGAGTGATCTAACTCAGTTAGGCCTAGATAACGAATTGTTAATATATAGAGAGCAATAAAAAGAAAGAATTTATACAGCCGACCCCACCTAGTGGGACTAAGGCATTGTTGTTGTTGTTGTTATTGTTGGGCACCAAACTGACCACTTAAATCGAATACACAAGCCCAAAAATAGGGAAGTGATCACTAACAATTTAGAAGTCATCCCTAGGACATCCTTACAAGTAGAAAGATTCATGCCATGGCCCATCGGAATATCATGAAATTTAAACAGCTATAAGTCTGATGAATTATTTGGGTATCTAAAGTTTAATGGGAGCAAAGTTGGAGTCAAGAAAAAAACATAGAAAAATATAGCTCTAATTGCTCAAGGTGAACTATTTAAGAGAAATAAAGGTGATGATGATGAGAGTGATGATGACGGTAGCATAGTAGCCCTCATAACTAGAAGGATAATGAATCGTAGGAAGAGAATTGATAAAAAAAATTTAAAAGAGCCACCCTACCATCTAGGTGAGGGGTGAATTCTTAAAAATTTGTTACTTACTTTGAATGTAGTAATATAAGGTATGTTCGTGATGAATGTCCACAACTATCCGATAAGCAAGAAAAAAAGGAAAAAGAGAAGAATAAAAAGAAATAAGAACAAAATTTGAAGGCTGCATCGGATGATTCCTCCTTCTCATCCTCTTCCGATGATAGCCATGACACACGTCACCTACCTTACATTGAAAGCATTTCAAAACGAAGAGGTGAACATTAAAGAAAATGAGGTAAGTGGTCTTACAGTGATTTATTTGTTTTAGTTGAAGAATTACAGGAAGAACCTAAAGTTGCAAAAACTAAAACTAGACGCTTTCAAAACAAAACCTGCATCATGTAGGTTAGAAGTTAGTACTCATAATTCAACTACATGCATTTCATCCTCTATTGTCTTAGCATTAGTAATGACTCTTCATAAATTGAAGAGCTTAAGAGTGAGATTTATGACTTAGAATCACAACATAAGAAATTGGAGGAAGAAACAATAGAGCTTAATTCTTTCATTTATGGACTTAATAGAGATTTAGAAAAGTTCCCTCATGGCTCCAAATACTTGAATATGATGTTAGGGAATCAAAGAGGAGCATACACTAGATCCCAGTTACGGTAAAACCAACCCCACACTAATAGGCCATATATTCTACTATTAGTAGAAGTGAACCTAAAGCTTGCATTAGATCTCATACAGGCTCATCCACGCATTGTAGTATTACCAGAAATCATTTATTTAAAAGAATAATCATGGCTTGGGTGCCTAAGGCATCTTTAACTAATCTTAGTGTACCCAAAGCCTTTTTAGGCACTAGTAACATCTATTTGTCCTAGTCGGCGAAAAAAAGGTTAGGAAATGAAATACCAAGTTATCCTTCAAAACATATGGCCGGTGGCATCCTTAAATTTGGTACAATTATTCAAGTTTAATTCATTCTCGCCAATAATGATATGTTTCATAAGTTAGATTGCACATTTCAATAATCTTTTGTTCATTTGTGTAAATACAAATTTATGAATGCTTTATTCTATGATACCTTCATTGTATAATATGTGCATATCGATACCATTATTTCATGTAAGCATACTTTTACTTATAATTTAAATTACTCATGATCATTCTATCATTTAAAATGTATTTAAATAATTTGTGATGTAATTATATAATTTTAAGTGAGTTTGATCTCATTAGTTAAAAATTTTAATATTTTTTAGAGTCCTAGAACTAAATTCTAATTCAACTTGTTATTTTAATGCAAATGCGATTGGAAAGTAGTTATTTTATTTTTTGTAATGTGTTTGAATTGTTTTTAAAGTATTTGCAATTTCTAAATCAATTTGGATGCATAGCATGTTTATTTTTTTTATTTATGGAGCCTAAAAGCTATTTTCACAGTTTCTTGATATTTTTAGTTAACCCCTATTTCAACATATGTATCCTGAACATTTAAACGTGTTTAAATAGTTCGCATTCTCAAATTAGAAGTTATTTCAATATTGACCCATGAGGCAGTTTGATTAGAATTAATGCTTTTGAGTCAAAACAACCAAGAGGAGTACAATGGTCATTTTACATCGAGTTAACTTGAAATTCTTTCTACATGTATAGAACATTATATCAAGATGGCATGCAAAATTTCATAATTTTTGAAATTAATTTAAATTCATTATGATTTGTGAAATCTGGTTGAAAATTTCAAGTTCTACCGTTCTGGCAGTTTCCATGCAGGTTAGACTCAGCTTGATCGATCAGATACACCTTGATCAATCATTTTTACAGTGAAGCTACGCAAGTAAAGCTAATCAACACTTTGATCGATCAAATAAAATGGCCTCTTGTCTTTGATCAACCAAACTTCCTAATCGATCAAAGCATAATCAGTTGCAAAATATTGAATTGTTATACTATCTATAATGCATTGTTCTCATCATCTTTGATTTTACTTCTATTTATCTTTATTAAATCAATATTTAAAATTTAACATACTTCCCTTATTTAGAATTACAATGAGTTATATTTTTGATGAGACAATTTATCACTACTCTAATGTATTTAAAATTAACTTGCATATTTGTCTCAAATGTCATCGTTCATGTTAATAATGCACTAACGGCTTCTGGAATAGAAATAAAAGAAAATAATTGTATAATAGCTTCCTACTTTTCTTGAATGCCTAGATGTGTTATATCCCTCATGTGCCCACTACTAATTTTTTTGTGCTTAAGGAGACAAATGAGAAATTGCTTGCTTAGTATCATTCATACTTTTTCATCTTATTTATAGATCTCATGCAATTATTTAATTCAATTTAACACCTTTATGTGCTGCATATTCTTCAAATCTTATTCGCCATACCTGTATCTTTATCAGTTCTCTTTTATTGTGCTCTAATTACTTATTGAAGAGGAGAGTCATTTCCATGTTTACCACAGTTTTATATCATGAGATATCCTGATAAATGTCTTTTATGCTATACAAAAAGACAGATTTAGAAAATAAGTTGCTTTTATATTTGCTCATTCATTATACTTATCTCGTGCACATACTTGATTATTTTAAAATTTATATTGTGCATCCATGGAGAAGAGAATAGTACAATTCATGCATATGTTTTTCATGCCAATCATTATAATTGCTTGATGAAGTCATAACTTCAAATGTATCGCATATCTTATCGAAATTTAGAGTCAAAAATTTAACAAGGAGCTTTAATTAAATTTTATAATGCACCTATGCCTTTGACACATGCTTGTACTTTATTAAATAAATTTTGTTTGATATATGTCAAAAGGGGAGAAAGTAGATATTTAAATTAGAATTACATATCTTTATGTAAAAGTAAAGGAGGTGTTTTGTAAATTTAATTAAGTGATTAGAGGAGGTGTTTTGTAAATTTTACACTCTAAATGTGAATAGGTCCCCTCGAGTGAAGAGAAAAGGTGATTAATTACCCTCTAGAGTAAAGAGAAAGGCCTCCAATTGTAGAAGATGAATGTATTGGGTTAGTATGTATGTATATATGTGTGTGTGTGTGTATATAAATGTGTGTGTGCAAGTTGTAGGAAGCCATTCGCATGACTAACAAGGTTGCCCCATTGTTGGCACATATGAAAAGAAGATATTATGTATGCAAGCATACAAATACAAGTCTGTATAAGCACAAATGAAATAACAAAATGCATGTCCATCGACAGTTGTGTAGCCGTGCAACAAGGATAGGATAACACTCCCAAGTGCAAAGACATTTCACAATGAGCTTTTGTCCAGCTAGGCAAAAAAGTGAGTTTTCACAATATCGAACAAAGTATGGGAATACCTGCTGCAGTAAAATGACAAAAAAAAGAGGGAAAGAACATCAAAATAACCTTGCCACGGCAAACTGCAAAAAATATTGCCCCTGAGGTAGCCTTGTCATGTAGTTTAGCCTCATATTCCTGAGGAAGCGTAAAAGAAAATACATGATAAATTATTTCTCTAGAAAAACCACAACGTAGGGAAGAGTTTATGCTGACATAAGGAAACATGCAACAGCAACAAATGAATAAATTAAAGCTTCACCTCAATTGTACTAGCAAAGCAAGAAGACTGCTTAGGCTCTATAACAGGTTGTTTGTGTTTGCATATTCTTTCCCATATTGTAACGCAATCCCTTGACATTGCATGACCCTGCAACATTTTTTACTTCTATATCAAAAAGACCAGCTTAAGGAAACTATGGAGTCCGTGCTTAATATGACAATTTCCTCACCATATTTTTCCAGCATGTGATGCATTGATCCATGAGAAAGTAAGAGGGGAAGAATATAAGTAATCCATCAGGTACAATTCGAGCAAAATTTACTGCACCACAGAGGAAAAAATGTAAGATGACCATCAGCGAAAGCTGCTATACCAAAATTCTACAAATTAAAAAAAAAATCTTCAAATTTTGCTTAGGTATACCGATGGTATTGCCAAGTTCTTGTTTATACTCAAGTAAATCACGAGTACGGTAGGAAGAATTGAGCGAGTATCCAGAAGGACCACTAGGTACAACTCCAACCCAGACTTGGTTGGGTAAAACAACATGAGAGTTCTCCAATCTCAATGGGAATTCTCTTCAAAGAAAAAAAAGAACAATCAAAGGCATAACACAAGAGAGAACTCAAGAAAAAGAAAGTTAAGGGAAAAATAAAGAAATTGCATACAAGTTCATTTCAAGAGCACATGAATCGAGGGGAGATAAAGTTCCAGAAGTCAATATGATAGACCGCACATGCAATTTTACAAATTCTTCCATTGCAAGTCCCGGATTGAAACACCACCAGCTAAGTGACCGTGACATTTTACCTGTATGAGTGGAAAAGCAAAATTCCAACCATCAGAAACATCCAGCATTTTTCTTTTATGCGGAACGTACAGAAGATGACCAACACACAAAATTCAGTTATATCCCAGATGATACACAGTGCAGTTAGAAGTTTAAAAAATATTAACAGATGAGAAGCTAACACCTCATATCCTACCTAAACAGCCACAATAAACAGCTGCTATCTTGAACACTAGCCTGATGCAATGCAGACTTCTTTAATCCAAGAGGTTCTAAAGAACTTCCTTCCTTCCCTGTCATGATAGTTAGGACAAGCCAAGAACCATTTTCCTCATCAAATAGTAATATAGGAAAGTTAGACTCTAAACATGGCCTCTAGAGTACTAATCCACTAACATGACTGCATCACTGCAATGTGATCAGGCCCATTAGATTGTTGTACAATTCCATCTCTCCTTAACACAGCATTCAAAATAGACTTTTGTTAAAGCTCTAAGGAAAGAAGCAATGTGATGGTCCTAAAGAGTCATCTCAAAAGACAAAACAGCGATTTTCAAGCCCTCAGAAATGCCCATAATCACCAACATTTACAATCTCATCCTCAATACACTAAATCAAATCCTAAACAGAATCATTCAATGACTGGTGTCCACCACCCTCTAATTAAATGCATTGACACAACCTAAACCCCATTCCATATCACTTCAATGTTTGAACTACAATGATATGGTAAGACTTCAGTGATAACAACCTTCCACTCCCACTCCCCCTACTTGTTTTTTTAAAAAAAATCCACTCCTCCTAACTCATGCAATACAATCATCTTTTATCACATTAAAATAATGTCCCACATAACCAGATATGACCTTTTAGTGAGAAATGTATGGATCAATCAAGTAATGCCAAAGTGAACTCAAGGCAACTCATTTATTATAGTGACTTCTGTTACATACATATGAATCCAATCTAAACGAAAATAGACAAATCAACTACAGTTATAGAAAAAACATAAACGATAAACGGGGATTTGTTATTTGATAGAGTGCAATGAAAAGAAAATATTCATGTAAAATAATATACAAAAGCCGATCCCACTTAGTGGGATAAAGGCTTAGCTGTTGCTGTTGTTATTGTTGTAAACATATTTTCATCAATCGTTCCTTTTAACGGAAATCTATGGATGATTATTATCGCCTTCAAAAATAATCAATAGAATTCCATTAACAGGAATGAAATTTTAAAATATATTCCTGGAGTATAATATGTTAATGATTATACAAAGATCACACTACTACAAGTGAAAATTCATTTTCCATAGGTTGGTGCCACAGTTCTTCACAAGGAGGGAACCCAGCCTTAGAAACTCGTGTTAAGGAAGGAAATATTCATCATTTGTTTGGCTTTTTGTCAATGATTTCCACATAATTACTACCCACATACCCATCCTACATCAGGCTACAATATACACCGTCAAATCATTGAAATTACTCTTAATAGACTTCTAAGTCCGTTCTTTATACACACACACACAAATAGATCACTAATTATGTCCATCATGATCCTCTTATCATAATCAATATCATCCAACAACCCATTGTTAATACAATATTATAACTACCAATTTCATCAACATCCCCAAAATTATATGATCCACAACATAGATGGTAAAAAAATTTGCGCAACACTAGATGGTAAAAAATTTAAATGAGACTGATTTATTAAAATCTTTCTGTAAGTAGTACCTATAATGTGGCTTTATTCATCTATATTTAACTATTCTATGCTCAAAAGAGGTTCATGAAGTTTTTTAATTCAAATACATGCATGAACATCTATGTGTTGCGCAATCAATATGAAGATCGTTAACTTGATTTCTCCTAATGGAACGTTGATTCAGTGGTTGTTTGATAGAACTAATAATGATCTCCCTTGAGTTTAAAACCTGAACATTTTTATTTTATTTTTTAACTTGCTGTGTGATTAAATTGGACAAGTTAACACTTTTTGGATGATAAGTTTGCAACGTAATCTAATTCATGGGACCTTAACACCTTTCTCAGAATTCCATCCATTTGTTTTTGGTCAAACTGCCATTTTTTTTCTTTTAAGAGCAACTTTTTCGACATTTTCTACCAAAGTGATATGACATCCCAATAGTTGATTGTATTTGACCCATGAACACCCTCAAAGACTTATCATGCAACCCTCTAGATAAACATGTTTTCTGCTACCATTGGTTGTGCACAAGCTCTTGCAGAACTCAAATAGTTATAGCACAGTCAGCTTCAAGAAACAAAACAGACAAAGAATCTAATTTCCCAACATGCCACAAAGCTTATGGTTTGGCAACCATATAGAGCACACAACTAATTACCAACCAAACATGTTTTGTGCTAGCATTGGCTGTGCACAAGGTCTTGCAGAACTCAAATAGTTATAGCACAGTCAGCTTCAAGAAACAAAAACAAACAAAGAATCTATTTTTCCAACATGCCACAAAGCTTATGGATTGGCAATCGTACAGAGCACACAACTAATTACCAACCAAACGAATCCTGATGAAGTTGCAAAAGCAAACTAAACAAATCACAATCAAGTTATCTTAGCTCCAAGAGAAAGTAAAGCTAATGAACACATCAGTGAAGCCTCTCGATGATGTATCACCAAACATGGAATTTGCGTGATCATGGTATGATGATACCCATTTCAAAAGTTTTCTCCACAGCATTAGGAAAAGGACAAAAAATACAAAATAGGGGAAAGAAAAAAGAATTGAATTCTCAAGGAAAAAATAAACCAAAAGCTACCGACTGTGAGTATTCTTCTATCAATATACGTTCTAGATTTATACCTGTGCAAAGACAGGATCACGGAAGAAAAAGGAAAGCTATGGTTGCTAGAGATCAGGATAAAATTAAGGAAATGGAAGAAATTTGAAACCATTGAGCATCTCTTTAACCACAAGTTTTCTTTCAAATGCTCATCTAAGTTTGAGTTGCTTCCAAAGAGAAGTAGCATGTTTCTTAAGTTTAATGAAGTAGATCTTGGCCTTACAATCATTATGCACTTTAGTTTAATAAAATACTCACCCAACAGTGATGCACCCATCAAGTTTGAAAGGTCCTTCTAATTCAAGGATGTCAACCCTGAGATCAATGTCCCTTCAGAATTCATTATTCTGTCAAGGTTGTCGATAATTAAAATTACATCTTCAGCACTTGGTTCTTCATGACTATCACAGTGGAAGTACTTAACCTCATCCCCTTAGATACTTGAAGCTCCACGTCCAAGATATGGTGATAATCATTATGTCTGAAAACCCCTATGTGCACTAGATGTCCTCGGAGAAGCCACATTGTTTTTATTATTTCTTCGATCCCACATCCTTCATGTCAGGAAATTTAAAAATAGTTTGAATCACTATTTTAGAAATCAGGAAGGGCCAACCGATTCAACAAGTTCGACTTTGAACCGATTGTCACCTTACTATTCAAAACCGCCTCTCAAACCACTTTGAACCGACCCAAACAAAGGTCTAACCAATAAAACGGTTCACCAGTGAGGTTGGACCAATTCTTTTTTCCGGTTAAAAAACATTTGCTTTCTTACGCTCCCACCAAGACTAGAACTCTATTATTTTACCAACAACATGAGATAACCAACTGAATTAGCAATCAATAATATTCTATTCATGCAATAAATACGATATATTCTTAAAGTAAAAATATATTATATCATCAAGGTACATATATTATTTATTATAATTCATGAATATTATTTTTGAATGGTTACATCATGGTTTGACCCTAGTTCAATTGTAGTTAAACCTTAAATCCATGAACCATTTGTCCATTCGATTCTACGACTGACCTGGTTTTCAAAACCATGATTAGAATGGTTGTATATGGAGGGCCTCAAGTAATATAAACCCTTATGTGGGGTATAATACCTTTGTTAACATTTCGTAAGATTAACATATTTTCTCATTTTAGCATATGGCAGCTATATTTTTCTTCATTTCCAACAATTTTATTCAATTTCTCAGTATTCAAAAAATTACCATAGGTATGCTGCTAGAGTGGACTAATTCCATATCTAACTAATGTAGCCCAATCTGATGAATATCCATCTTAAATTTCAAAATTCCTTGTTCTGAACTCCATCAAGGATTCAATCTGCAAAAATTAGCTTCAGCATGTGCAATAGCTTGCATTATACAGACAACAAAACGATTGCACAAAATTTCCTTTCCAAAAGGAGCAAGCAATCATTTGAACAAAGTGGAAGAAAAGTAAAGGAAGTTACTGAAAGGTCTATATAGTTTATCATAACTACACTTTGGTCCACATTTTTTTAAATCCTCACATAGGTCCCTAACATTTTTTTGTTAGTAGGTCCCTCACATTTTTTAAAATATCTCGCTTAGGCCCCTCGAATTTAAAATAGACCTAAAAGTGAAGCAAAGTAGGGACCTAACAGATCAATATAATTTTAATTAAGGACCTAAGAGAAAGGTTTTAAAAAATAGACCGAACTGTAATTATAGGTAAATGATAGAAACCTATTAGTAATTTACTCAAAAAATAAATGAGCTCCAATACAGACAACCAGTATTTTCACATTTTGGAATTGGCATCAATGAGAAGATCTGTTGTCAAGATCAACAGGTCAGTATGAAAACCGAGTAAGAAAGGAAAACTCTTGAGCACAGGTCAATGGATGTAGTTTACGCTCAAACAAGGTGAAATACACCAGGAGATGCATTTGGTACTAAACTGCCAATTATGCATTAAACCCCAAGGCCCTGTTTGTTTGGCCGTTGAAAATTAACCTAGTTTAATTTTAACCAGGCATATCACATCACACATAAAATTTAATATAAAAAATTAATTTTATTTCACATCCTACAAACATCACTAAAATAATAACTAACTTATATCACATTCCTCACATATTCCAGCATAATAACTAACTTTATATCACATCCATCATATATCCCAATATAATAACTAACTTTATTTTACATCATTCATAACTTTCAATAAAAAAAAAATCTCTATTTAAGTTTAATTTTAACTTTATTAAATTTAACGTTACAAACAAACAGACCCCAAGAGTTAGAAACATAGCCAATACCTTTCATTGAATCTGCAGCACTCGATGGTGACTCTTGCACGTGGAACTTAAGCAAAAAAAAGGAAAACATAACTTTAGCGAACTCCTGATCAAGGACAGTCCAAAAAAAATAGAAGTTGCTAAAAACAACATATCATGCAAATGCACCTCTCAATATTAAAAAGAACAATGGACACTTGAAAAAACATGAATTTAACTCACACGATAAAACCTAGCATGACTTTTACCACCATCTCTAAAAACAATTTTAAGGATGTTTCTGATGACCTCCAATCTGCATATTGAATCTGATTGAATTGGCACCCCATTTTGAGTCTTTCCTAAAACACAAACAATAACAAATTTTTGCATCAGAGTGTTTCAAGACTTGTAGCCTGCAAGAATATGAAAGAGGACATCAAGAGAAACGGAGAGAACTCAAGAAGCACCCCCCTAGGGAATTGACATAAATTACAAAAACCAAAGAAGATCAAAATAAAACAATAAAATGTACCTTCCTCACGAAGCAAAGCAGCATTTTCTATTGTATTAATAAGCATATTTGCTGTCTCAAATGTAATATTTAAATCAGAGAGAAATTCATAGATATAGTGCCCAGGTCGAGTAAATCCCAGATCTTTAGACTTGATAGGAATTTCAGAGATATGTTTCTCAAGTTTTAGAAGGAGACCTACACATTAGAAATAGTACAAAGTTAGTATTGTTTGTTCTTAATACAAGCTTCATGCATTGCAATCTATCAAAGAAGACAATAGCCTGCTCTGCTACATGCATCCTTTCACATGGGAAAAGTAGAAATGTATTAAACGCACATTGACAACATGAAAGCAACAGGACACACAATCAGCAATCTACATTGTCTGTCTTTGATTACAGTTTCATATAGTGTTTTCTATCTAAAAAAATAAACAGTACACTTTGCTACATGTATCTACAACTATAAATGAATCAAACATTCGATGAACAACTCAATGTTCAGTTCAATAAGAGCTCAATCATGTTTAGTTCATCAATATTAATGAATAAGCTTCAGCATAAATTTAAAAGCAGAATTAGTAAATGAATGAGTTTGAATATATTAGTGTTCTATTCATCAATGCTTGTAAATAGCTCATATGAAGCTCAAGACATACCAAATAACAAGGCTCGATATGATACTCTTTTAAAGCTTAATCAGTGACTTATTTAGAGATTATAGAATATCTTGTTCATTAATCAAAAAAACTTCATGAACCATAGATTAACATAATGATGAGCCTTTTCATAAACACATAATGTGCTTAATAAGAGATTATTTGTAATTTTTGCATTTGTATACGTGAGCTCATTCATAAATACATTAACAAGCCCTTTTGCGAACAAATTAGTAAGCTTATTCGCAAATTACATAAACCAAGCTCAAACATGTCTATGTTTGCCAACCATGCCCAAAACAAACTCGAGCTCAAGCTCAAGTTGATTTTAATAAATGAACAAGAACTTAAATTGACCAATACTTGGTTTAGTTCGGTTCATTTACAGCCCAACATGTGTCCTTTCTCATAGGCCCATAGCAAAAAATAATACGCATTAAATGCACACTGACAATTTGAAAGCAACAAAAGATCATGTCGATTCCTCCATTGTTGTGGTGTTTCGATGCATAGCAAGTAATTTAAGTTAGTTTATAACAAATGAATCTGTTTAAGCTTTGTTAATTTCAATAAATAAAAATTGTCATCAAGTTGGAACACTTTATCTGTCTCAAGCATAGACCTAATTGAAGCATGTCAAAATAATTGGAGCTTGAAAACACTCATTCATTTCATGCTAACATTTTTTTATAGGTGTTCACAATCTTTGATCGACCAATTGATCGATCAGTGTCTGATCGATCATAGTGTCTGATAGATCAAAGTCAGTGAACTACTATTATTTGATCGATCAGTTGATCAATCAATGACAGGGATCCTTTTAGCTTGATCGACCAAAACTGTATTGTTACCTGGGATTGATGCATACGCAGATCAATCAATTAATCAAAGGTGATTGATCGGTCAACTAATCGATCAAACTTGGCCATAATCTAGTTATAAGACTCCAATGGCTAACGACTTGATTAATCAAGCATTGACAGCCTCGAGCTAAACTAGCCATTGGAGCCTCACCTATTTAAGAGGACTTAATTGCTAGTTGGGCTTCTTCTTGGCATTTTGCACATTAAAAAGCTCCTAACTAACTCATTCACCTCTCATAAATCTCAAAGACTCAAAGTGCAAATTAAGTGGTGATTAGGCAAGGATTCAAGGAATTGTGCTCAAGCACTCTCTGTCTCTCAGCTATCCTCCCACATTCAAGTCCAATCTTTGAAGGGAAGAGTAAGCGAATTCTTTCTCTTGCATTTTTGCTCATTTCTCTTTAGATTTTCCTCCTTTGATGCTTACTCTAAATTCTTATAAAGAGAAAAGAAATTTTGCAATAACTTGATAGATTAAAGCTTGGTTTTTACTTGTGTGCAAAGCCTTAAGGGCTAATTTTTATCATCTTGTATAGGAACCTCCGCCTTAGAACAAAGGAGTATTTGATATATAGTTACATTCATTATTTGGTTGTTGTGGACTAGCTCGACGGTGAGTCGAACCACATTAAATTTGTGTTCTTGTTCTACATCTTTCATTTGCTTCCGCTCATTATTACCATTATGTTATTATCATCCGTGTACTAACTCATTATATTTAAATAAATTAAATTCATTAAAATTTTAATTAGGAGTCTATACATGCCCTCTAAACCAATACTGATCCTACAAACCAAATTATTAGCAAACTGCAAGTATGATGATAAGCTCATCACCTTCCTAACCTATCTTAATCAGCTCCCATTCAATAAATCATTTCATAAACCATCCAGATTTTCAGAAAGTTAAATGAATTCCTACAAAAAACTGTTCCAGCGAAACTTGCATTACAATTTGATGATTTAAATTACGTAATAAAATGAAAAGGCCTTCAGCTGCTTAAAGAAAAATATAATCCATCCATATTGGTTCTGTGAAAAAGTTGTGGTAGTCGCACCATGACATGCAATTATATACTCTCTGGCAGGAGCATAATACAGAGACCTCAAACAGAATTATAACATAGAACTACCTTATCAAGGACTTCCATGGCCACAAAAGGTTGCAGGAAAAAATATACCTCTGAGAATAGCATAATTTTCAGGATCATGCTGTTTATCACTAGCTTTATTTTTTGCCCTTTTTTCAATTGATAGGACAAAGCACTCTTCTGCTTCAGCAATGCAAGCAGTCAAATGACTTGAAGGCAAATCAAATGAAGCTGCATCTGCACAAATGCTATCCTGCGTATTAAAATAGTATTCATCAATAATGTCAAAGCTCAGTAAAGCAATCACGTGTTCACATATATAAAGAACAGAAATCAGAACAGCTGCTGTTCAATTGTCAATGTTCAAAAAAACAACTATGCAAATCATAATAACACAGGAACACTGGCATATTTAGGAGATCAATAAGAGGGGGAAAAGCATGATTTATGTGAAGTTGTAAACCCTCTTTCAATAGAAAGAGTGGGTTACCAAACATTGCTGCGTTTACTGTTCAGCAAGAACAATTGTGAAGACTTGAGCAAACTTTTTGTGATGAAAACAATGAATTAGAAATCCTGGACTAATATAAATAAGAAAGAGAAGAAATAACGGAATTATTGTCTCAAGATATCTCTACCTAATGCCAGTCTGATGTACGATTATGCACTGCTGACACACCATAGGAACTATACATCCTAGAATTTCACACAACTCCATATTATTAGTTGATTACCAAAGAAGTTGTTTCAGCAAGAACTTGATTTAGACACATGCCAATGTCCAAAGCTATTGTAACATTCTGTGTTCCATATGTAAAAGTATTGTCCGTCATAGCTTTAGAGAACTGCAACTGCATCACTTGAGGACTTCCAAGGATGCCAACCATCCTAGAACTACTCCAACTCAAATATACTTAACTACAGAATTCTCATCCTTAGTCTAACAATTTTGGCCCCAAAAAACACCTCTACATATAAAGAGCACATTATAACTTACATTGCTCGGGAACTTAATTTCTTTTCCCGAAGTGAGACTATTTATTTTCATGCACCTAGAAGCTTACAATGAGGATCCTTGCATCAGTGTTCCCCTCTTCTGGGAAATCACCCAGCAATCACTCCTCACCCTGTTCAACTACAGGTCGTCACAACCATACATGTCAGTGTGTCACTCTAGTTCTGAACTGAAAGCCATCCAAGTACTCTAGCATCTAGTTGATTACTACAACAAAATAATGAAATTCTTTCCCATTTGGGAAAGGAAAAAACAAAAAAAGATGTCTATAAATCCAACATGCTAAAAATGACAGATTCAAAGATGAGAAAAGTTAAAACTCAAAATTACATGGAGGTCAATTCGAATTTGAGAAATTTACATGTGCATCTTATTTCACCCGAAGTTACCACAACTTAACTATAACTTAGGTATGAAACCCCAAAGGTGAGCGAACACAACAACGATGACAACCGACAAGTGGACAGGCAGCAAACACTACAAGGTATGACGAGTGCTCGGACGGTGAGTGTGGACTACACGTGGCAAGTATCAAGCAATGAGCAACCACAATAATGAGGTGATGTGCAGGTGAGTCATAACGATTTGTGGCGATCTGTGAATGACAATAGTGTAGATGCAATTATGTTTAATGACAAGACATAGACATGTTCAATGATGCCAGAAACGATAGATTTGACAAACTTGTAAGACACAATAAGGAATATTATATGAAACATTTCATATCTTTGAACAAATCAAAACCAGAGTAGCCTTTGTGCAATAACTTTTTCGACATAATGTATAATAAGTCTTTGCCCCACTAATTGAGCTCGGCTATATGAATCATTTATCACCACTACACTATATCAAAAACAACTTATTGTACTTTCTTGTCGTGCCTTTTTCTTATCTTTTTCTTCCTCCTCTTACATGAGCAATATTCAATAACTCATCTCTCTTTACTGCAATTTCTATCGGTCTACGATTTATATACCAAAAACGTCAAAGTCAACTCTCTCTAAATTTATCCACAATTAAGGCTACCCCAACCTTTTCAAGGGTACTCGTTCCTCATCATGTCAATCATGTGAGGATGACAGTTATGAACACATGTGGTACCATATGCTAGTGAACAGAGGATAACCAAAATTCGTGCAATCACTATTAACAAAACCATATCTAGGACACCCCACCTCTTACCAAAGTTGCATCTGCATATATTTCTAAGTTGCATTTTTTAAAAATACCTTGCCATTCCACATGTACCCCTAGGTCAAATCCTCCTCTACATCATGTACCTCATCTACAATAAGTAGATGGTCGTTATTTTATGTTAAAGAATTGACAGAAAAATATAGAGATGTCAAAAATGATCATTATTTTTATTAATATTGAAAAGGAATATGACAAATCATTAAAGAAGGTTCACTACCATGAATTGAAAAATGCATGCTCATCACATATATAAAGGTCATCTAGGGCATCTACCATGGAATAGTTACAAGTGTTAGGAAATATAAAGAATTCGAAAGAGTTTCCTTCTACGAATGGACTACACCAAGGTTCTCCTTTGAGTTCTTATTTTTTCAATTTCTAAGATAGATGAGCAAATTAACCACATTCAAGATTCGATTCCTTGGTGAATGCTTCTTGCAGCAAATATAGTTCTAATAGATGCAGCTCATGATGGAGTTAATTAGAGTTAATTAGAGTTGGAATCCTTGAGAGTAATTTATAAGCAAAAAAATACAAATTGAGTAGAAAACGACTGCATTACAAATTTAATGATCTAACACAAAGAAGTGATATATTGTGAAACTTGGGATAGTGGTCAAATAATATGAAAGCTTTAAATACCTCGAGTCCACCATCCACAGTAATGAGAGTATAGATGATGGTGTTAATCAAAAAATCAAAGTATACCGATAAAAATGGAGAATTGCGACAAGGGTTTTATCTGACAACAAAATATTATTCGACCAACAATGCTATACGAGCATGCAAGTTGAGAAATTAGAAGGTAAAATATCTATAAGATTAAAGAAGCATGATGAGAATATTAAGATGGATGGGTGGTCACACTAGAGCTATGAAGCATCGATACTTCATAAAACCTAACGTATCTGTATCGTATCCATATCAGATACTGATACTCTACGATACTCTACCGATACGTATTAGATACGCCACATGGCGTATCAATTTTTTTTTATTTTTTAAAAATTTGATTCATATCAGATACTTCCCCGATACTTCTAGATACTTTTAATAAGAGGCAAAAATGTTAAAATAGTCGGTTCGACATATACAACAAAAAATTTAAAAAAAAATATTTCATATGTAAAGCACAACTTATGCATATATTTTGATGTTAAAATTGAGAAAGATATATTGGGCTACGCAATTAGGATCACAGAAAGTTTTACGCACACTAGTGTTTCAGCAATAGAAAAAGATTCAATATTCACAAGCAGCTGTGGCAACTACTTTAGCTAACCTTCTTTTATGATCTTATAGATACTAATGATGTTTCTACTTTTTTTACCTTAACTGATATTGTTTTTACTTCTTTTAAACGTTAATCACATTTTTTTACCTTAATAAAGCTTATGTTGTAAAAAAGATAGAACTTTGATCTTTTTATTTTATCTACTTATTTAGTCAAAAATTTGAAAAGAGAGAACATATATATATAGTTTAATTAGGTCAATATATCATGGTTTATGTCACAACATCCGTATTATTATTATATCATATTTGTATCAAGCTAATCAATTTGAATTAAATTTAAATCGAAAATAAAACTAATCTACTATATATATATTTAAACTCTTGTTTCATGTAAATAATCTAATAAATTAAAAAAGTAATTAAACAGACTTTATGATATTATTTTAAATTTTAAATTTTTTTGAAATTCAATAGTTGAAAGATATTTTTATTTTTTCAAGTTAAATCATTCATAATATATTTTAAGCGATAAAAAAAGAATTTCAAAAATTGTAGTTATTTTGAAGAAAATTTTAAAAATATTTTTGAAACTTATAACATTAATTTATTTAAGTTACTTCCATCTACCATAAAACTACACTTTAAATATGAAAATATAAGATATTGTACACACATATATAACAGTCGTATCCTAACGTATCTGTATCCTACTTTTTTTAAGTTTGTCATATCGTCGTATCTGTATAGTATCGTATCTATATCGTCGTGTCATACTTGTGCTTCATAGCACTAGAGTGAATTGCATTAGAAACCGGGTGGGCTTATGAATAATGAAAAAATGATAAAGGAAGAGCGTTTAAAGTAGTATGACCATGTCCATCATATACCATTATATGAACATAAATGTAAAGAATCCATGTCACGAGGTTAAAAAATGAAAAGTGTAAACCAATAGAACTTGGGATAGTCACAAAAATTGATCTTGAATAACAAGCGCTCAGGGGGAGTGTTGCAATACATAGTTCTAAATGAAGAAGAGAAATCCATGTAACCAACTCTAGCTATTTGGTAATAGAGCTTTGTTGTTCTTGTCGTTGTCATTCTTGTT
This sequence comes from Apostasia shenzhenica, assembly GCA_002786265.1. Taxonomy (NCBI): domain Eukaryota; kingdom Viridiplantae; phylum Streptophyta; class Magnoliopsida; order Asparagales; family Orchidaceae; genus Apostasia; species Apostasia shenzhenica. The sequence continues at coordinate 2,466,410 of KZ451974.1, read as the reverse complement.
CCTGTTGTCCTTATATATCCAACTTTTTGTAAATAGTATGATAGCACGAAAACTAATGTTTAGCTTGGATGAATTTTTTTAGCAATTTCAAACAAAAAATTCGCAAAAGTAAATTTAACATCATCAATAAAGAATTACAAGAAGAATAGCCAAAGTTAAGCATACATAACAAAATTGTACATCGGTTTCTCAGTCTAATGATGACATTCACAATTTGAAAGAAAATCAACGCCGACATAACTTCAAAAAATATCAAGACAAAGGGCATTCAAACGATTTCCATTTATCATTATCAAAGGAAAGTATTCCAGCCAAAAGTATTATAAGCAAAAATACCAAGTTGTGAGCTTCATCAAAAATAAGCACAGAGTTGCTCCAAGGGATGCCAGATAAGGAACGTCGATTTCCAGGATCAATAAGGTAGTTGTACGGTGCAAATAAAATATCAACCACCCTGTGAAGCTCACGGCTTATATAGTAGGGGCATCTGTATATTTTGCCATAGATTGCTTACATGTGTTTAAACCAAGCAATGACAGCTAAATACCAAACATCTATAAAGGGAAAAAAAATATAAAGATGGAGATGTACTAAGAAACTTACGTGTCATTGGATCTTCCAGTCTTAACCAATTCTTCTATGTCAAAAGGTTCAAACCCAACGTCGTGACGATTTCTCATGAACTCTATGAGCATTCAAACGCAATGCAAAATTAGAATGGAAGAAACAAGACAGCAATTCATTTGTGCTGGTACACACAAAGAAGAAAGCACAAAGATACCAAAAGAGATATTAAGAATGAACTTAAAAGAAATCTATTCGAAGATAGGACCCACGCATATCCTTATCATTACCTATAATTTTGCTTGTGTTGCTGAAAGGTGAAATAGGACAAAAAGGATCAAATGACACATGTACATATAGATCAATAAATTATTGACAAATAATTAGTTAAAAATTCCATGTAACTAAAAACAAACTGCCACTACGAAGTGCACCACTTCATTGATCTCAACAACCAAAATAACAAATATTAGTTGGATGAGATTGTCGTACCTCGTCAAAATAACAAAATGATTCTGGTTCCAACAAGGAACTCTGAATAAATGACTTTGCAGAAACAGCAATATTAATGATAGAATCAAAGAGGGGAAAAAAATCAGATTAGAGGACAATCTCACGCAAAAAAAATCCAGTCATGGCGATGACACACCAACAAGCGAATTCAACAAAATCTACATAATTGAAATTTCACCAAATTCTCTTTACACAAACATGAAAATTCTAGAGCCTCGTGATGGCTAAAAGAATGTTTGAGGGTTTATTTTAAGACAAAATCTTGGGCATCGATCTATTAAAAACTAACTTAAAAAAAAAACAAAAAAATTCACCTATATTTTCAGTTTCCAGTTCTCCACTATTATTCTAGGCTTACAAGAACTAAACACCATCAAGTTTAATTGTTGGCTTGAATTTGAGAATATGGATGTCTTCCTCCAATGCAAAGATGGTGGAACCTAAAACCAGCAATAGATGACCATGGGCAGACCATTGTGCCAATCAGAGATTCTTCCTCATCCTCTTTCATTCTCGACTTGAAAGACGCATAGAAAATCCTTTGTTTCATTGTTTCTTACTTAATAAGACAATGCAGTAGAGGCACACCATTCACCTCTTCATGTGTTCACATAGCAAAACTTTCATAGCCAACTTGGCTACCACACTAGTTTCGTCGAGCATTGAAAATTAAATATTTATTCCATATGCACTCTAGATGCTCCTAAAACTGGACGAAAAAGCAACAAGAAATATCTCTGCCGCAGGGCTGGAGCTGTTAGACCTTGATTAATCAAGGATTCCAACATAACTACCACCACAAGTTTTATTTTAGGGTACCACCACATAAAATTTGGTAAGGCACTGATGCCAAAGCTGCAAAATGGAACATTAACAAGTTCTACCTTGGAAATCAGCAAGATCATACAACCTGCTATGGAGTAGGACACAGTACCTCAAACAAGCTCTATTGGCCAAGGCTTGGCCAAAGAACCAGCTGCATTAACAAATGTCATGCACTATTCTTCTACACAGCCCGAAACAGTGAACTCGGTGAGTCAATGCAAACTGCTGATTGAAACTAGGGGTGAAAATTTTGTTTGAAACTCGAAAGTAGCTCAAACCTTGGTCGCATTTTACTTGAATCAGAATCAAACCGATTTTCTTACGGCTTGAAGCCAACTCACACAAAATGAAAACAATTCAACTCGCAATCAACTATTTTTTTTATAAAGAACTCGTGATCAACTTGATAAATGTATAAATATACAAACTTAGAATTTTCCAACGTGAAAGATATGTAATATATATAAATATGATAATACTTTATCATAGAGATTAGACTCAAATTAACTATTAAATCAACACAAAACGAAAATAAAATATTGAATCAAATAAAAATTGACCCAAATCAAAAGTTCAAAAGTTTCTAGAAACATTGTGAAAGCAAATATTACATGCATGAATGAAAGTTCCAAAAGCATGGACATAATTAGCTAGCGAAGGTAGGAAACATAAGCAATGCAAAATTCTCGAACACCTCATCAAGAAATTCTGGAAGAAAGAGTAGCATCCAAGTGAAACAGATCCACTGAATGCAAAAAGGAAATTCAAGTACTCAATCATTGGGAGGAATAACGATTTTCCATTTTAGATTTCGAATATTAATAAGGGGGGTTTAACAATTTCTAGTTTTTGCATTTCGACTATGTTATTTTTGCCTTTCAATATTTATAATCTTTTGTTAATCATTTAGAGAAGATTAGACGTATTTCTCTTTCTAACTTACGTGATAGGTTTTATAAATAAACATTTATTTCTATGTAATTGCAGTTTTGATAAGTTAATAAATACAATTTCCCTCTCCTTCTTAATTCTTCCCACCTTTTTCTCTACTCCTATACCCTCTTCCCTTACTACATTTCTTCCTTTTCCCTCCACCTATTCTACATCAATTACAATAAGAGCTTATCTGACCCACTTCAATTCAAACTCACAGTGAATGACTTCAGTGACTAATTAAACCACATTGCACACAATGTAGTCGGGCCACATGACTATGTGCACTAGGCCAAAAAGGAGCATATAGGAGCATAAAAGAGAAGCAAGCGAGGCAATGCGAAAGAGAAGATAGCGGTGCTGGCTGGCAGAGCTGGCCATGAGAGAGCATGCAACAAGAGCGAGCTCGCGGAACAATAGCGCCAATGCCCAAAGAGTCGTGTCATCCCCAAAGCCGAACATAATCACATTACAGCCCACACATCCAATTAGCATCAACCACAATCGCATGTGAATACAATTCAGCACATGACAACAACTGTGCAACACCCCCTACCTGCCAACATAAACACCACTATAAGCATCATCATACTATTATTCAGCAACAATGTGAACCTTAAAACAATAGAGCAACTCGACTTAGTGTCAACTGCATAAATCCCACATGCAGTGCGATCTCCACATTGCATGCTTGCTCGCCACATTTCGTGCACCAGTTGTCGCACCTCATACTCACCTACCTAGAGCTCATCATCATATCATCCTTTGTGCTTAGCCATTATAGTTGCAATCCCACGTTCACCCACCTGGAGCAACTCCCTGCAACTGTCCAAGCTAAGCCACATTGCATTCAAGCTAAGCCAAAATGAGTACATTTATACAGACTAAGTTGGCACTATGTCTGTCCCTCGTGAGCAGATCATAAAAACAACCTTCTAAGAAATATTTGTGCAAATTACAGGGTTAGAATAAAAAAGGTGCAAACCATGCTTTGTGGGTAATTTCTAGCACATTAAAACAAGAATTTCATTTATTTAATTTGTTAATTTGGTAACTTAATAAATTCCAAATTTGTTTCCCAAAAAGAAAAAAATCAACATGCCTTACCCTTAAACCAAATCATTACCTTCTAAATTCTTTGGCTTGTTTAAAGAAAAATATAAAAAAATGTCAAGTTAACAGATATTGCAAGTCAACCAGTTGCTGCTAAATTCGAACCAAAACCCATACAAGTGAAAAAGGAACACAAGTTTTGTCTATGGTTTAGAGGGACAGAACTCCTCTAACATCAACTCAATCATTTTAGAAAGAGTTTGCTAAACAGCTACTAGTATGAGCCAATCAAATGAAGCACAAAAATAACTATGCTAATATGTTGTCGTTAAATTGAATGTCGAAGATGAAGTTGAAAAGTTGATTCCAACCACTCAATAATGTCTGCTTTGATCTCACTAGCCAGTCCTTCTAAATTTTTGCAGAGGCCCTATAAAAACACAAGGAGGCCCAAACACCCAACCCTAAACTATGGCCACCGCAAGCCATGGTTCAACAACGTTCATTTGCAAGTAAAGATCTAGTTCATAAACATGTTAGGTTTGGCTTTTTGGTGTCTGTGCTACCTGACGTTTGAAGCACTTGTGACGTAATTGAGGCTCCCGAATGAGCCACATCACAACACATATTTACAAGTTAGGTTTGACTTCAAAACAATGTCAACAGTGGTTTGATTACAAGTGCAAAGTGATCACCTGAGACTATAATGATGAGAACACCTTCGAGCTAGCATCGATGATTATTTGTTAATAGCACCTCAAGTTTTAGCATCGATGTCATGGCGCTAGACATGCTAAGGACTGAAAATCAAGATACTATTCTCACTCTGACACGAATGGACTATTTGGACCCGCTCCAAAAGGCCATTGATCTGCACTTGAGATTAATGTCTTTTGTGAGTGGCTTTTCTTATCCTACCTCCAAAACGTCAATGGTACTTCATCCCACATCGATGTCTTGAATGGCTTTAAACTTGACTACCTACTACATCTCTATATAAGCCTGCAACTCAAGCCTATAGGCATTCCCTCCCACCTTCTCGAGAATTCAAAATGGCCCATACCATATCAACTTCAACTTCTTCCCAACACCTTTAAGTTAATACTTGCTTAGATGTAGTCACACATGGCTCCTTCCTTGTATGACTTTTACACTAAGGCCTTGTTTGGTTCGAGCTTTTTTTATGAACAAAAGAAAAAAATATTTTATTTTTTAAGTTTAATAGCAAAAAGCTTTATTTTAATATTAAAAAGTGTGTAAGATGTAAAATAAAATTAATTCTAATATTTATATTTGTGTTCGATATGAAATAAAATTGATTTTTACAATTGAAATTTATATTGGGTTAAAAAAATGCCTCGAACTAAACGAAGCCTAAAAGTATGTCATCGCACTATTTCTAACACAACTGCGACCTTTCCGAGTGCTGCTGAGCTTCGTTATACGCCTAGGGGTGGCAATTTGTACCCGTACCCGATAAACCTGCCCCGACCCGCCCCTAATGGGACAGGTATGGGTACTCAAATTAAACCAAACATTTGAAAAAATTTCCTTTCATGTACTGTATAGTTGTTATGCTTGATCCCCGCCAAGAAAGCGAAGCTATTGGCTTTTTACGCAGAATATTTTGATATTTAAGAAAGTAATATGATGCTAAAAAGGCATTAAGTTTTACAACTCTCCAAGATTTTTTTTCTCTATATTACAGTGAACATGCCGCAAATAGGCAAGTGGAAAGTGTGGTAACACAAGCAAAGGCATTTTCAACATCCCCTTCCTCTTAACTAGCTTTGAGGTACAACACAAAGTACATCCTCAAATGAATTTCCCATCATCTCCTCTAAGTCTTGGCTAATTCATGCAGCGCCAAAGGTTCCAAATGGTATTGTTTGGATAAATAGTCCAGCAACTTTCGAGGCATAAGAATCTAGATCCATCTAATCCAATCTTTGGTCAAAACACACAGAAATGTTCTTATGTACAACAAGCCTTCTCCGAGTAAGAAGTTGATTGCTTGTCCTTCCCTTGCCTCCTTTCAAATCTCCTTGAAGTCAGGACAGACGTCATACAAAGAGGTATGTAAGCATGTCTTTGCTCAAAGATAACCTTCATTATGGTGTTAAGAATGACCAATGCTCTCGACAACATGTCAACTATCTTGTTTTTGACTTCCCCATCACAATTGATGTACTAGTGAAATTGGTGAAGATACACCATTTACTTAATATGATGTGCTAGCTAAAGCTTGGATTAAGTCTAAAGGTACCAAAGTGGTTGTAGCCAGTACGCACAAGTTTCACCTTTCATAGCAAGTATGACTGTCAGTGTTTCACGACTTCATAAAGTATGTGCAACTCCATGTCACAAAATAGGAAATTCCTTTAAGTTCCCAGTAGCAGCACGAAGTATGAACTAGGTCTACCTTAATGAATCAGGATTGCTTTGATAGCATGGTTTGATGTGTTCAAATGGGTCCTGTAGACATGGAAAGGTTAGCACTGGGATCTCGCAGATCTTCCTCCTCAACACAAGGACTGCAGCCTTATGCTCTTCCTTCCACTTGAACAATTAACTTAGTCTAATTACTAAACCTAACCGAGCTTGGTTACACCGAAAAGGGTTGGCTGACACAACTCTATGCGCTTGGGGATGTGGAGTCAAGGATAGCATCACATGCTTGGGGTCTAACTGTAGACTTTATGGTGTGGTGCAAGACATCCTTCAGCAGCATCATGTTTTATTTCCATCAACCCTTCCTTTGTAGGTGTAACTAAAGATGATAGAAAGAGCAACAAAATGTAATAAACAGGATATGTGGCTTCAACTTAAAGCAGCAAACTTTTATTACTACTTGCAGGCTCACAACTCTAAGGTACGCAACAAGACGGTCCTTTCAGCGAAAGCTATTGATATCATAATATTGAATCTTATTGTTAACGCAATGAACCATCATAGGCGCCACTGGAATCTAATAGTACTTTTAGGGTCTTGCATCCCCACATTTGAAGCTTGGGTTCCCTCACCTCCCAGATTAATCAAAATTAACTTTGATGGTTTAAAACAAGTTAGTGGCATAGTTGGAGTTGGATTCATCATTAGAGACCACCTGGTCAACTTTATCTGAGCTAGAGGCAAAAAGATCATGTATTATGCCTACAGCTGAAAAATAAGCGACACTTGAAGGGTTGAAAGCTATCCAAAGTGACACATCAAAAACATTAGGTATTTTATTGGAGGGAAGCCACATATGGAGGTGCTCCAACTAATCCAAAGTAATGCTCTCAGCTACAACTTTGAAACAGCTAAAACTGTGAATCAACTAAGGGAGGCACAACATGGAGAAGTAGATGCAGCAAGAAAGCAAGGCATGGGGAGGCATGTACAACAACTAAGAGCAAAAAGACTCCTATGATATCATTGGAAGACATCTCAATACTAAGAAAAAGGCAAAAGACACCACACAGTTGCTAGCTCCACAAGTAGTGATAACTAAACCACATTTAAATCTCGTAATTGATAATATAATAAATATTTTACTCTCATTTCAGTTTTATATGCAACATAACATTAATAGTGCAGCTAACATTTTGGCACACTATGCTACGTTAAGTGAGTTTAGTTAAAAGAGGGATATTCCCCTCCCCACTGCTTTTTACAATATCCTCAAGAGAGATGTTGGCTGACTTTTATACCTTTGCACCTTACGTAGTCTAATGCTTAGGGTATGTCACTTTTCAAAAAAAAAAGAAAAAAGACAAAGAAAAGAAAAGGTTTCATAAGGTACCAGAAACATTTAGGTGATAATGACACTTCTTCCTTCTACAAAGGGAGTGGCAGGCATGATTTTGTGCGCTGCCAGAAAGCTTCTGCACTTTATCATGAATGCACATTTGTACCCGAGAGCCTAATATCCCCATTCGAGGCCTGCAAATAACAAGCGAATACATAGTAAAGTGAGAGCAGTTGGCATGCTTTACAGAATAGAACTTAAGAGAAATTATGATTAGCAGTGCAAGCAAATCACATTTATGCTGGTAAAAAAGACAACTTTGATGATGGCGTGTAACCTGTAGTTGCTAGCTTTTAGTTCCCGTATGACTTGTTTCAGTTGGCTGTGAGTGCGCGAACTGTATATGATGACAGGATATGGTGATTTTGGAACTCCTGCGGATTGACTATCTGATAGCTGGCTTCCCAAAAAGCTACTTTTTACTTCATCTTCTTTAAAGGAAAATTCACCAAACGTTTTTCTCCATGCCAATGTAGCACAAAGTAGGCAAAGTGTTTTCCCTGTCCCAGTAGGACTCTCTAGTAATGCATTGCAACCCTGGCAAGGTTGTATAAGATATGAGGGGAAAAAAAAAAGAAAGAAAAAGAAAAACTATTGCTTCAGAAGGTAGAGCAAATTCCATCTGTGCACATTGTTAAAAATTCATGAAACATGCAGGGAAATTCAAAGAGAGAGAAACCAACTATCTGCAGCGAGAACATTAGCTAGCATCCACATTATGGAAAAAAAAAAGAGTGTAGAAGAATAAACAAACTATTACCAAAACACTATCTTTCATTGCGCTCTTATAAGAAATACTTCGAAGAAAAATTAAGAGATACGATACAGTATGATGCCACTAAATTTGCTTTTTGAAGAAAAATGACTCTAAAGAAAACGAATACATAGAGTTATGTAGCTGGCAAAGACTCGGATACTCCTGACAGAAAGGTGCCAAAATGAGTTACAGGAGATGGAGAGTAACAAATTCTTAGGGTTTGAGGGCTCGGCACAAGCAACTTAACGAAGCATTACCTCCTGCAGGGCTTGGATGACCTTTCCCATGTAGACGAGCTGACAGTCATAAGCCTCGTAAGGAAAATCCACATCGATCCCCCGGATCTTGTAGACGGGCATCTTGGTAGATTAGCGGGAATGTACGACTTGCAAGGGGACGGCCGCTGCTCGCTGAAGGATGCAAAGCGTTCACAGCTTCACGCCGATGAAACCCTAGAATGCTATGAAAGAGTGCCTGGGAAGGAGAGAACTAATCCAGAAGTAAAGGCGAGCAAAATATTTCCATAAAAAAAGGGTGTGCAAAAAATTCAAATAAAAAAAGGTGGGCAAAAAATCGGTTGAAAATTGAGTTGGTTCGAAAGATTTGAAAATCACTGCCATATTTAATGCTCATACTAATTTTGATAATATAAAAAATTTAAATAATTTATTTAATACAAATTTTAAAAATAATATTAAATTAATTTTTATAATTTATACATAATTTTTAATATAAAAATTTTATTTTATTTCCTGTTATACATTATTTTTAATAAAAAATTAACTTTTTCATATCTGAATAATTTTAAACATAAATAATTAATTTATATATTTTTTATTATACACATGTATTAAAATAAAATTATATTTTTATTGCAAGGTTAAATTGATTTTATTGTCAAGTAGGTTTTGAGTTCTCAGCCCAAAATCAGTTTTAGTGCAAGTGGACTCAAAATTATTTTAATATAAAAAATGCGAACAAAAAAATATCAAATTCAAGTTTTTGATATAGGCCTTAATTCTGCGTGTCCATAAAAATAAAAATATATAATCTGTTCTGTAAATTCTTTTTGACTAATTATAAGTAGATAATTAAGTTCTGAAAATATATTTAATTATTTTCGGTTACTATTATAACACTAATTAAATTTTTTTTTTATATAAGGCTTAATAAAATATTAATATTTAATATTTAATAATAATTTTAAATTTAGTTAAAATAGCAAGATAATTATAAAACTTAATTTTTAGATGTGTTGAACCCAATATTTAATTATTAAATATGTTAAATAATTTAGTTATATTTTTGATATCGTTAATTAAATTTTATAATTATATTGATTTAAAGTAAGATATATTAAATTTATTAAATTTTGATATCTCAAAAATTATAATAAAGAGGCTAGCTAATGGGTAAATAACTCATTTATTATACGGATCGAGCAAGCTTAAATTGGTCGAGCAAAAAATGAGTTGAACTCGACCTAACTCGCTAACCCAAATTGACACCCCTACTTTCGACAAATCATTTAATGTCATCTCATACAAAGTATATCTCTTCAATTACGACCCATTGTTCTAAGTGTTTTTTATTTTCTAGTGTGACTTATCCTTATATCAGAGAGCATATGAGAATAACATTTATGAACTACCTTGGCTTCCTTCTTTATAAATAAATACCTAAGGCCTTAGTTATGTTTGGTTGAAGGGGCCAAAATAGCTTTCAATAGTTTCTAACTATTACATTAAAAAATAATAATAAAAAATTAAGTATAATGTGTTAAAAATTATATGAAATATAATATAAAGTAACTTTTTTATTGAAATTTATGTATTGAAGATGAAAAATGAAAAATTCTTTAATAACATAGTTGGCTAAAAATGACTTCCAACCAAACAGGGCCAGGCTAGAGGTCTCTTTTCTTCTCACTCCTTTCGGGATTATGACCAAAATGACCTCCAACCAAACAGAGCTTTAGGCTAGAGCTCTCCCTCCTTCTCACTCCCTTCGGCTAGACTCGGCTTGTCTTCAGGCTCCACTATTGCTCGGCCCTCTAGCGTCGCCATTGCCCAGCTGCCCCTCGGCCGCTGTCAGCTTAACCGCCCTACTCCAGCTCTTCCTTAGCCATTACCCATTCTCTCTCACTACCTTTGCTTTACATTTCCTTATAATTTATCGAGTTTACAGTAATAAAACACTCTGTTTCTCTTAATCCTAGCAGGGATTTTCTACACCAACGCAAGGGAGGGGGAGAGTTGAAATTGTCTACTCAAGAAAGTAAATTCAATAATTTATGAATTTGCCCAGCAAATTGAAGTACTTTTTATTCAAATAAAACCAGCATTGGCTGGGTCTCTTCTGACATTTTAATAACTGGGTTTTTGCTTTAAAGTTTGAACCAGCACATGGAGTTCAAATTTCCACAGCTTCAATAGTTCCGTTTTCATTTCTTAAATATTTAGCTAAATGATATACCAATTTAGGGTAAATTGTACATAGGTTCCCGGAATTTTAAAAATTTTATATGCTGATCTACAGATTTTGAATGTGCTTACTTCCTGAGCTTTTATCTTTTTTTGCATGTTTGTTCACTGATTTTGAATAGAAATACTTAACTCCATAAAGTTCTATTTGGCACAAAGATCAAAACAGAACTAAAATTTTAATATAAAAAGGGGCAAATTTCACCCAGGTCCCTGAGTTTAAGGGTTAATATCACACAGGTCCACGTTTTTTAAATTTATCTTCGGGGTCCCTAGGTTTTCAAACTTATCATCTGGGTCCTTTTTTTTATTTTTTTATTATTAAAAAATATACAAATTACCATTATACCCTTACCCTCCCTCTCTCATCAAGATCCTACAGCCGCGCCGCCACCGTGCCGCCCGCCAACCCCCCCCCCTGCGCACGCTGCGCCGCCTCCGGCGACCTGGCGCGGCCGCACGACACCGATCGCCTGTGGTCGCGCGGGGTGCAGCAGCCGCCAGAGGCCCGGATGCCTCGCCGACCTCGCGGCGAGCCCTGGCGGCGCGCTGCGCGCGGCCGGCGAGCCCAGCCGGGCCCGCTGGAGGCTTCTGCGGAGTCACGCGGGCCGCAGGCGGCGCGCAGCGGCGGGGCGGCGGGGCGGCGGGGCGACGGGGCGACGGGGCGGGCTGCGGGGCGGCGGGGCGGTGCGGCGGGATGCGCGGCGACCGGATCTGGACTCTGGAGGAGAGAGGGAGGGTAAGGGTATAATTGTAATTTGTATATTTTTTAATAATAAAAAAATTAAAAAAGGACCTAGATGATAGTTTTTGAAAACCTAGGGACCCCGAAGATAAAATTTTAAAAACGTGGACCTGTGTGATAATAACCTTAACTCAGGGACCTGAGTGAAATTTACCCTATAAAAAATATAATATTTTTACTTTACATACTCAATCAATTTAAAATAAAAATATCAATTTTATTTCACATTCTAGACTAAAATATTTGAATCGAGTATTTTGATCTAAAATGTGAAATAAAATTTATATTTTTATTAAAAATTATTGAGTATGTGAAGTAAAATATTATTTTTTATATTAAAACTTGTATAGAATAATTTAAAAAAATTATTTATTATTATTATTATTATTGTTTTTTAAATTAGTACTATTTTAGTCCTGATTTTGATCCTCGCACCAAACAAGGGGCCTAAAGTTGATTTATTATAAAGTGAATCCTTCTATATAACCTCCAATATTACATTCAACTTGAGCAATATATACAAAATGTTAAAATACCTTCGCCCAAGTGGTAATAGAATGCCAAACATAAGGACCTAAATGCTAAATTCAAAATTTGCAAACTAACATGCACAAATCTTAAATCTTCGAAAATCTAATAAGCTTTTTTATTTTTTATTTTATTAAAAAAACTTTAAAATTACCATTATATCCCTTCCCCTCTCTCTCACCTCTCGAAAACAAAGAAGACAATAAATTCTCAAAAGAAAGAAGTTACCAAAAAATATGTATGAAGCAAAGAAGATAATGTAAGAGCAGACGGCCTTAGAATATGACAAAATTGATGTATGTAAAAATAACTTTATGCTTTATTATGCGTCCAATTAGTGTACCATCATGCATTTTATCCTGCAGGTAATTTGTTAATATTAATGAATCCAATTCTTTTTGGTTTTCTCTTAAGATAACCTCTAGTTAGTGACCACGTAGTAACAGATCTTTAGTTAGTGATCAATTGGCAACCGTATGGCGATTAAGAAATCTCAGATGGTGACTAACAAAGCTCATGTAGCGACCGAGTAGAGGCATATTCGGTTGCTACTATTAGCAATGTACAAGTTCGTCAGTATTTTATCGCAATATTAGTGATCGAACAACCAAGGTTTAAATGACCACCCAATGACACATTTATTAATTTGATCACTAATAGTTTTTAACGAATGAATAAGAACTATAGCAAATGAAAGCCAATTATATTTTATCACCAGCAAACAACTCCCTTTAATCCTCTCCCTCACGCTCCCTCCCCCTCTCTTTCGCTTTTTCTATCTTCGGCTATCAATCATGCTACCGGCAAGTTATGATATAAGAACCGTCTCTAGTGACTTTACGATGGCAAAGGAGTATATCGGAAGGTGGGGTGGTGACGAAGAGACGGTGGCGGAGGAGGCCATAAAGTGAAGAGAGGGGAGAAAATATAAAAAAAAAAATATCCTTGAAAATTTAAAGAAATGTAAAAGATAAAATCAAAAATCTGTTAGTAATGACTGCAATGGAACCTCATTGTAATATTAGGTAAAGTGTAAAGGCCTATTAGAAAAATTTTAAAACTTATAGGCCTTGTTTGGCATGGGCCCAAAAAAGGGCAAAAAAATATCTTAATAATATTTTAAATTTATTATAAATTTTAATAACTTTATTTCACATCCAACACAAATTTCAACCTTAAAAATCAACTTTATTTCACATTCAACACAAATTCCAACCTTAAAATCAACTTTATTTCACATCTTACACATCCCCCAATATTAAAATAATTTTCTTTCCCATCAACTCTATAAAATAAATTATTTTCTCTTTCCTTACCTAAATTTATCCTCCAACCAAACAAACCCATAGAGTAAAATATAATTAAAGATTAACTATATTGGTAGATTTCTTAATAATTAACTCTTTCCAAACACAATTACACCTTACTAGTAACTACCCAATAGTAGCTAATTAAACTTGGAGTGCTTAGCTTCCTCTAATTGTTACTTTGATCCCATCAATCTGAATTTCAATATGGTTTTCATCATCTTGGCTCAAATAATTATCAAATTTTTGAAAATCCCTAAGTTTTTGTTAAGTCTTTCTTCTCCTTTGGAGACATTTCTTTGGCTACCGTTTGAATAGCTCGTTCGACAACAACAAATGAAACTAAGACTTACAAACATAATACACATACCCGCTAATGAACTTTAAAACTACTACCGTCTTTCTAGACTATGTGCCCTCGTGTCGAGATGTAGACATCGTATGGACTTGAATTACATGTCGGTTCATTTACACGAGGTATCATCATGCATTACTGCTCTTGAGGTGGTCTTTTGGTACCAAGCAAGTATTTTTTTTTTCTCTCAAGCTATTAGTATTGCTTCGAACATGGAACCTTCTGGTACGAAGCAAAGCTCGTTCTTTGCAACTAGCTTAGATGAAACACCATAGGTACATAGAATAGAAAAACAAGCAAAAGGGACCAAATACATGGAATCAGTTAATTAGTTCACATGCCAATTCAACAATCACAAATTCCTTAAGGCCTCGTTTGGTTCGAGTTTTTTTTTGAACAAGAGAAAAAAAATATTTTATTTTTTAAGTTTAATGGGAGAGAAATTTATTTTAATATTAGAAAGTGTGTAAAATGTGAAATAATTTAAATTCTAATATTCTTATTTGCATTAAATGTGAAATAAAGTTGATTTTTATAGTTGAAATTTGTGTTGGGCAAAAAAAGTAGCTCCAATCAAACGAGGCTTAAGCACCCGAGTTAAACCACTTCAGTTCTCAATTTCCAAAAACAACACTACGTACCGTTGGCTACTGAGCAGTCATTAAACTTGCAGTTCTTCCAAGCTGATGACTTCCTATTATTACTTTGATCCTATCAATCTCTACTTCATCCAGGTGTTCATCAATTCAGCGCAAAAAAAAAAAAACCGAAAAAAAAAATCCCTTAGCGCAAATGAGAACAACCTGGTCGTCTTCAATCGCACGAACGCACGCTAGATGTTGAATCACGTTGTACGCATTGGGTTTATAAGGATCATTGGACGAATGCCTCGCAGGATCTGTTGGAGATGATCTTCTCCATGACATGCAAGGTGAAGCTGCAGTTCATCTGAATATCCAGGTTCCTCTTGTAAAGTCCGAGCAGGTTCACCCTTCCGGCGATGTCGGTGAAGCTGCTCATGTTGACCCCGCCATCGGCGATGACGGCGCCGGTGGCGTTCGTGTCCAGAACCACCCTGTCCGCCAGCACGTCCACCGTCACATTCATCCGCACCGTCCGCCGGGCGCCCACGCTGTCAGCCGGAGCGTACGCCACCCCCACCGTCTCCTCGGCGTAGTAGAACTCCGTGGTGCTGTTCCGGAACCGGAAGGAGGCGACGTTGGGGTTCTTGACGGACAGGTCCGCCGTCAGCGTGGCGTTGACGGAGACGAGGTTGCCGCGCCCGTCGAGGCTGCCGAGGCCTGGGACGAAGAGTCGATCGATGAGGAGGTTGTTCATGGTGAGCTCCGGGTCCTTCACCTTGAAAACCGTGAGGGAGAGGATGAGGATGGTGACGCCGAGGAGAACCACCGTCGCGCCGCAGCACCCGCAGCACCAGAGCGCGCAGCGCCGCCTGCGCAGGTACTCGTAGGAGGTGCGCCAGTACAGCGCGGCCCCGCCGCCTTCCTCATCGCCGGCGGCGGAGGCCGATGGGTGGATGGTGGGAGATGGGTGGGCCAGGGGCCTCACCTGCTCCTTATCCTCCATGGCGGAGCTGCTCTGCTCAGCTCAGCTCTCCGCCTTGTTCGTTCGAAGGATGTGAACGGAGACGGCAGCAGATGGACTTCTAAAAAAGATTGGGAAGTTTAGTCTACACGCTACCACTTTGACCGTTGACTTTCGCAACGCGGGTTCACCGTGTAACCGGACGGGGTCGTCTTAGGTTTGAAAGCTCCGTTTGGGTCAGTCGGTCTACACCCAACTCACACTGAATTTGAATCTGAGCTGCTTACCAACCGACTTAGTTTCAGTTTCGCTCGTTAATTGAAAGTATTAGTTTTGACGCACGACAATTCAGATTTTTTCTTTAAATTATTTAAATTTTAAAAAAAATCAAATCTAATTTTTTTTTAATGATAAAATATAGAATATCAAAATTGATACAAATTTGAGATCTTAGATTTCAAGGTTCATTTTCAGGATTTTAAATCCTCTCTTCCACCAGACTTCAGTTTTTCTGTATATTCAAATTCAACGAAATTCTAAAATCCAAAAAAAAAAAAAGGTTCTCAACCAAGTCGCTTCGATTGTGAAAATAAAACTATCCTTTCGTCCTCTCAATAGTTGATTTTGAAGATTAATTGTGTCTCCATATAACGTGTAAAAAGGCGGATAGCATTAGACTTTCATAAATTAATTTAAAGTCGTCACTTTTGATCCACCAAAAAAAGTCTCTCACTGGATTGGATGATCCTTTTCGTTCCCTTGTAAGTCCTAGTGAAAAGAACCTATAAGGCCCTGTTTGGCGCGAGGACCAAAATCAGGACCAAAATGATATTAATTTAAAAAATAACAATAATAATAAATAAAATTTTTAATCATTCTACGCAAATTCTAATATAAAAAAACATTATTTTACTTCACATACTCAATAATTTTTAATAAAAAAAATTAATTTTATTTTACATCCTACACCAAAATATTCGAATCTAATATTTTGGTCTAGAATGTGAAATAAAGCAGATATTTTTATTAAAAATTATTGAGTATGTGAAGTAAAATAATATTTTTTTATATTAAAACTTGTGTAGAATAATTAAAAAAATTATTTATTATTATTATTATTATTCTTTTTTAAACTAGTATTATTTTAGTCTTGATTTTGATCCTCACACCAAATAGGCCCTAAAAAATATGCCAAAAAAATATGGGCGAAGAAATTCTATAAAGAGTCTTTCTTAAAAAGTCATCCCTATAGCATATGGTGGTGATGAAGTTTTCAAGATTGATGCTGTTTACATGTTTAAGAAATTTTGTTAGCCCCAAAAACTTCTATGGTCATATTGTGTTTGATGGTAGCATATTTAAAATGATGATCATTTAAGTTGTTATTTAATTTTTGTGTAACAGTATTAATTTTATTTGAAAATCGAAGATCGCTCGAAAATTGAATCAAATTTTGAATTAAATTGAGCTCGATTCGATCTAAATGAGCTGTTTTTTTGCTCAAAAATTTTATTAATCTAATCTTGAGCTAACATAAGATCGGATCAAGATGGCTCGAAATCGGATCGATTAAAAAAATAAAAAAATATTACACATATTTATATACGTAACTAAATTTAGTATGTAGTTTGTTTCAACAGTCTACTAGAAGGCTTTATAAAAACAAATGAACGAGATACAACTCGATCGAGATCGGATCGAACTCTCCTCGTTCTTTCTTTGAATAGAATTGAGATTGAATAAAAAAATTTCAATTTAATCTTGAGCTGAGGTCGGATCAGCTCGAGATTGAATCGTTAATGACCCTTTTCTGTGATAGATATGTTTCACAACATAATGAAGAACAAATTTGACTATACAATGCATAATACATTCAAAGTAGTAGAAATGGAGATCTATCAAAGGTAATCTAATGTGAAAAAAATAGTCTAGACTGCATAAGTTTACAAAAAATAAAATATTTTATTTATATATCTTGAGCAATCTTTAATTAAAAATATCATAGCTTTCACAATGAAGCAAATCAAAGTCAAATACAATTATCCACTTTAACGTTTACCGACTTTTAAATTACTATCAATTTAAATTAACGGTTAAAGATCAAATATTACAATGTTTTAAAATTTAATTCAATAATTAAGATCTAAAATTTTTAATCATGACTAAACTAAAAGTCAAATTTTAATAATTAGAATAGTGTGACGACAATAAAAGAATATATATAAAATATAATTTGTAATTAAATTTTTTTATAAATTTATAATATTTATTAAATATGATATTGAATAGATAATTTTTTTTTTATAATTCATATCACAGATGGGAAAAACAAATTCATTCATATATACTAAAAAAAACAAAGTTTATAAATTCATAAATTCCCTCATTAATTAAATTAATTGGAGCGGCATTGATAAGACATTATCTAGATACCATAATATTTAGATATTATCTGAGCAATAATTAAATATTTTTACAAAATTATTTAAAGATGTTAGAATAAATAATTTTTTTTAAATAGTATGATATAATATCAAGATAACACTAAACAAAATGACCTTTTATATTTTCGTGTGTAATTTCTTCAAATATTTTCTTCTCATCTTTATCCATTAATAATCGAACTTACAGTAAAAATACAAAATTTATAAATAAGTGGAAAAAATAAAAGAAGAGTAAATCTACGACTATACAGTTAGTTTATTCTAACGTATATAAGAATTAGTATATACGGAGCTGTGTACGTACATGTTCTCAGAAGTGCTCCTTGTGGAACTCGAACTTGTTGACGCCTTTCTGGTTGAACTCGTAGCAGAGTTTGCTGAGCTCCTGTGCAAGGACCGGCGCCCCGCAGTAAAACACTCCTGCTCGTTAAATTATCCACGTTATTTTGTTGAGCAAATTCACAGCATGATCTCATAGCTTAAATTCCACCAATGCTATCAATTTCACTGGCTGTTACGTCATTTGAAAATTGAATCGAAATTTTTTGAGCCCATTCGATCTAAAAGAACTCTGATTAAAGATTCGTCTTACTTATCAGCAAATAATAGTGAATATTTACATTGTTTTCGAGCAAAAGCTTAGTTCATAACGACCATCGAAAGCCACTAAATTAAAACGAACAGTCAAGATTTAAAATAATTGAATATTAATCAAAATCATGTCGAGTTCAAAACGATGATCACCCACGAGCAAGGTTTAGCTCGGAGTGAGATCAGATATTGAGATCAAACAGAAAACTTTTAATTAAATCGTTAACTGTCCTAAATTCTACAACAATTTAAACTCACCTATCTTTGCATAAGGGTGCTTGGAGCTTATTCTAGAAAAAACCTTCCTCCAATTCGGCCTTGCAAAGTGAGTTCGAACCTGAATTGTTAGCAAATGAAGTAAAATTAATACAAGAATTAAGAAAATTAAATATGCAAAAAATATATCTTAATCGAGTAAAGCCTAATTAGGGCTTTTACGTTAGCACTTAGCAGCCTGTAGCGTGCAGTAGTATTAATTTGATATTAGTTACTAATTTTGGATATGACCATCCTCCTTTCCTCTGTTTCTACAGATATAACTTTAAGCTAGATTAGACTTAAAATTAAAGGTCATATTATATATATATATATATATATATATATATATATATATATATATATATATATATATATATATATATATATATATATATATATATATATATATATATATATATATATATATATATATATATATATATATATATATATATATATATATATATATATATATATATATATATATATATATATATATATATATATATATATATATATATATATATATATATATATATATATATATATATATATATATATATAATATTAAATTAATAATATTTTAAGTATTATACAAATTTTAATGTTGAAATAAATTTTATTTCGTACACAAATTCAAAATTAAAAAATTACATTTATTTCACACCATATGCATAATCCAAATTTAATTTTATCTTAAATTTTTTTTATTTTACTCTAATTAAAAAGAATTTCATAAATAAATAATCAATTATTATTAATATTGGATATATATGAATTTTTTTTATTAAAAGTCCTGTATGATTTGAAAAAATAATTGTTTATTTATATCAAAATGCATAATTGAATGTATTTGTAGGTAATTAAGATTGAATAAAAGATAACTAAATACTCGTGTTCCAGAGACGATGTCAACGCCGTTCTTTGCGTGGTTGAGAGCTTGAACCATGGCGATGAGAGCTGACCGAGCGTCTCCTTCCTCGTATACACTCGTCAAATAGTTGTGCAACTCAATAACCCCCTACAAGGTGAAAAGATGCAAATAATTATGAACACAATATAATCTTTTGAAAGTGATCCTTCTTTAAGGAGACGTTTGGTTCAATGTTATCGTAGTATTATGTCATGTTATTTAAATATCATATCATTAAAATGTCATCTTTTGAATGACAGTTCTATAATTTTTCAGAAAACCATCTAAAGATGTTGTCAAACTAAATTATTGTTTTAAATAATATGATATGACATCGAGATAATATTGAACCAAATGACACTTAAGTAAATAATAATTGTTATTCTGCTTACTCTTTGATCGAGCTCTGCAACCTCGTTCAACACTCCTTTGAACCAGTCAAAGGATCCTTGCTCCCGGGTGACCCAATAGAAGTAGGCGTTGGTTGTTTTAAGGGTCCACTTGGGCCTGGGAGTGGCCTTCAGGATCGTTGCAAGGTCGATGTGCCCGTCCGCCGGTGGAACGTAGTCCGAGAGAGCATTCTGGCAGGGCCAAAGAGCCGGCCAAAGTTAATCAATTAACAGTTAAATCGTATTATAACTGCAATTAAGAAGACTTAAGTAGTATACAACAGTTTATGAATCGTTTAGTTAATTACTTCTTGTTCCTCCATCTTGACGATATTGTTGAGCAGATCCTTCAAGATGCTGATGAACGGCGTCGCCCCGATGCCGAGTCCGGCAAGCAGCAGCACATCGTATTTCCGGTAGTCCTGCGCTGGAGCACCGTAGGGACCATCGATTAACAGCTTTGGCAAGCTGCATTTAAAGGATGCATTACAAGCTTCATATTTAATCCTATTATATTTTCTATGTAGCTCTACACTGCTCTACATATATAATATATATATTATTTTATTTATATTCTAACAATTGAGTTTTGAGTAGAATATTATTTCTTTTGGTTTCTTTATAGAAGTTATAATTAAAAAGTTCTATGTCTCATAAAAGATATAAGAGAATTTCTCCAGCAAAGGTAATCTAAAATATTTTCTTTTTGCTTGTCATATCTTTCGCTTAATTGCTATCATCATGCCAATAGTTCCTTAGCAGAAGTCATTTATCTAAATAATTTATGTAACCTTTTACATAAGACATCGTGACAAACAAGCTACACATAATAGTAAACAGTCAGAAGTCTTGCATGACTAATTATAATTCTGTGTGAAGTTGTTGGGATCTCCGATGACTTGTCTTGGCTAAGAAACCGGCTCATCTAACTAACTAGTCAACAAGGTTAATCCACCGTGGAATGGATCAGGACTTGGCAGTTGAGTGATGAATAAAATTTGTAATATGGAATATTTACAACGAAATATGAAACTTGAGGTCTTTCTTATTTCCTCTCTTCGGAGTTGACTTGTCTTGTCATGAGTCACGATGTAATACCCCGATAATTCAAAAATTTATTTTATTTTAATGTGAGAATATTTTCTAATTTTGTTAGATTTATTTATTTGTTGGGCTGAATTTAAAATTTAAAGGGAAGAAATTTAAATTTAATTTGGGTAAATCTGATTATTTAATATTTAAAATTTTAATTGAATTTGTTCCTCATTTAAATTGAAATTTCTTCCCTTTGAATTTTAAATTCAACACAACAAATAAATAAATCTAATAACCACGAAATTAAAATATACACTCGCAATAAAATAAAATAAAATTTTGCCGTACTAGGGCATTACACACAATTTGGTTGGCTCTAGATGTCGAATTAGTCCACTTTGACTTTTGCGCCAAGATTTTATCTCACCCGGACTAGAATCTTATTAGGAGTCTCTTTATAACAGTGATTTTTTTTTTTTTGTGAATATCGCCCGGCCATCATTCTTCACCCACTTCACTTATAGACCACCAGCTTCTAGCTAGTTCATCATCAAACCAATATACTAGTGATTTACTTTCCCTTGTACATCAGCAACGATCAGTCCCCTAATCTTTATCCATAGGTCTTGATCAGCCTATAGCCCACAACTTTCACCAAGTTCTTCCTCGAACTGTTGCACTGGTTATTTTCCTTTCCCCCAGACATCATCTAGTGATAATTAGCTCCTCACTCTCCTCGACGAGTGGTTCATTCTCAAACTACATTATACTCTGAGACGTTAAATTTTATACCATTATGTGACAAGCTAACCACAGATATCGTGGTATTCCCAAATATATCCAATATCTTTTGATGCGAAGAGTCACTAGAACTGGCACTAACGATGACAATGCAACAACTCCGGATTTTCAATGTCTTATACTTATTTTATATTCTTCATAAATTTTTAGTTTATTTTAGATTGCATTAGCTTAATTTTCCATTTAGGTTTTTAGAACATTTGCATTATTTGAACCCTAAAAAATTACTAAAAGTTATCCTACATTTTTCTTGAGAATTATCCATGTGAAACTAAATCTACATCCCTTTTGGGTCCAAGGATTATACTAATATCATATGCAACAAACCCAGTAGATGTTGCCTTTGTTCCTATATATATCCAATATCTCTTCTAAGGCTTTTCCACATGGAACTAAATTTCATCCTAATCTATGTTCGATCTGCTTAAGGGTTATCACAAGTTATTCATGGTAAATAATTTAAGATGCTGTTGCCAGAAGATATAGAATTAGAGTTTGATATATACCCATAACAAGATCATGCAAATACCTTTTCCTCGTGGTCTCGTCAGCTCTGAGAAGGCCGCTTTTACCGTGCACTGGGGGCTCACATGCCTCAGAGAAGACGCGCTTGAGCTCCCGAGTCCAGTCACCTAATTGTCTAATATGGATGCTAAGGTAATCGTCATCAGGTGCTGATGTAATTGAGAACGGATGCCTGCACGTAATTACACATTGTTGCTCTTCCCTTTGAAACACGATTATAAATAAAACGAAATTGTGTTTTTATGGTAAATTATGCGCTCAAATTATAAATCAATATAACCATTCAAACGGCGAGATGGCTGGGCACTGAACAAATATATATTGACCACTCTTGTAGCGGAACGCCAGTGGCTTAGACATCTGTAGAGCCAATACATTGCCAGGGTAAATGGCCACCTGATTAATCAGTTGACATACAACAAAGTCGATAATTAATTAATCATGCCAGAATTGTTAAAGAACAAAGATAGAGAGGAAGAGAGGAGAGGAAAGTGAGATTGAAGAAATTTTCCATTGTGCTCTTTATAAAATCATGAATCCTTGTAATCTAAAAGAAAAAGAAAAATCTCGAATCTTTTTTATAGATATTGAGGGAAAATTCATGAACAAGTCAAACAGACAAACAAATCGAAAAACAATGAGAGATCAAAATAAGAAAATGAACATCATAAAATTTTTACATGAAAAACTTGTTAAATAGAGAAAAAAAAACATGATATTGCTCTTGGTGGTTTGAATCTACTGTGTTAACTGAGAGAGAATACAGGAAAGCATTCACTTGAGTACAATATGAAAAAGAAAATGAATTAAGGAAGGTGTCAGCATGTCTTTTCATGCTGATAGTGCACTCCTGAGACTTGAGTATGTGATATGTATTCTATCTAGCAATAGCTAAGGGATTAGTGGAACTGTAGGTTTTTGTATGTGGAGAATGGCTACAGGGAGAATTAAGAAGAAGAAAATACATTCTGATACCTTTTCACTAGTTATAGATGAAATTGGAGGGGCAAAAAGGTAATTGCAGTCTTCTGACGAACAAGAACTTTTACTCCTAGCTGATCTCTCGGTGGTTAAAAGATGAACAATGGTTAATTGAAAGTCCTATATTTTTATCCGATTACCAAGCTAGGGAGGTAAACGTTTCATGCAATCCAGAAGTGACACCCACAATGGCTACACGATTATTCTATAACTCTTCTGTGAATTTCATTTGATGCATTTTGTCTATTAAGCCCAAAATGAATATAGCTAGACTGACCTAGATTTCTAAGTTTAAAATCATGATCAACAATATAGGAGATTCCCAAGAAAAAACAATGGTTATGCATTATTATGTGGTTTGTCTCTTAAATGTAGTATATAATTCTTATACATGACAAAACAAGAACAGAAGCATGTATTGGTAACATATTCGGCTTAATTATGATTGGATATGATTGGAGGCCGGCATTTGGTTCAATGTTAGTGTTTATGTTATTTAAATAACATAACATTAAAAAAAATAAAAACATGAACCAAATTCTCCTTTGATGATGTCTTCGTCATATAATTAAGGGGGCATTTAGTTCAATGCTATCTAAGTATGATGTCATGTTATTTAGAGAAAATAATCGTTTAGTTTAATGACATCTATAAATAACTTTCTATAAACTTATACAATTATTAATTAAAAGATGACATTTAAATTACATAACATAATATTAAAATAAAAGTTATTTTCCCTAATCTTATAAGCACTATAAAATGATGCCAAATTTAGTGCTTACCATCAACAAGTTGACCTTAATATTAATATTGTGAAGAAGATAATAAGACACATTAATTATGGTCATACCTTGAGTAAGCGGACGGGGTAGTACCCAGCCCGAAGAAATCTGAGGGTCCTTTCACCAACATACAGAATTATTGGAACCGCCAGGTACATCCAAGTCTGTAAGGCGAAACAGAGACAATTAAGTAGCAATTCGCCATCAAGTTACTACATGTGAACTCATGAAGTGATGAGTACCGTTTTGCAGTACCAATGGTGGACTAGGTAGAGGAACTGGCCGTGAACGACGAGGAGAGCGTAGACGACGACGAAGAGATGGTGGGAGTACCAGAAGGCGTTGAAACCGGTTAGACGATCCAGAGGCCTGGGAAGCTTCACGACGTTGCGCCGGAACCAGCGGGTGGCGAAGGTGAAGGCCACCGCCATGGAAGCCACCATGAGGATCCCGGTCAAGACTTCCACTCCTCGGAGAAGCCTAACGTACGATGGCTTCCTCTGCCCAAAGTCTGAGCTGAGATAAGCACGATAGGAATCATCCGAACTGGAGATGAGACGGGGGAAGTCACAGCTGAGATGGTTGCCGGCGTGGAGGATCACTCCGACGACGATCGCCGCCGCGATGGTCTTGTGGAAGTTGATGTTGTCGTCGAAGGGGACGGCGCGGGAGAGGCGGGTGGAGCGGAGCCAGGTGATGGTGTTGCGGCAGACGGGGAGGAGGACAAGGGCCATGTTAAGCTTCAGGGTCTCGGCGGCGCCCTTGGCGGTGGGGAGGCAGTAGCCCATGACGTGGAAGGCCGATCGGCGGCGGTACTGCACGAACTTCCAGGCGAATAGCCCGGCCATGACGGCGAGCCAGAGCGCGAGCACCCAGAGCCGCTTCCAGTTCTCCTCCAGGAAGTAGCCGAGCTTGTTACTCAGGTTTCGGATGGGACCCTTCTTCCGCAGGCCGGCGAGGTTCTGGCTCAGCGCCTGGCTCGTGAAACTCAGAGCTTGGCTGTAGCTGAGGTACGTGTCCTTCTGAAGCAGGAGAGTCTCGAGCTGCCATAGCTGCAAGTGAAAATCTATGATACTGCCCAAATTCTCATCATTTCAAGATCAAAAAAATGCTCACAATTTAAGCCTTTCTCCAACTATTTTGTTGCAATTAATTATGAGTAATGCTAAACTCCCCTATATATAAGTGATCTTTATAAACATTTATAGTTAACTAAAAAATAATTTTTTTATCTATATAATACTATTATTATATAAAATTTCTAGTTACATTTAAAATTTAAAGTCATTTATAGAGACTACAAATTATTACTAACTAATTATTATTAGTACAGCAAGATTGCAGTAGCATGGCATTTCTGATAACTCAAAATAATAACCAATCCTAATTATCTTAAATGAAGCACAAAAACAAACAATAAAAAATTGAATTATTTTATTCAAAACTATCACATTCATCCAGATCGTTTATGTGGAAGAACAATAGGCCTCACCCAAAAGCATGGAAAAGAATTAAGATATTAGTTTCAGTTCAAAGAAAGAATATACTTAGCTATTATTAAACCAATAACTCACCTAAACAAAAAAGAAGATTTGCCACTTTCTCAAGGATTAATAATAGTACTAGTATAAGATTTCCATCAACTATCTCTTAAGTTTACCACGATATCTTATAAAGACCTATAACATAACTCACTTGTGAGATAGGAAGGCATAATTATATAATAAATAGATGTTATTTTATATGAAAGGGATGAGATTCTAGTTAAAATTATCTAGTGGGAATTACCATATGATCTATCGAGGCCAAGCCAATATATAAAGGCAAAGAAGAAGATTCACTAAATTCTCAAAGAAATTAGAATAAAGATTACAACAGATTAGCAATTTAGCCAAAGCATGCGCAAAATACACTTTAAGATTACTCTCGCTAAGAAGATGGTTGCCACATGTTCTTTCGCACTAATCTCTTATATATTAAATAATTAGGCCAATAGATATAAGTAATTTGCTTTCCTAAATATATTCCTGTACAAATAGTTATATGCTTGCATGATCTCAGTTATGCCACTTCAATGGTCCCAATTATGTCACTATGCATGCGCCCTATTGTTACAAGAGACAAAAACCCTTATTTGAGCTTTTTTGTGATGCTCTTGAAAAACATGTCTTATGGAAGACTTATCAAAAAGGCTTTTTCACACCTACTTGTCTTCTAATTTTCAAGTTCTCAAGTAACAAGTATATCTTTCAAGTCAACCCTTCACATTTCTTCGCTATTCCTTAGAGACATCTATGTTGATAAGTCAAATTAGATGGTCCCATTATCACCAACCTTGTTGTTGAACAATTTACTTGAGTCAACTGATGTTTACTTAGATAGTTTCAAAAAAAAAAATGATGTCCACTTATTCTAGTAGAGAAGAAGCTAGCCTGAATACAAAGAAGGGTTATAGGTTCAAATCAAGCTACCATTATAATTTTAAGTAGGTCGAGAAAATTTGTAATATTTAGAGATAAAATAAAAAATGGAAGCCTTACTTGAGTCAAACTTTTTCACCAAGATATCTAAGAATTCAAGTCATACTCAACGATTCTCTTCCCTTATTGAACTTTCCACACTACCTTCTCATGCTATCATGTGTCCCTAAGGACGCCCACATCTTTTATTGGGAGATTGCAATCAAGAATTTTGTACATTCTTCTTGTTGCTCGAATGATTTTGAGTGGATAAAAGATATGTCCCTTCTATATAATTTTTGTGCGATTCTCAATAAGAATTAATCTTTCTGTACTTAATGTTACTAGTTTTGCTTTTATTATATAATAGGCTACTACGGACTTTAAGAAAAGTCCAAGCGTGTATCATAAAAAGATATTGTTTCACATTAGGGGTGCTAATTCGGGTTTTCCTTTCCCTTTTTTTACACAGGCAAGATCGAATAAATTAATTCTCTTTATTGAAGCTTTTATCGACCTACGATAATATATCCCAATAATGTAAGTTGATTCTTTTTAAGTTTATCCTTAATTAATGCAACTTTAAGTTTACCACAAATAAACTCACTACTCATTTTTCATCTTATTTTTAATGACTCATCCATTCACTTTAGTATTATCATCTCTACGATAATTATTTTATTTGTATGTTTATGTTTTATAGGCCAATATTCAGCATCATATAATATCGTTAGTCTTAACATTGTCCTACAAAGTTCACTTTTAAGTTGAGAGTTTTTTTTTTCATGGAATACTTTAGATTCATTCCTCCACTTAATTCATTTTTCTTAGATTCATTCCTTCGCAGCATCATATCACATTTGTTTCATTATGATTTTGTACAGTTAAAACAAAAAAGACTTGCATGTGGATGATTTGTGTTCCTAGTTGAGAAGGAATTAAAGGTTGGCATTGGAATTGTCCCTCTAGTGATTTAAATATAGAGATATTATTTATTTTGGCTTTAAAAAATTCTATAACTTGGGTAATTCCCAAGTGGTCACCCATCCCACTTCACCTAAGCAAGCTTAATTATGGAGAATTCAATAATTAACCTCACGATTTTTTTCTAAAAGATGCATCTATCATTAGAGATCACATTATTTATTTATACAGCTTCGAAACTCTTATCTCTTTTTGATATAGTACGCTCTTGTGGTTCTCCATCTAAAAGCTTACTAATAGCTACTCTTTGTTTTGGTGATTCTTATTCAATCATATGGATATTATAGCAGCAATCACTCATCGCTCTCTTCAGTCCTAGGTTATCACAGGCATTGTTGTCTAATGACATATTCCATATAGTGATCACCATTTTCCCAAATACCAACAAATTAATTACTCTAGAAATAATGTTGTTAAGTACTTTGCTCGAAGATCAAATCATCAATCGAAAGTTCAAATAAATTTTAGATCGAATCAAGATTGACTCGATTCAAGTAAGCCAACTAATAAGTTATTTTGATGGTTCAAGATTTTTATGAATCCAATTTCAGATTGATTTTAGGATTGAATCGAGACGACTCAAAATCATATCATTTAAAAAAATATATATATTATATATATATATATATATATACATAAAACTAACATTAGTACGTTAGGTTTTTTGTAATAGCCTAATAGATTGTATAAAAAGAGTTGCTATAATGAATTTTGTTCCATGTATAAATAATAGTATTTAATTGCACCACTGTTAATGCTATATAATTAATGGTAATAACAATCTATGACTTAACAAAATCACTCAAAAATTAAGCATCACAGAATTTTTGTAATGCCTTTTAACATGCAAGCATATAAAAATTCAAAGTGAAACTAATAATTTTATTATACTTATATATGGAGTGCTGGCAACGCTACCGCATTCTTTCATTTAAAATCAATGAATGTGACTTGATTTGTTTAAAGATGCAATGACTTTGAAAATCATTTCTAGTTCAAAGAACACAAATTATCAATTTTAGCAGCTAAAAAATAAAAATATGAAAAATATAAATTTCACATTTAAACATTTAGTCCCTAGGTGCCAAGTTCCCTTTCATGACTTTTTTTCAAACACCATTAATTGCATATTAGTTTTTTATTTCTAAGGGTAATTACACCTAAATTTTCGAGTTTAAGTCATATTATCACATAGGTTCATGTTTTCACAATTTTACATTTAAGTTCTTAAGTTTTAATATAATCATTAAACAGGATAATTTTAAATTTTTCGTTATTATTTTTTTTCAAAAATTTATATTCTACTCTCTCTCTCTCCCCCCTGCTTTCTTTGTTTGGTGGTGGGGGACGGGACTCCCCTCCCCCTCTCTCTCCCTCCATCCCTTCTATTTTTCTCTACATGCTCTATCGTCATGAGTTCCCTACCCCTGCTCTATCGTCAGTGGTGCTGCCAAAGAGAAAGAGTGAGAGTGAGCGAACGAGAGAGAGAGAGTGAGAGTGAGCGAGAGAAAGAGAGAATAGGGAGGGAGAGAGGGAGGGGAATGATGGCCACCTTTGTCGGTGTGAGTCCCTTACCCCTGCTCTATTATCGGTGGTGCTGCCAGAGAGAGAGAGAGAGAGATCAAGGGAGGAGAGGGAGAGGGAGAGGGAGAAGGAGAGGGAGAGGGGAGGGAAGAATAGGAATTTTTAAAATATTTAATAAAAAAAAATAAAAAAATGATTCATTTAATGATTATATTAAAATTATGAGACCAAAATATTAAAATTTTGAAAACATGAACATGTATGATAATATGCTCTAAAATCAAAGACCCAGATATTATGCTATTATGCTATTATGCTGGGATATATGAGAGATATAATATAAGTTAATTATTATTTTAATAATGTGTATAGAATATGAAATAAAATTAATTTTAAATATTAAATTTTATGTGCGATGTGATATGCCAGATTAAAATTAAACCAGGTTAATTTTTGACTTCCAAACAAACAAAAGGCCTAATAGATAACAAATGGGATATGTATAACTTGAATCTAGAGCGGACTCAACTATTATCTAGTTCATATTTTGAGTCAAATTGACATCAAATTCAAAATTTTTAATTCAACTTTCAAATCAAAAGTGGATTGATATAGGATGAAAACTGAGCCAGACTTAGCTCAAACTCAGCTCACTCAATTTGGTCAAATTCAAGCCAGTTAGTGTTGATTGACTTCTAGCAATCTTTTGTTTTTTTTTATTCGGGCCTTCTAGCAATCTTAATCGAACTAACTTAAGCCGTCAAAAGTATTAAAATTTTTTAAAAATAAAATGAGAAATAAGTTGCATCTTCTAAAATTTGAAATCAGAAAAACCTAACAAACATTCTAACTAAAAATATTGTAGCAAATAATTATATTAAATCAATAAATATATTATATATATTTAAAAAAAAAAAGAGATCGAGTCATGTTTGATCTAATATTCAAATCATAGCTTGTGGCTTGACTGAATAAACTCGAGTTCAGCTCGATTCATACTAAATATTGATTTGAATATCATCAAACTTGAAGCCACACTCACCCATATTAACACAGAACATCTACACGTAAAAGGGCAAATACGCGCACGAAACTCCCAACGGATTATCAAAAATGAGGAATGGACGGCTTTCCCAAATGTGGACAAGAGCATGATCCTCACATCTGTTCCACTCCATTGCCTTTAGAAATTTAGAGCGTCGATAAGGTTGTTCCCTTCACCTTTTTTTGTAAATATTTTAATCGATAAAACAGAATAAAATAGCAGCCCATTAGTGTAGGCCTGTTCAGACGGTGTGATTAACCCTGTAGTTAAAAACTAATTCCGAAATTCAAAATTCGTAATAATGAGGAATGCTAATCGACTTAAGTTGGCTTCATTATACCTAATTACTTCTTGGCGCGAGGACCAAAGCAAGACTAAAGTGATACTAATTTAAAAAACAAGAATAATAATAATAAATAAAATTTTTAATTATTTTACACAAATTTTAATATAAAAAAATATTATTTTACTTCACATACTCAATAATTTTTAATAAAAATATATACTTTATTTCACATCCTAGACCAAAATATTCGAATCGAGTATTTTAGTCTAGGATATAAAATAAAATTAATTTTTTTATTAAAAATTATTGAGTATGTGAAGTAAAATAATATTTTTTTTACATTAGAATTTGTGTAGAATGATTAAAATTATTTATTTATTATTATTGTTGTTGTTTTTTAAATTATCATTTTGGTTCTGATTTAGTTCTCGCGTCAAACAGGGCTAAAGAATTTAATGCTTATGTTGCTAGAAATATAGATTTAATTAATATTGTGCGCATAGAAAAAAGTAAGCGATTGATGAACGGTTGGCAACGGACCTCAATGTAGCCGAGCCTCTCAGGGTCCAACTCCTCCATGATTAGAGCTGCATATTCCTCCGCCTGCTCCTTAAGCCTTGACAGCTTGTTGGCTGACGCACTTAGCATTATTAACTGGTCAAAAACACACAAAATATTAAGCTATTTATATAGATATAATATATATATATATATATATATAAATATATATATTATTTTTACTTATTTAGTCTCTAAGGCTCTGTTTGGTAGTAGTCTAAATTAGGACCAAAATAATACTAATTTAAAAAACAACAATAATAATAATAAATAAAAATTTTTAATCATTCTACACAAATTCTAATATAAAAAAGGAATTTTTACATACAGAACATGAAATTTATACGAAATTACGCATTTCACCATCAATTCGTAAATATTACCACTATCACACCATATTCATTTAAATTCTATGCATTTCACATATTTCACACTATATTCTTTAATGGTGAACTTCACATTTCTACATTTGCCTTGATCTTAACTATATTATTAATATATTAATTAAATACTATAAATAAATTAATTAAATACTATAAATAAATTAATTTATATAAATAATAATTTAAATATTTATGGGAATGTATGTATTTTAATTTATTTATCCTATTTAAAATTTTCAATTAGGGTGCCGAATTTAAATCCACATGACTATAATTTTTAATTGAAGTAAGAAAATTGATGTGTTTACGTAAAAAATAAAAATATATATTAGAATTTAAATATTAATGAATTTATGTAATTTAATTTACATATAGTATTATAAAGTATATGAAATATGTGAAATATGTGAAATGCGTAAAATTTAAATGAATATGGTGTGATAGTGGTAATATTTACGAATTGATAGTGAAATGCGTAATTTTGTGTAAATTTCATGTCCTGTATGTAAAAACTCCTATAAAAAAAATACTATTTTACTTCACACATTTTAGTAAGCAATCTTAAATAAGTTTATCCGCACACATTTTATATAATGTGTCGTAAATCCTAAATATTTATAATTACAATTTTTGCTTATATAAATACAAAAAAAAATTATTATTTGTAACTATTAATTATTGTATATATATTTTAAAAATATCAATAATATACATATAATAAAAAAATAATATACATATAATTATTATGTTTAAAACAATATAAATAATTTAAAATATATAATCAAGTTAATTATATAAAAAATGTATAGTAAAATACATTAACAAAAAATATATATAATTAATTTAGTCAAAAATATTAATTGACTATATATCACCATTGTTTCCAACAGATGTTTTCGCTTTTGACAACAAATTTAAGTAGTAATTTATCAAATAAAAAAATAGATTTATATTATAATCCTTGTTTGTATAACTATATAATACAAAGTTTTTTTATATAGTATAATAATGCCAAATAAAACCTTAGACGTAAGGAGAAATTTTAGTATAATAGCAGTTTTAATACATGATTTCTATAACAAATCATAAATCATATAAAGTCAAAATATTTCAGAAATAAAATTATTTCAACAATAACTAATTAACAAATATGAGAGACTGACATGATTTAAAATAATGGCCAATTACTTTTTATTATTGTTCATCCTTTCATTCAAATTTATTCTTTCAAAACGAAGTATCAATTCATTTAAATAAGATTATTTAACACTAAGACTTCATTTAGTTCAAAAACTTTTTAATAAAAAATTATTTTATTTTTTATTTTTTTTTAAAAAAAAATTATTTTTAATATTACAAAATATGTAAGATATGAAATAAAATTGATTGTAATATTCGTATTTATGTTGGATGTAAAATAAAGTTAATTTTTATAATTAAAATTTACGTTGAGTAAAAAATACTTTGAACTAAATGAGGTTTAAATAAAATTTAATTTAAATTTTAATAAAACACTATCACATCAAAAGGTTTTAATCCGTATTTAATTTTAGGGGTTTTTACCCGTATGACACAAAAAACTTCAATATTTACTTATTAGACACCCTAAAGTTAAATATTACATGACACACACTTATTTATTTTAATTTTACAACCAACACACCCTAGTTAAAAAATTCTTACATTTTATTTAAGTAAATCATACTTAAGTTATGTTTTAACTTAAATAAGGTTCATAGGAATAAAATCTAACCCCTTTTGTATCTTAAATTAAATCTAATCGTTAAGATGAGCATCTAACGATTAGATTTAAAATATTCTACATAAATAATAGATTTAAATAGTTTTTAACATGTAAGATTTAAGTTAAGGTGCACCGAGAGTTAGATTTTATCTATTAATTTTATTGCTAATTCAAAAAAAAAATTTGTGAACTTCAAATGAAAATCGAAACAAAATTAATCTAAAATTATAATTCACTTAAAATTAATCTCATCATTAACTTCCATTGGTATATATTGGACTCTAGTAATTCCAGCACACAATTATTTTGAACTTCTCTCACGCGCATATTTGTATTTTTACTGAAATTCTACAATTATTAAAAAGTGATGCGATAAGTCAGGAAATTACCGAAACACCCCCACCTAACTCGTTGAAAAAGACGGCCATGAGCGAGGGGCATAGGAGCGGTGGTGGACTAAAACACTCGAGTTGGTTATTGTGATGGGAATTTGAGTTTTAAAAAGAGAAGAGGAAAAAAAAGGGCTTCTGGAAGCGGCCGGTGGGGGTTGTTGGTAGCCCCCGTCGCCGGTTCTGTTCACCGACTCGGACTAGGGATTTATGTATTTTTAAATGATCTAATCCGAAGCCAGTTTTCCTCCAGGAATCTGACAGCTCATTACATCCCATTTTTAAAGGGTTTCTAATTTTTTTAATAATATATCACATGCAAATTTTTTTTTTGCTCGAAACTCAAAATTTAGTTCGACTAAATTCAAAATCAATTCATTTGAAATGGAATCAATACAATTTAATAAATCTAAGTTTTTATATATAATTTATAGAACATATTTAAAATAATTAATACATATTTTACAATTTATTAAAGAATTTTTTTGAAGAAATTAAATTACTCATTTTAATATGAGGAAAATTAGCTTAAACTGGGTTTGTTGCGGCCCTAATTTATATATGCCTACAAATTTAAATTAGTAGTGAATTCCAACTCACCTCTTTCACTTCCTCTTCTGTGATGCGCCCGTCCTCGTTTTTATCCACCCTGAAACGAAAAGTGAAAAGTGAATTCTCAAAAGAAAAAAAAAATAAAAAAAAAATTGATTCAAATGTTGGATGCCTCGATGTTTCCTACATGTCGAAGAAGATCTGAAGGCGGGAATCGAAGCTCAGATCAGTAATCTGTGACCAAAACTCGGAGAGCTCCTCCTTGCTGATCTTCTCGGTCTTCAGCCGCCTCCTCCGGCTAAGAGCATCGAACAACTCCAATGCGAACTCCTTTGAATCCTTCATCCCTGCTTTGATTAATTTCGGCAGAATCAATTTCCGCAGATTCTGACAGAAAAACGAAATTGAGCAGAAATTTGCAGTCGCCAAGTGAATCATTCTGAAAATGGCTAAATGATTGCTGGGGGGATGAGGAAATTGGAAGACATTACCGATGCATTGAGCGAAATCCGAGCGGCAGAGATAGCCGTCGCGGGAGAGGCGGGAGAAGTTGCTCTGAACCTCGTTCCAAGCGTCGACTCCGGTGGCGGTCTTGGTGCTGATGAATCTGAGACCCCGAAGGGCCTTCTGGGCTCCCGAGCGGGATCGGTCCAGCTGGGCCCGCTGCCTCCGCGCCGCGCGAGCGGCGAGAGCCGAATCGATCGCCGCTGCGGCGCTATCCGCAGTGGCCGGCGTTGCAGAAGCCGAGGACGAGCGGCCTCCATGGCCGTGGCTCCGGGAAAAGCGCTTCAGCTCCGCCTTGAGATCCTGAGAGATCTGCCGTGCCCGGGCGACCGCCTCTGCTTTGAGCTCCTGCGATAGCTGCCGCAGGCGGTGCGACGAGCTCCGGCGGACCGAAGGCGACTTTGATGCTGCCGATCCGAAGCTCTCCGGCGAGGCATCCTGATCCAAGGGGGATGTCCCGATGTGAAGCTGTTCGATGCTCCTGAGCACGATGGTGTCATCCTCCTGCACGTCCAGCGTCACCTCCACGAACTCCTCCGCATCATCGACTGAGGAGGCCAAATCCGAGCTCCTAGGCGACGATCCAGAGCTCAGTGTCTTGTCCGCCGGCACCGAATCCGATGCACATCGCTTCTCTTGTCTTCCGAATTCCGTCATTGTCGCCGATCGAAGAACAACACCTCGCAGGCAGAACAAGACGGACGAAGCAGAGAACTACCACTTTAATTTGTGGCACTACCTCTTATATACAAAGCAGACGTATATGCATCGTTAGGTCGTCAAAGTTCACCGAAGAATCCGGGATAAATTAAATGATGATGAGATCCCGTTGAATCAAGCTTGCAGCACGACCTCTATTTCTTCTCCAGCTAAAAGCCACCCGCATGCGAAGATGGCATTTGTGATCGCCGGCGGCGACAGAGGCGTGAGGAAACGGCCGGCGCGCAGGCAGCAGGCGATAGAATCGTGTTCTTCTGCCAGACCCTAAACAGGCACTGCTCTGCTTTCCATCTTCATCATAATAATAATATAAACACCTACAAATCAAAAGCCCGGTTTATCAATCAGTTCTTAAAAAATCAAAATAAAAATAAAAACGACTCATTTAAGTTACAAAATAACAATATTTTCTGAAAATCAAAATAAATCATAGTTATTATTATTATTTTCTAAACAACAATATTTGACATAAGTGATTTTTGAGCACTCCTGATTTTTTTTTTAAATTACAACACCTAAGTTTTTTTTTTATTTCAGTCTCGAATTTCATTTCATAAATTATTTAATATATAAATTATATAAATAGATTTTATATTAGTGAAAACTCATTCAATTTAAAGAATTTATTTACGTATCTGATATTTAAATTAAAAAATTATTATATATTTTTAATAAATAATTAACTAATCATAATTTAGATTTTTAATTCACAAAATTATTTAATAGATTAACACTTAATTTATTAAATAATTTAGTATATTAAAATTTTAATTTATGAGTAACTATTTTATTGATTAGTTATTTGAGGCATGCAATAGAACTCTTAAATTAAAATCTTTTATTTTAAATAAAATATAGTAAAAATTTTGAATTTTTTTATTTTATAATTTAAATAATTTAAAATTTTTATAATATTATTATAAATAATTTATTTGACCCAGATCTTGGTTTCACCATTGATAACTATGACAACAATTTTAGGCATAAATAGCAAAAGGTTATTTTGAGGTTTAAGTAGCACAAAAAGCAACTCTAAATAAATTAAGCCCAAACCAATAAACACATAATATTGGGAAAAAAAAAAAACTTAAATTCCAGTATAAAGTATAAAGTGCTTCTGGAAAATTAAAGAGCTATAATTAATAGATTTTAGCGTATAAATTTTAATATAAAAAATTTTTAAATTTTATTTGTAACATCTTAAAAATTTAATTAGTATAAAAAAAATATTATAATGTATTAATAATTGTACTTATATTAATTAAAGAAAATTTACTTTGTTCAGAAGTATCAAAAAAATTTAATAATCTTATTTAAATGAATTTAGATTTAATAAACAAATTATTAAAATTTTGATATTAAATTTAATTAAAATAGATTTAAAATTAATGAATTAACACTCACTCATATAGTCATATGTAAAAATAAAATAAGTATATAATTAAATTATAATTTTATCATTATTTTGATGCCTACCCTCATTTGCTTTATGCTAAATATTATTTTATTAATATTTTAAATTTATTATAAATTTAATAATTTTATTTGAAAATCCAACATAAATTTTAATATTCAAATAAATTTTATTTCATATCAGCTCTCAATATTTAAATAAACTTCTTTTCCTTAAAATTTATTAAATAAAATATATTTTCTTCTTTACTCAAAAATAACGTTTTAACTAAACAAGGCTAGCTGAGTTGATTGACTTGGGATTAGTTGGGGTTGAGTTAGCTGACTTTTAATTGTTAGTTTTTCAAAGGTAAAATAGAAATATTAATATTATTTTTAATAGTATAATAAGAGATATAATAATATTTTTTAATTTTAGATGTATATATATATTTCCTTGTACACACACATAAATAAAAATATATATATATAGACATTTATTATGTTTATATAATATAATATAATATTGTTCTTTGATCTTGTGCATGTGTTGCAATTATTTATTAGAAGATCAAAATGGCAAGAATATTAGTGCTGTTCATTGATGTGATGTGGCTGATTGTGCTATCAGCATCAAGGTTTTGAAAACTGGACCAGTTTCAGAACCGGTAGACTGAAAGGTTCAAGATTCAAACGTCGAATCGGGATGAAGTAAAAATATTAAAAAAACTAATAAAATATAATATAAATATATTTAAGATATATATTATTCACAAATTAACACAATAATTAAACATAAAATAAATATTTAATATTTGAATTTAACAAATAATATCTTATGTCAATAACCCAAAAAAATAATTTCAAGCAAATCGAAATAACAATAACCCAATAAAATATTTGCAAATCACAAATTGAGTATAATATTTAGTACATTATTAAAAGAACTGAACAAATGTATATTTTATCAATATTAAAATACTAAATTATTTTATCATTTCATATCACTAAAATACTAAAATAATAAAATATTAAATCATTTCGAAAAAATGAGGGCTAGAGAGGAGAGTGCGATGCAAGAGAAATCGCGAGTTCGTGACTGTCGCACCAGTAGAGGCCGCAGAACGGAGGCTGAGTTAGGGACCCAGAGTTTAGGAAAGTTTTTTTTTTTAATTTTAAACTCAACCGGTCCAACCGTACCAGTTCACCGGTTGACCGGTTGAACCGCGGTTTAGACCTGTTCTGGCCGATTTTAAACGGATCCGATTATAAAATTAAATCGAACCGGTTGGCTGACCGGTTCACGGTTCGACCTGTTGAACCGGCAGGTCCGGTTAGCATAACCTCATAATAATAATAATAATAATAATAATAATAATAATAATAATAATAATAATAATAATAATAATAATAATAATAATAATAATAATACTGAAGCTCCTTTCAAAGTAGATAATGAATCAGAGTTCAAACTAGCCATAAGTCAAACTCAAAATTTTCAAGCTTAAATCAAATTTAATTTGGATCAAATAAAATTTATTCAATTAAGAATTGAATTGAACTTAATTTTTAATTTTATTTTTAAAATATTTATTTTACTTATACCATACATTAAGTGTAAATATTTTGATTAAATTTACATATATCATTATTTAAATACATTAAGAAAATTTAATTTAGTCAATTAAAAAATTAAATTAATTTTATTTTGAATAAGTTAATTTTAAGTTATGAAAAAAATTAAGTTGAACATTATTCCCCACCTCCACCTTCATAAAATAAAATTAAAAAAAAAAAAAAAACATTGAAGCTTAAAGGAAAGTCGTTATAGCTGAAGTTTGAAATGAAATCCTATTCAAATTAAGGAATTTTTTTTTATATTCCCAATTTGATCTTTTCAGTTTTTTATTTAATAAAATTTGATCGCAGCCTATATATAACTCAAAATAGAAAATAAAAATCAGAAATTCAATTTTCCCATAATATATCCTAATTTATAACAAAAAAGTAAAATAGTTTGCTACTCTATTGGCAAATTTATACAGTATATAATCATATAAGTCTTATAGGCCCTGTTTGACGTGAGGATTAAAATCAGGATCAAAATGATACTAGTTTAAAATTATAATAATAAATAAATTTTTTTAATTATTTTACACAAATTCTAATATAAAAAATATTATTTTACTTCACATACTCAATAATTTTCAATAAAAATATCAACTTTATTTCACATCCTAAACTAAAATATTCGAATCAAGTATTTTGATCTAGAATGTGAAATAAAGTTAATATTTTTATTAAAAATTATTGA
Organism: Apostasia shenzhenica; assembly: GCA_002786265.1. Taxonomy (NCBI): domain Eukaryota; kingdom Viridiplantae; phylum Streptophyta; class Magnoliopsida; order Asparagales; family Orchidaceae; genus Apostasia; species Apostasia shenzhenica. The sequence goes on along the minus strand of KZ451974.1, from coordinate 2,427,436 downwards.
GTATGTGAAGCAAAATAATATTTTTTTTATATTAAAATTTATGTAGAATGATTAAAAAAATATATTTATTTTTATTATTATTGTTTTTTAAACTAGTATCATTTTGATCGTGATTTTGGTCCTCGCGTTAAACAAGGCCATAGGTTATTAAAATTATCTACCATAAAAAAATAAAAAATAAAAAATAAAAAATAAAAAATAAAAATAAAAAATAAAAAATAAAAAATAAAAAATAAAAAAATTTGCATGAGTTTTCAATGTTAATTAATACTAATCCTCAGTCCAAAATTCCAAAGTATTAATGTCAATGATGAAAAAAGTCAACTACTTTTGCATATTGTTTTGGTTAATCTACACTTTTATTTTAGGTTTGACCCCATTTTATCACATTCATACTCTAACCCTGTTTTGTTGGAGGAAAAATAAAAGAGAATTTAAAAAAAATTTATAATTTTTTTAAAAAATATGTAAATGTGAAATAAAATGAGTTAGTTATATTAAAAATTATGTTTAATGTGAAATAAAATGATTATGTAATGTTAAAATTTGTGTAGAATGAAATATAAAATATTACTATTTTTTTAAATAAAATAAAATTTTACTTAGTGAAAATTTTAATTATGGCTAAAATTTTTTTCTCAACCAAACGAGGTCTAAATTGCTTCACATTGTTATTTTCTCGTGAATTTTTCATTTATCTTTATTAGAATATAGTCGATTCAAATGATTTTCATACATAATCTAGTATGATTTTAATTACCTTCTTTAGTTTTCTCTACTCTATTCTTTTGATCCCCCCTCCCTTCTTCCTCCTTTACCCCTCCTCATCGATGCCCAATTCTACTAACAAGTTCTGAAGATGTATGAGGTCATCAGGGATGAAGCTTATAATTTATTTTGTATTGGTCTTCTGACCAAACTTTTCTTGAGCTTTAGTGGTACCTCCCTCATTGATTCTCCGGTAGACGTGAGGAAATTTGTCCCTGAACTACTTTAAATTTCTGTGTGTTATTCTGGATGACTATTACTCCTCTTAGTAATTAAACCCTTGGACTCTTGGGCTAAACACGTTGCGTGCTGCTGATTCTCGGAACTCCAAAACCTCAATGTCATGATCAATATCTCAGTGTCTTTTGTTGCGCGTATGTACATACATATATTGTCTTGTCGGGGGTATTTATAAGTAGGTTGTAGTGAACCTCAGTGGACTCTCCGGGTTGGAATGCCGAGTATTTTCTCTGCTGAGCCCATACCAGCGATCCCACCACTAATGGCTTCCAAAAAAACCGTCAATAGTGGAGGGGCACGTGGATCTTTGGTTTTCGCGACCCGTGAGAATCTTTATTCAGTGGAAGTTATGCTGACGTGGCAGCGATAATCGGAGCAGGCGGATGTCTGTCCGATGTTACGAGGAATGCTGAAAGCTGGTAGCTGCTGTTACTTGTTATGTAACATCCCGTGATCTCATTGTAGAGATATTTTGTCCGCTTTGGCTTTAGGAAAACTGCGTACTTGAGTACTTCCCAGGAGGTCACCCATCCCAGTACTACTCCAGCCCAAGCACGCTTAACTACGAAGTTTTCCATCACTAGCCTCACGGTTTTGCCCCAAAAAGCGCCTCTACTATTTGAGATCACGTTATCTACTTATACAACTCAGGATCTCCCTCCCTTTCCGATGTGGGACGATCATTCCTGCGCCCCTCTCACCACTCATTATTCGGCCTAGAAGCCTGCCAGGAGCCGCACTTTCCCTCAGTGATTCCTTTCTCTTAGGACATCACCCGGCGTCACTCCCCGCCCTCTTCGGCCACGGGCGTCACATGTTATCTTTTTATGGTGTAGAGAAAGTTGCCCTACAAGCTTTGAGAGCATACATGAATTTAATTTCCGCACCACCAATTATTGTGCACGCAGCTAAAGAATTCTCCTCAAGCTTCAATGACAAGCAACAAATGAATTTATATTCATTTGTTATGAATTAAATTACCCACCAAGTGGAATTAAAATTTGACTATTATTGTTGTTGTTATGAATTAAATTAACGAGTTATATTAAGATATTCCAAAATCAGTTTGATGCTAAGTAGGTCAACGATGAAAGATATTTATTTATTAAAAAATTTAATGAAAAAATCTAAGGAGACAAAAAAAAACTACATTTGATTTTATTGATTTAAAAAAATCTCAAAGGAAGTATTTTGAAAAGTTTTAGAAACAGAAGAAGTTTGCACTACTTATATTTAAGTTATTAAAAATATATAAATGTACTACTATTGTGTTTGAACACAAGAGAATTTGATTTAAGATTTTTTTATTATAATTAAATCATACTAAGCTTAGCTTTTAAGTTCATATCTCTTAGCATTTGTTATAGAGATCCCTCTTCAGACACATTCAAGATAAAATGCTTTCATGTATATTTTTTGTAAATTATATTTTTCATATTGATAAGACTAAAAATAAAGCTAAGGCGAAACTCAAGTAATGGATGAATATTTCAGAGTTAAGACGAAAGACTTTCGTTTTACTATATTAAAAACTAAATATATAGAGTGCATATTTAATAAAAAAGAAACACTTTATTAATGATGTAATAATTGATGATTAAATTAACAAGAATAGTGAGCACTTAGATATCTTGAATCAATCATACAAAAATAGCAGTGTAATAAATAATATTATTAGCAAGATCTAAGCAGGATAAGTAAAATAAAAAATACATATATTTGATGTGTTACATGATAAAAAAAATTCATTCAGAATTAAAGATAAATTATATATAATATTAATAAGGCCAGTATGATATATAATACTGAATACTAGCCTACAAAGAAGAAATATATAAATAAATAAATATTATAGAAATGAAAATGACAAGATAAATAAATATATACGAAAAAATAAAATAAAAAAATATATTTACAATAAAATTAGAGTAGCACCAATTGAAGATAAATTTAAAGAGAATTAGCTTAAAAAGTTTGAATATATAAAATGCAGACTGATTGAAGCTACAATAATAAAAGTTGAGTTATTAAAATTTACTTATATAAAAAGAGAAAGAGAAAAAAATATGATAAAAAAATTATAAGAAATAATCTTATATATTTAAAGTTAAAAGAGAATTTGTTAACTGATAGAATATAGTAGAAATAAAAAATTCATGCAGCTGACTACACCTAGTGGAATAATTGTTATTGTAATAATCATTTATATGTTATTAAATTTACAAAAGTCTTACATTCTTCAAAATTAGTGTGAAAAAAGTGAATAAAACTATAAACTGAAAGCACGAGCTGTGATCCCATCAACCTATATGGCTATTGTGATGATCTGAGACTGAAAGGGCAACGAGTGATTGTTAGGGTAATGTCTATATGATTGAATTAGAATCATCTGGACAGCTTATCTTGACAGGCTTTCTAGGGGAAGGGTACATGAATAAATCATGCCGCATCGAAAAAAGAGAAGAGTCCCTAAGTTGTATAAATAAATAATGTGATCCTAAATGATAAAAATATCTTTTGGGACAAAATTATGACTAATAATGAGAAATTTGATAGTTAATCATACTAAAACTGAAATAATACTGGAATAAGTAACCTCCTAGAAAGTACTCAAATAACATAACTTCTAGAAATCATAGCAAACAATACTTCTATATTTAAATTATGAAATATTATAATATAATATTAGAGTCAACCTCTTACAATATAATGTGATTCGAGAATGAATCAAGCAAAAGCTACTATGCTTGTAACAACCAAGACTAAAGAGGGCAATGAGTAATTAATGAGCAGCTCCTGATAGGTCTTTAGGTAGAGGGACATAAGAATGAATCGTCTCACATCAAAATATAAGAAATTTTTTGAGTTATATAAATAAATAATATGATCTCAAATAATAGATACCATTTGGAGAAAACTGTGAGGTTAGTAACAAAAAATTTTGTAATTAAGCGTATTTGATCTAAAATAATACTAGGATAAATAACCTTCTAGAAAATACTTAAATTATATAATTTTTAAAAATTAAAGCAAATAATACATCTATGTTTGGATCATAAGATATTACAACTTTATCAAACCCTCTATCCCACTGGGATCCCAACCCCAAAGATGGGTCAAAGTCAATTTTGACGACTCTGTACAAGAAAATCTAACATTTAGATAGATAAAGCACATGGTTGGGGGGTAAAAAAAAATTCTACCATTGCCATAAGAGATATCCTGCTTTCTCTACATGAAGCCATTGACAGTGCTTACTGCTTGAGTTCATTAGCTTCTTGAGCGCTTTTAAAACATATAAAATTACACGTATAAACAAATCCGCTGACAAAGCAGTTGACTTTATAGCTTCTATGTGTATAGTTGATATAAGATGAGAAAAAGGTATACCTCTCCTATTTAATTTTGATGCTATTCTCGCTGAGGATTATAACTGTTATACTTAATGTTATAGCAATCTACACTCTAGAGAAAAAAGAAATAAAAAAGTAGAACAATCTGCTTCTAACTAACCAGCAATGCTTGATTTGAGAATGGAAAAACAAAGCCACTTCCTTTCAACAGAGAAATTAAAATAAAACAAAACACAAAATAGAGAAAAATTAAGCATGTACAGCAACACTAGGGAGACCAAGTCCACTATAAAAAGATTAGACCACAACAAATGCACTGGAAGCACCAGTGAAATGGCTTATTGACCCAATCAAGCTCTTGGCAGCACCAAAATGCCTCAATCTATACACTCCAGGTGATGTCGTTTGGGGGATTCTCCACTCCAGAGCTGCATGGCTTTCAGCACTGAGTTTCGAAGGGCGTGACCACTTGAACCGCAGGCAGAAGTCATCGTCATCATAAGCAGGAACCCAGTTGTTGCTGCTATCTAAAAACTCGACAAGCGCATATGTGCCATTCGTCATTAAGTCGTTTCGGGGACAAGCCGACCAGAACGTGGCGGTTGCCATCTCACCACGTTTGAATGTCGAGTTCTGCGGCACATCGGTGCTGATGTCTCCAAATTTCACACCTGCTGGAGTTGCATCCATAATTACGGGGGCGAGGAGCCCGATTTGCTTGTCAAGGAGGTCAGGAGGTTGAGGGCCGGAAGGGATGTCCTGGCCTGTGAGAAGGGCAGCTGCCAACTTCCTGAACTCCTGAATATAAGCGCTTAGGGCGTGCGGGCCGTACAAAGTGGAAGCTCCCTGATGATGAGAATGATTCAATATGTGATAATAAAAAGAATTCGGTTAAGGTGAAAGGAGTATGGAGAACGAATAAACACCACTATGCAGGAAATAGTACAACTTAAATATACATGTGCGCGCTCAAAGCGCTTAAATTGCCTACATTATTGCCATATAAGTCAAAGATTTACTGGTGGGGACACCACGATCGACCGCCGATTCATTCATGGCAGAGTTTACCGTCGACGGCCGAGATTTAGCCACGCTGCTTCGATCTGAATCGATTGACTATTAGGACAGATTTGGAAAAATGAATACTGTGGATCGATGACTTGGTGAATTGGAAATCTCTCATTCACTCTGATTGATTGGAGATTCCATTTTCGGATGATTTTATTTTTCGCATTTATTTTATATTAGTTGTTTCTATTTCTGTGATTGTTATTTTAGGCATGTTATCTGGTACTTTCTCGTTTGTGTGAGGAATTTATTACATTATGTATTTTTTATTTATTGAGTCAGTTTGTATGGAGGTCTATATAAACGTCTCCCTGTTATTTTTATTTTTCTAATGCTGAATGAATTTGACTTGTGTTTCTCTTAGAATTATCTGATTCTGGAATGAATCGATATCTTGAATAGAGAAGGGCTTGGGCCTTGGGTGAGAATCCCTAAACTCCACCCGCTCCAGCTCCTCCCCTCTGAGTTCGATTACATTTATCTTACATCCCTTAGCATTCACCTCACCTCGCCCTCGCCCACCTCGTTTGCTAGTTTGCGTCCTTGGGTCCAGCTCGCTGACTCCGGTTTGACGTGATCGCGTGGTCACGTTTCTATATCGTCGAGGACGCACCGACTACGTCAACGCGTCGACGCGAGTACACAGCTCTGCTCGACATCGCCGCTCGCGCACAATTCGCCATCCCACGTGCACGACCCGTCGCCCTGCTCACGCCAGAGACCGCACGCCGGCGACCGCGCCCATCCCCGCGAGGGGGACCCGCGGCCGCGCGCTTGCCTGCTACCGCGCCTGCGCGCTTGCCCCTGCGCTCACCTACCCGCCAGCGCCTGGGCCCGCGCGTCCTCCTACGCCCGCACTTGCGCGCCCCTGCGATTGCACTAGATCCACGCCTTCAACCCGAATTTTTGGGGAAATTACATCGTAGTCTCTAGAATTTTCTAACTCAGGTACGAATTTCAGCAATTTTTTAACCTGGTTAAATCAAGTTCTCTGGATCATTCTACTCGCTTGTGATTTGCTCGAACTTGCTCCGCCTGTGCAACCTTTCATTATTGAGTACAATTTAATTATTATTGGTTAAATATTGTAAGTTCCCATATTCCTGTTGCTCCGTTTCTGATATGTTGAAAACCGAATCACGCCCTAATCTGAATTAGTAATTTTTCAATTACATTCGATCTAATTTATTTAAAATTTTAAAAGAATTCAATTTTGCGAGTTTAATTAATTTCTCAGTCATTACAAAATTGTTCTATGATATTTTAACATTAGTTTGTGAATAATCTGTTTTATAAAATTGTTGGTATCTAAACTGCATCGTCATTCATCTGTCCCGCATCAAATTTGGTATCAGAGCATTAGGACAGGTTAGGGCATATTCGCATCTGCATGAATTAGATCATATTTGTTTTTATTGCATGCGCACTCGTTCTGGTTCCAAATATTCCATTTTTAACCCCTAAACCAACTAATAGTATGAAGGTTAGATTTGTGAAGATGAAGCTCACTATGCAAGCCAAGTCTACATAAATAATATTGAGCGAATCTTGCAACACAGTCGACAAGAACCTGTTGGATCGTGGGATGAGTTTAAAGTAAAACTTGGAGAGAAATATGTTCTCGTCTCCTATCAGCATCACCTATTAGATCAATGGCAGAGATTGACTCAGATTAATAAGACTGTCGCTGAATACATCGTGAAGTTCGATGAATTCCTTATGCGATGTGGTGCTCATGAAGATCCAGAAATTACATGTTCTAGATTCTGATCTAGACTTGGGGATGACATACAATGCGAAATTATTGTGAAACAGATCCCAACCCTTGAGCAAGCTTATCAAGTTGCCCAAAATCTAGAGAGGTATCAAAGGCCGATCATACTACGTAAAGTTGACCCGTGCCCGACTGTAGCTCCTACAAGGTCCACGCCCTCGGGGACCAAGCCAGCTGATGATTCACCAGCTACTAACCGACCTCTTGCCACTGAAAAAGGCAAGACTGTTATCGGAGAAACCTCTTGTAGTGGTGATAATCGGTCTATACGCTGTTTCAGGTGCAGGGAATCGGTCACATGGCATCCGAATGTCCTACAAGGACAATGATCATAAAGCAAGATGATGATTCTCTAGCCTACGAGGATGACCGACCCACTTATGTGGCTGATGAGATACTTATTGGTGAATTTGAGGATCCCGAGTATGAAACTCTAGGATATGTCGGATTTACTTATGAGTCTGAATCTCAAGTGATCCAAAAATTTGGATTGTTAAATGTGCTCTAACCGAGCCCAAAGAAAGTGGTGATTGACGCAGAACTTCGATCTTTCATACTTACATAAGAATCAATGAAAAAGTGTGTAAGATTATCATTGACAGTGAAAGTTGTGTGAATGTAATCGCAACAACAACTTTTTCTAGGGTTGGTTTAATTCCCGAGAGATATCCCAATTCATATAAAGTTTCCTGGATTAAAGGTTCTTCCTTAGAGATTACACAGCGATGCTTAGTCCCGATTTAATTCAATTTCTATCAGGACAAGGTTTGGTGTGACGTCCTATCAATGGAAGTTGATAGCATCATCTTGGGTAGACCTTAGTTCTACGATTTGGATGTTACTTTTCGAGGACGATCTAATTCCTGTGTTCACCTATAAAGGTGACAAGAACGTGAAAGGTCCTCCTCCTAAGGCCATTAGTAAGAAAAAAATTTCAAGTAAGAAAAAGGCCTCAAAGAAGAAAGACCTTCACTTGATTAGCGCTCGAGAGTTCGAGAAAGAAATAGATGAAAATTCTTTAATTTGGGCTGTTGCTGTTAAGAAAGTGAAGGAGAGTGATCCGGTTGAACCTCCACCAGAAGCAGTTCCTATACTTAAGGATTTTGCTGACATGTATCCAAGAGATCTTCCTGACTGCTTACCCCCGATGAGTGATATCCAACACGTGATTGATTTTGTGCCTGGAGCAACGCTTCCAAATCTGCCACATTATCGCTTGAACCCCGCTGAACATATGGAGTTAAAAAGACAAGCAGATGAACTACTCCAGAAGAGATTCATCCAAGAAAGTCTTAGCCCTTGTGCAGTTCCAGCCCTTCTAACTCCGAAGAAAGACGTATCGTGGAAAATGTGCGTAGATAATCATGTCATCAACAAAATCACGGTCAAGTATCGCTTTCTCATCCCTCGCCTGGATGATATGCTTGATATGATGGCTGGAGCCACTATTTTCTCTAACATCGATCTTAAGAGTGGCTATCATCAAGTTCGAATTCGTCCAGGGGATGAATGGAAGACAGCCTTCAAGACAAAGGATGGCTTATATAAGTGGTTGGTAATGCCCTTTGGGTTATCTAACGCTCCCAGCACCTTCATGAGGCTGATGACCCAAGTCCTGCGACCATGTATTGGCATTTGTGCCATGGTTTATTTTGATGACATCTTAATCTATAGTAGGACTAGGGAAGAACATGTTATACACTTATCTCAAATCTGTCAAGCCCTTAGAAAAGATAACTTATATGCGAATTTAAAGAAATGCACATTTATGACTGATCGAGTTATCTTTCTAGGCTTCATAGTATCATCTGAGGGTGTATCTGCTGATTTTGAAAAGGTAAGTGTCATAGTTAGTTGACCAGTTCCTCAGAGCATTCATGATATACACAGCTTTCATGGACTGACGACTTTCTATTGTAGATTTATCCGTAAATTTAGCACCATCGTAGCTCCGATTACCGATTATATTCGAAAGGGGTCATTCGAGTGGACGAAGGCTGCTGCTAAAGCCTTCGAAGAAATAAAGATTAGGATGATAGAAGCTCCAGTTTTGAGACTTCCAGACTTTTTGAAGGTTTTCGAAGTCTCATGCGACGCTTCAAGAGTTGGTATCGGTAGTGTACTATCCCAAGAAAATTACCCTGTTGCCTTCTTTAGTGAGAAGTTGATCAAGGCTAAGTAGAAGTAATCCACTTATGATAAAGAGTTCTATGATGTAGTACAAGCCTTGAAGTATTAGCGACATTATCTCTTACCCTAAAAATTCGTTCTATTCTCTGATCATGAAGCCCTACGGTACTTGAACTCACAAAAGAAGTTGAATTCAACGCACACGAAGTGGGTCGAATTCCTGCAAGAGTACACCTTTGTACTTAAGCACAAAGCAGGAATCAAGAATAAATTCGCAAACGTTTTGAGTCGTCGAGTCTCCCTCCTATCCACTATGAGCGTCGAGGTTGTGGGATTTGACAAACTCATCGAATCCTATGAGGATTAGCCTGACTTTGGAGTCATCTATGCTGCCATAAAGGACGGACAATCTAGGGAGTTCACTGACATCTTAATTCGAGATGGCTACCATTTTCATTGTCGCAGACTTTGTCTCCCGCAAACATTTGTTAGAGGCATCCTTGTTTGAGAGTTACAAGTAGGTAGATTAGCCGATCACTTTGGCCGAAATAAAACGATTGAAGCCGTAGAGAACCAATTTTATTGGTCAAGGCTCAAAAGAGATGTTGCGCGTATAGTTGGTTAGTGTCGAACTTGTGCTGTGGTGAAATAACAAAAACAGAACACTGGACTTTATATGCCTCTACCTATACCTGATCGTCCTTGGCAATATCTTAGCATAGTTTTTGTTTTAGGATTATCTAAAACTATAGATAAGCACGATTCCATCTGTGTCGTGATTGATCGATTTTCTAAGATAACACATTTTCTCCCTTGTTCTAAAACATCAGATGACTCTAGGATCGCTCGGCTATTTTTCGATGAGGTAATTAGACTGCATAGGTTGCCAAAGTCAATGGTATCTAATCGAGACACTAAATTTACCAGTTATTTCTGGAAAACTCTATGACATCTCGGTACGAAACTTAAATTTTTCATAGCCTTTCATCCTCAAACAAATGGACAAAAAGAAGTAGTTAATAGAAGTTTAGGGAACCTACTTCATTGTTTAGTTTAAGGAGCCAACAGTAGTACCCAGTAATCCGTTTGAGCCTTCATTACCCATTGAAAGTGACCTTATTCTTATTTTTCTAATGCTGAATGAATTTCACTTGTGTTTCCCTTGAGATTATTTGATTCTGGAATGAATCGATATCCTGGATAGGGAAGGACTTGGGTCTTGGGTGAGAATCCATAAATTCCACCCGCTCCAGCTCCTCCTCTCTGGGTTCGATTCCATTTATCTTACATCCCTCAACATTCACCTCACCTCGCCCTCATCCACCCAGCTGCTAGTTTGTGTTTTTGGATCCAGCTCGCTGACTCCGGTTCGACGTGATCGCGTCGTCACGTTTCCACATCACTGGTGACGCGCCCGCGCCGACTATGTCGACGCAAATACACAGCTCCACTCGACACCGTCGCTCGTGCCCAATCCGTCGCCCCTCGCGCCGTCCTGCGTGCGCGACCTGCCGGCCTGCACACTCTAAAGACAGCATGCCGGCGACCAGGCCCAGCCCCGCGCGCAACCCTCGCCCGCTTGCACCTGCTCCAGCGTCTGCTCCGGCGCCTGCTCCGGAGCCTGCGCGCTTGCCCGCCTGCGCCTACGCCGGCGCCTGAGCGTCTGCCTGCGCCCGCACCTGTGCGCCCCTGCGACTGCACCAGAGCCACTCTTTAGCCCAACTTTTTGGGGAAAGTACATCGTGGTCCCTTGAATTTTTTGACTCAGGTACGAATTTCAATAATCTTTTAACTTGGTTAAATCGAGTACTCAAGATCATTCTGCTCGCTTGTGATTTACTCGAACTTACTCCGCCTATGCGACCTTACATTATTGAGTGCAATTTAATTATTGTTGGTTAAATATTGTGAGTTCCCATATTCCTGTTACCCCATTTCTGATTTGTTGAAAACTGAATCGCACCCTAATCTTTTTCAATTACTTTTGATCTAATTTATTTAAAATTTTGAAAGAAATCAGTTTTGTGGGTTTAATTAATTTCTTAGTCATTACAAAATTATTCTCTAATATTTTAGCATTCGTTTGTGATAATCTGCTTTATAAAATTGTTGATCTCTAAACTGCGTCGTTATTCATCTGTCCCGCATCACTTGCTTTATATAGTGCATAAAGCGTGTTATATTTGTGCCATTTAAAGAAGATCTGATATTAGAGACACTAAATCATATGGAAATTGTAATGGGAAGTTGGGTTCTAATTGTATTAAGGGATATTCAGTTGACAATTGAATTTTAAATTTAGCAGCAGTATAAATGTTAAAACCAATCATTGTTAAATCTCGGGTTACCAAGATAACTAGAAATTTAACATATCAAAACCAAAATAAATTTACCAAATCATACTTGAGGAGACTGCTTCAAACTATATAGTGACTCTTTTAGCCTGTAGACAAGTTCAGATTCCCCCAAGCAATGAACCCAAGTCATTGCTCCACTTAAAACCCCTAAAAGGCTACTGAAACATTACCGCTAGATCAAGAAATAGGGCATTGAAGTTAACTTGATCACTGGAGAGAAGATATCCACATTGTCAATCTCATATATCTGAGCGTAGCCCATTGTTACAAGCCTATTTTTTAGACAATTCATAAAGCCATTAACGAAAGCCTTCAGGACATACATCCACTTACATTCAACTATTGACTTGCCAAATGGGCGAAACTAAGTCCTAGGTGCCGCTATATTATTTTGGCCTAGGAATAATTTTTTATTCTTATATGCCCCTACACATGCAAGCTAATTTGCATTATAATAATAAATTTAATTCATCATAGATTCTTTTTGTCCTCAGAACCTTAGTGCTAGAGATATTTAGGGGCTACCATGACTCGTACTTATGTTAATTTGCTTTGCACGATATGCCAGATGTTAAATCTCTAACTACTAATTGACTTATTGACTTATTGTTGAGGCTATAAATGAAACAAATGAGTGATATAGTACTAGCTTTAGAGATCAGCTTAGCTCGATCTCGACTTGGACTCAAAATGATTTTGAGTCGTGCTAGCTCGACTCAATTATTAAGCTTGAGCCGGCTCCAAATGATTTACATTTGCATATTTTTTAAAAAAATATATATTTTTTTGATATTAAAATATATATAATGTATAAAAATATAAAAAATATCTCTACATATCTAGATACATATTAATATATTTACAAAAAAAAAAAATTCAAGCTAATTCGAGTTTATATCGAGCGAGCTAACTTTGGCTTGAATTCAACTTGAAATGACGCCCAACCTCGAGCTGTGGCTCAAAGCTTGACCCTAAAACTTGAGAAGCCCAAATTTGAGTGAATTTTGAGCGAGCTTCAAGTTATTTTTACAGCATTAACATATTAATATATTTACAAAAAAAAAAAATTTCAAGCTAATTCGAGTTTATACCGAGCGAGCTAACTTTGGCTTGAATTCAACTTGAAATGACGCCCAACCTCGAGCTGTGGCTCAAAGCTTGACCCTAAAACTTGAGAAGCCCAAATTTGAGTGAATTTTGAGCGGGCTTCAAGTTATTTTTACAGCATAACTAGAGATATTAACAATCATGAATGAATTTTTATTTAATAATGGTGTTATAGAATAATACATGCCCAATATGGCACATACTTAGTTGAGAACACAAAAGCTTGGATTTGCATGTGGCTGGACAAATAAACATAAATATTAAGATTTAGAAGCCAAACAATATCTCGAGGTAATATAGTAAAAGAAATTTTTTGAGGAAGAGACCATGGTGAAATATGCAGTTATTAACGGAATGGAGGCACAAACCTCATATCTTTGTATTTGATACTCCTCAAATGTAGTCACATATTGAGAATATGTGTTGGTCAGCCCAGAAATCACAATGTGGACATTATCACCAAATTCTCCATTATCACCACTTGTAAGAACTTCTTTTACAGCGTTTCTCAGACGCCTTCCAGCCATAGTTGTAAATTCTGGAAGATGCCAAAATGGTGAAGTTCAGTGAGAAGATGGGAGAATAGAAGGAAATAAAGTATACCAACTTGAAGTATCTCCCAAGTAACAAAAATAAAAGACTACATTCTCAGACATAGCACTCCGCAAGGTCTAACAAATTGACCATTTTGAGATAGGGGAGAAGGGGGGATGTACGAGTAATAGATGTCTTCATCATGCAAAGAGTTCAAGTTCTACGCGCAATTACCTCCAGGAACACAAAGGATGACAACCTGTCCTAAACGTATGATCTGGATCGGAAGAATCGAAGGCTGCAAAAAAAAGATAACTCATCAAGTCTTTTTTTTGAAATAATATCCTTTTCATGAACGTTTTTGAAATAAATCACACTAATAAAGGGTAAATTACTAATAGGTTCATATAGTTGACCCATGATTACTCTTTGATCCATGTTTTTTAAAATCCTTCCATTGGGGCCTAGAATTTAAAATGGGGACCTAAAAGTAAAATTAAATAGGGATCTAAATAGGTCCCTATAATTTCAAAATAAAGACTCAAGTGAAAGATTTTAGAAAAAGTTGCCCAAGTGCCATTATAAACTGTAGGGATCTATCAATAATTTACTCTAAAAGATCAAGTTGTAACCACAAAATTGCAGGCAAAATCTATAGGATAACATCATAGAAAATCTTTTTTAGAGTGTCAGTTCTTAACTAAAAATCCTATGATTAAGTTATATCTTTCACCAAATTTCAGATCAGAAACAAACAAAAGAGTACAATGATTATTTTATTCATTGAAAAACTATTCATCTATAAAACTTTCATCAAATAGGAGCCAAATCGACCAATGGAACCATTTATGTCACTGTTTATAACAACGAAAGCAGTTGAAACTACGCCAATATTTCTCTGTTATGCAAAGCATCCATGATACAACCTCTACTGATATCAGCTTCACTAGATAAGCTCAATCATGTGCTTATCTTAACTTTATTTGTACACTTATTTTGTTTTGTTAAAGTAGTTATGCAATGAAAATTTATGTATTTGTGTGTTTTCTTTTTTTTACGGGAAGATAGACACAAGTATAGCCTTGCATGCCAGATACAACAGACTTTTTGAGCAAATTCTCTCAAGAAATGCAAGATTTGATGAAGGACATCTTCCCAAGGCCTATTTGAAGGGCTCCACTTCATATTGGCTGGCAGAGGACCCACGCTAGCAATGTAAAAATTTGAACGAAAGAAATTTTGTAACATCCCGTAATCCTTTGGTTTTAGGAAAACTGCGTGACTTGAAAACTTTCCAGGAAATCACCCATCCCAGTGCTACTCCAACTCAAACACGCTTAACTACAGAGTTTCCATCATTAGCCTCACAGTTTTGGCCCAAAAGACGCTTCTACCATTTGAGATTATGTTATCTACTTATACATCTCAGGATCTCTCTCCCTTTCTGATGTAGAACGATTCATTCTTGTGTCACTCTCACCACTCATTATTTAGCCTAGAAGCCTAACAGGAGCCGCACTTTACCTCAATGATACCTTTCTCTTAGTATATCACCCGACGATCACTTCCCACCTTCTTCGGCCACAGGCGTCACAAATTTGATTCAAAGGGCATCTATTGAGTGCTATTGGACAGAAGAAGGCATGCATTTCTTTCCTTTTAGCGCAAGCTTCTATAGCCCTTGGATTAATCGTACCAGTAACTCGCATCTTTATGTCAGATGCTGAACAAATACATTTACAAAAATACCTATAAAATCTAAAGGGAAAAAATTAAATATGTTATAAAAAGCAACAGATATCAACTAACCGCCCAATCATATGGCAACTTCATTTCGCCGATGTCAAGTAAAATTGGTTTTGGCATCTGACAATCAACTTGCTCCTTGCTTGGATTCTTTAATAGGTTTCTAACCAATTTCCAGAAAGGATTGCCCTTGCAAAGAAAACACAATCAGAATCACGATCATGGTTACATTACTCACCAAGAAAGAGAATCCTAAGATACCTTGACATCCCCTTGCCTGAAATCAAAAGCTCCAGGACCATCAGTGGTTCCAGCAGCAAAAGCAAACCCCATTGCGGCAGGGCAAGTTCTTACAACCTGCTGTCCTCCACTTGATGAAAGATTCACCTGAAGCTGTGAGAAATCTAAGTACGCATGACGATACTCCATTTTCCCATTTACTTGCTCCGATGCAGCACTGAAGAGCTCCACAGCTTTGGTGAATTGTCTATCACCAATGATGCTAGTGCTTTCGAACTCATCTGGATAACTGATAGCAAGCAAGTCCAGAAAGTAACATCGCCACTAAACTAACAGAAAATAGAAAGAAAAAAATTATCCAAGTGCATGATTAACTACCCTGGGCCACGTCCATAACATAATTCATTCTTTCCATTACAGGTGCTTTGATTGAAATCACATGGGAGGCCCGTGTCAATACAGAAAGTTCCTAACACATTTGGACTGACATCTCCACAATTTGATTGACAGAATGCGGATACAAATTTTGGTTTGCTTTCAGGGCTAAAAGAGCTCCGCACAAGTCGACTCACACTTTCGGAGCTTGTTAATTGCCTTCCACCTGATGCCTGGATGGAGAAAGCAATCCGCTTTAATTTGTCCACTGCAGAAACCAGTATCAAAAATATTAGGTTACAATGAGCATAGTAGCTAAGACCAATAGTTTCTATATTTGAAATGCATATTTCTCTTACAGTTCTGATGCAATGGGGAAATTATGTTGGAAACTCTTCGAGGAAGTCCATGATGTTTGCTGTGAATGATAGAAGTAACAGAATTACTGCTAGCAGTTTGTGATGCAACACCTTTCTGATTAGCCCAGTCCTCCATGAAACGTGCAGCAGCTCCTTTGTTGTCACCACTAATTAAGGAGTTTGTTCGGCTCATTGAAGTTCCATGAGTAGCAAACCAATTAAAGCTTCCAACTGGACCCCATTCGTTATCTACAAACTTCAACAGAGTCATTTCTTTATCAACATCAAACTGATATTGATTTCTCTCAGAAGCAGGATTGTTTAGGTAGGCACTAGGACTGCGGTTTATACCAGCATCCAGCTCTCCTGAGTGACGGATACATATTAAAGAGAAATAAGAACACAATAATGAACATATAAAAGAAAACTCATTAATGAGAGGCAAGAAACAGTTTTATCCTAGTTGATTCCATTACATAACAGGATAATCATCAGAACAATATCTTGCGTTGAGCATGAACCACAACTGAAACATAAGCAAACATGAGCCTCAAGAAAAAAGGTTTGCATAAAAAAAACAATGAACTTAATAAGCTAAAGCTGCTAATATTTAATTAGCAATACCACAAAACGCAATACTAATTATCATAATTTGGTCTAAATACATGATCATACTTTCCGTAAATACAGTGGATGATTACGTCATAGTAAATACTTTTACTATTACATAATTTTCTAAAAGTGCTTTATGGTCTTAGATAACAAATTGTGGGATGCAAAGAAAATAAGCCTTTTCGGATTGGGACAAATTTGAAAAATAAATGTATTACAGCTTAGGATCAGATGTGTTAACCTTTCATGCACCATAAGGCTATTTCAACTGATATAATCTTTATCGTAAGAAAGGTAAAACAATCTATTGGCCTCCGATCAAAACTGGTGGAACCGAAACATATTCCGAAAATGGTAATCAGATCAATCCTATTGGCCTCCGGCGGAATCAGTCCAGTAAGGAAAAGATCTTAGACCAATTCCACTCATTGGTGGAACTAGAACTACTAGATCCAGTTCAGAACCAAATTTGGTCCACTGATCGCCTTTAATAACAATTAACAAAATCCCCAAAGAATCTGAGGTCTTGCATCAACATCATCACTTCTTAATTCAATATCATCAAATCAACAAAGCATATATGTGATATTTCTATTCAGCTTGAATCCCTTAGCTACAAAAGTCCTCTTCCAAGGTTTCATTATATCATTCACAAGTCGCATGTAATAGAACTATATTATTCTCACAAAAACATAAACAAGAAATCTCACTTTGAATATGCTTAGCTAATTCATCTATCACTAGAGTAAAAAAATAACTCAAAAGTACAACCTTGGTCAAGTGGAGTGGTTATAAGAAAAACTAACGATCCTCACACAAGCAACCATTGCATCATATATATCCTTGATGGCATTAATCTAATTGGCATGCCATACTTTTCTAATGCCCACCAAAAAACCTCCATCAGTACTCTATCATATATATCTTCAAGATCAATAAAAATAAAGGGTAATTCCATCTAGACCCCTAAGATAAACCTCCAATTCCATGCAGATCCATAAAATTAAAATATATTGTTTGGGTCCCTCCAACTCAAAATATTTTTTACATGAGTCCTTTTTAACAAATTAAATTAAATTTGACCATTAAATTGTTATTTGAAAAAATAAAAAGATATATTTAAATATTAAAAATTATTATTATAAATTAGGATATAAAGAAAAAAATAAAAGTTAAAAGTTGAAACATATTTATAATAATTAAATATGTATTTTAAATTTTTTAAAATGATAATTTAAAGGTCAAACTAAACAGAATCTATTAAAAAAAAACGCCGAAAATTTTTTGTGAAAAAGGGACTTAGATGTCACGCTTTTTGTTTTTTGTAAACATGTGTGGAATCTGGGTTCTACCTCAAGACCTCGAATAAATTACCTCTAAAAATAATATGGAGATCCTTTTTCGGCAACTCCATGCATTTCTATCAATCATTTAAACAAGAAAGATAGCATTCATAGTTAATTTTGTAGGCATAGAACCAAATTTATTGTCTAATAATCCTGAATACTCTATCATATGACTTTTCAAGATTAAAAAAAAAAATTTAAAGATCCTTTTCGACAACTTTAGAAAAGGATCTTCATAAAATTAGAATAAGTATCATAAAATAAGAATGCTAATAGATGAATGTGTATACAAGAAATGATAAAATGAAAAATGACTACATCTATAAGAAGATTAAAGCAATCTCAGTTGAAGATAAGCTCAGTGAAAGATAGCTTAGAAGATTTGGACATGCATATTATAAGCCAATAAAAACTTCTGTAAAGAGTGTTATGTTATTAGATTTCGCTAATGTAAAAAAAAAGAGGAAAATTAAAATAAACATGACAAGAAAGTATAAGGAATGATCTTATATACTTAGGGCTAAATAAGAAGCTGTTATTTGATAAAGTGCAATGGAACTGAGAATTCACGTAGCCGACCATATCTAATAGGACAAAGGCATAGTTGTTGTTGTAAAACTATATTTAGTTTCGATATTATGTATTTCTACTATTTAATCATTGTCTAATATGGCACATGAGCTTAATCCCTCTATAATTACCACAATTTTGTATACCCATTGCATTCCTAAAAATGGGGATAATAATACTCATCCTTTCAAAAGGGATTATTTTAATCTTAAAGTATCTTATTAAAGAGTCCCATAAGCCACTTCATGGTAATGTCAAATGTACACTTCCAAACCTTGATAAGGATTACCTTCCTCACAAGTGAAAATGGATTTAAAGAAAATGAAGCCCGGTAAAGCCTATGGAATTGCTTAATCGAGCCTTTACAATAATTACAAGGAAAGCTATTTGTTGCATTTTCAAAGTCCTTTTCTTTTACATTTAGGGTGTGTTTGTTTGTAAGGTTAAATTTAAGAAGGTTAAAATTAAATTTGAATAAAGATATTTTTTTATTGAAAGTTGTGAATGATGTGAAATAAAGTTAGTTATTATGTTGGAATATGTGAGGGATGTGATATAAAGATAGTTATTATGTTGGAATATGTGAGGGATGTGATATAAGTTAGTTATTATTTTAGTAATATGTGTAGGATGTGAAATAAATTTATTTTTTAATATTAAATTTTATGTGTGATGTGATATGCCTGGTTAAAATTAAACCAGGTTAAATTTAAACTCGTAGACAAACAAGGCCTTAGTACTTTATTTTTACAGTTTAAGAAGCCTAATTAAGCATTTTTAGTAGCTGGGATAATACAAAGAATCTGTTTGTAGTTACATTTTGAATAAAGTTACTCTTGCATGGGTTAAGAACCAAGGTTTTCAGAACCGGACTGGCCGGTTCTGAAAACCTTGCTAAGAACTGAACCACCAATAGAAGAAAAAATTGTTTGTTTTGGAATTGATACAAATTTTGACTAACAAAAAGAGGAAAAAATCACTAAATCCTGTACCTTTATTACCAATTACATGTAGCTAAGCTGCACATAACAAGAATGAACATCATCCACGCAGACGGATGCAATATGAAGAAATTTACATGTATAAATAAAAATGACAGAAAAGCTGCTGAAAAGCATCCTTCACTTACCTTTATTTACATAAATTGTTCCAGGACGAAGGTTATCATGAGCTTGTGTAATGCTTTTCTCAATGCCATCTACAATAGCGTCAAATGACTGCTGTACAAAACCAAGAGATGTTACTATATACACGACATATTGAAGGTAACCACCAGGCCCAGCATGGGTATGAATGCCACTGATAGCCACATTCTGTACATTATAGAGGTCACCATACCTGCAAATAAGTAATAAACCATGAGAACACAAAAAAAATTAAAATGAAAACTTTATCAATCAGGGAGTCTTGACACTTAACGAGCACATGAGTTATACTAAACTTTTAACATAGTCAAAACATGGTGATTATGTTAGCACAAACAAAAACGAAACAGGACTTTTTGTTTTGAAATGTTACCAGTCTCAAGGAAGGCATCAATTTTGAACTTCAAGAAATCATAGGAAAGTAATAACTATGTTAAGGCTAACAAAATAATGATGCTCTGACAATCTAAACATTGAATAAAAAAATTTACTGTCCTATAATGAATACCAAACCCGGCCCATCCACACAAGCCAACATCGTGCCAGTACGCTATAAAACATGGCAGCATGATGAAATCTTTATAATAATAAAATTAAGTAGTGCTCAAGAGTTCAATTCTCCTGGGGTCTTAAACTTGAAATAGTTTGGGTAAATTGCAAAAGGGGGGCTTAAGGTAGGAGGGTAATTGCAAATGGATCCCAACAATTTTATTTTCCCATGTTTGATCCCTTAGGTCATGTGGTCACAATTATTTAGGTCTTTGAAGTTAGTTCCCGCATGTTTGCCTGATGCTGTAAGAATGAAAATTATTACTTTTAATAAAATTTATGGCACAACGCTCACTATACGAACAATTTTGTCCCTAATATCTCCTTTTCTCTCTAAGCTATTTTCTCACTTTTTCTGCCACCCATCATTAGGGAAGGTAGCGATTTAATCGCAAGACCATATAAATGCACCAATCTTGATGATTTAGAGAGAGAAGCGTAGATGATGAGAAGAGAAGCAACATTGGAGCCATAGTGGCAAATCAATAGTTGCAGACCACCGTTGGTTCTACGCTCCATGCCTTCATCCCCACTATAGAATAATAAGAATTATGACAAAATAGCAAACAAATTAACTTACAATCCATGGAAAATAAAACAGCATGGGAAGAGAAGCAAAAAACATCTAAAGACTAGGCTTTCCCTTTTCTCTCTCCCCCCTTCGCCATTGACAGTGGAGCTCCATGGGTCATTTACTGCCAATGGTGAGAAGAGAGAGAGAGAAGTGGAAAGATGGTCAGCAGAAATATTGTAAATACCTACAGTCAACAATAAAAGCATCCTCAAACAAAAGAAAATTAGCAGAAACTCAAACAAAATATACAAAATCCGAGAGTAACAACGATAGAAATAATTAGAGCTAAATAAATAAAAAAAACATCCATCAAACTCAATAAAACCTCATTAGATGAAATTGAAGGAAGACTTTCCTCTATCTCACTCAGCCTTTGTATCTCTCTCGTCTCCATTTCACTCTAACCGAGAAAAATAACAAGTCAAAGGTAAGAAGTAGAGGGTTAAATCATGGGGGGGTATCCCCTTATATCACACACTCAATTTTTCACTCATATCATTGACTTGGTGCTTGCGTAGTAGGATGCAAAAGTGAACATGACAACTGCGATTAGACAAGGGTTACAATGACCAACTACAAAAGCTGAAAATTGTGCGGTCGACAATGATATACTCAAAGTCAGGGTGGGAGGGATCACTGACCGCAATGAGTTGAGTGATGGAGGATAAGGAGGGACTCGACAAAGGAGTATTGGATGTGGTGAAAAGCACCGA
This sequence comes from Apostasia shenzhenica, assembly GCA_002786265.1. Lineage (NCBI taxonomy): Eukaryota > Viridiplantae > Streptophyta > Magnoliopsida > Asparagales > Orchidaceae > Apostasia > Apostasia shenzhenica. Next base: position 2,405,876 of record KZ451974.1, on the reverse strand, counting down.
TAGTGCAAATCAAAGGAAATGGCGACGTAGAAGCCCTGGCTGGGAGAATAGTAATAGAAGAGTGGACAAAAAAAGGGGAGGTTTGGCCAATAATAGGAGAGATAAAATGAGTAAGTTGTTGGGAGAAAGAAAAATGGGAGAGCGCATATTAGAGGTCAGAAATGTAAAATACAACAATTTTAATGGCATAGTCCTCTTTTGGATCTAACAACTGTGTAAAACCTAAGGGACCAAACTTGAAAAATAGAATTAGGTCTCATTTGCAATTACACTCCTACAACAAGCTCCCATATGCAATTTACCCCAATTTCTTTTACATTTCATCATTCTAGAATCATTTCTATTTATTAATTCAGTCAAATCTAGATTCAATTACTTTAGCTCGATTTGGTGCCAAGAGCCACCCAATTCCCTTTAAAATCCCTCCACTCTTGCGAGCCATAAGAACTCTCTATCTCTAACCCTCTCCTTTAAATTCAAATGTTTTATCCAATCTGACAAATAACTATAATCCTCACACTATTGATTGCCCATGCTAAAAGAAAAAATAAAATAACTTTAACAAAATAATTGAGTTTGCAGGAAAGATTTTCAAATCGACTTCAAATGAATTTGTTTTGAGTTGGAATGACCCTAACTTGAACTAAATTGAGTTTGAGCTAAGCTAAATGGCTAGTTCAGTACTAGCTTCAACAATGGTTGGGCCTCAGTTGAAGATTGACTTTAAATTTCAAAATTCAAAGTAAAAGTAAAATAATACAATTTAAAGAAATAAGCCTTAATTCATTTCTCTACAAGAAAAGCCATAATCTAAAATTTTGAGTATGAATTGAATTTCAACCTCAATTGAGGCTGACATTTAATAAAGCCAAAGTTTTTTGAGATGATCCAAACTCGCTCAGACTCAACTAGTTGCCAGTCAAAGTTCTTATGATCAGTGCTGAGTTAGTTCTAGCTACCGCAATTTTTTAAACTCTTCGGCCTTATTCGGTTGGAGTAAGTTTTAAGGATTTTTAAATTTTTTTAAAATTGACCGAGAAAATAAATTATTTTAATGCTATAATGTAAACTATATTTATTTTATTATTGAGATTTTGCTTTGGAAGTGAAATCAAGTTAATTTTTATTAAAGCATGTGTAGAAAGTGAAATAAAGTTAAAAATTTGTGTAGGATTTGAAAAAAAATTGATTTTAAATATTTGAATTTATGAATGATATACAATAAGTATAAGATATTAATGAAGGTACTTTTAGACGAATTGAGAGGTTTTTTTTGTTCCAACTAATCGAAGCCTTAATTTGATTAGCTTTAAACAACCTATAAACAACCTACAAACAACCTACAAACAACCTACGTTCTTATTTTTTTTAATAGATTAGCAAGATGCTCTGCAAGTTGCACAAAAATTTAAAATAAATATTTAAATATTTAAATTTCAATTTACATATTTTAAAATATATATTTAATTTATATATATAATACTTAAATCTACTATTAACATATTAATAATATAATCAATAGTTGAATTAAAAATGTAAGATTTTGGCTCTGTTTGGCAACTGGCTAAAACAAATGGCTCATTTTAGCCATGGCCAAAATCTTAAATTTATTTTCAAAAAACTTTAAAAATTATTTTATATCTCATCTTACACAAATTCCAACATTAAACAATCACTTTATTTCACATTCAACACAATTTTTAATATAACTAACTCACTTTATTTCACATCATACACATTTTTCTAAAAATTTTCAGAAAATTTTTTCAAATCATCTTTTTTTCCTCCAACCAAACTAAGCCTTTAGCAACCAAATGATTTTGCTATTTTAAGTTCTTTAAACTAAACTATTAAAAAAATGTTCTTTAAACATAGGCTGTTATATTTGCTTAGCAGAATTTTTCAAAATTAGAAATATATTCAAATAAATTTAAGTAAATAAGAGATAAACATTTTAAAGAGCAAAATCATAAAAGCTAAGAGAAAAATATGAATTAAACAATTAAAGGGCAAAATTGGAAAAACCTTAAAGATAAGTAAGATATAAATATTTAAACTTCAAATTTGAAAAGCTGACAATCACAAAAGTAATTAAGGGAAATTTTAACGATAAGATTAGGAAAGCTAAATTTAATGAGCTTATGATACCAACTTGATATAGTATAGGAGATGCTACACACACAATCTCTCTAATATAATCATTTTCTAATCAATCATACTCTAGTTTTACCGGACATCTAGCAATTCTCATTTTATAATATAGTTTTTGCTTACTGATTTCTTTTTATTAATTTAGATCCATACTAAAAAACTAGCTTTATTGTTCTAATTTTATACCTTCAAGGAATTCACTCATCATATAATACTCCACAAGTGCGTTTTCTAGTAAGGTTACATAGCTTTGGCTTTCAGTGGTACACTCATCCAAATTCTGATTTCTGTAATAGAACAAAGATATTCAAAACAAACACATAAGACACCAGATAATTAGATTGATATGTGGATCATACAAGAAAATAAGAACGAACCACCACCATTGCTAAACTGAAGTGATGGGAAAAGTTATTATGTCATTTTTCAAAGGAAACATGGTTAAAAATGGCTTAGAAGGATTCACCTAAGTGATATAAGCACCAAATACAGGTCTATTAAAAATAGATGAGAAAAGAAGGATTCACCTAGCTTGATATAAGCACCAAATTCACCATGTTATTTTCCACAGGTAACATGATTAGATGGTAAAGCGTATGCTAATAGACATGAAAGAGAGAACATAATACCTGATGCTAAAAGGAATTGATGCACTACGTGTTGTAATATAGAGATTCATCAAGACAGACAAATAAAACAACTCAGAGAGTGAACCCATCATCATAAAAGGTAGCAACCAGGCTTTTGCTAGATTTAACATGTATGCATACCTTGCTTTCAGCCTTTCAAGAACTTTAATGGTAACAAGTTGAGATGCCATGCATGCATCAAGGTTCACAAATGCAACACGACTTCCATTAGGTTCAGCAACAATAAAAGTGCGAGCTTTCAGCCTGAAATGAACCCCGGATGTAATCTGGTCTGAATTGGCATATCCCATCATGTTAACATCCGCTGCAGGTCCTGTTATGTCATAGCTACCAAGACCAATCAAATAGGTAGAATCTGACAGAACTACTCGGTAGTTCTGGAAAAAAGAGAGCGCCACAATACAAAATAAGATGCCCATGCCGCCAATGCAAAAAGAAAACTCCATTTTTACTGGCATATTGACTTTCTTCTACATACGCTCCAAAGTCCTCAACCTTATGAGCATTAACAAGAAGAGACAAATTAGCATCTAATAAACTAATGTCAAGTTCAAATTTATTAAGCTACAGTCAGTACTATGATATGCTAACAGCAGGTATAGAATAAAGGTGGATTTAGCCAATAATCCACTATAGCACAATCATAGGCTCGACCACATAATTAACTGATAAAATTAGAAAAAGGTTGCAATTGGCTTATACACGTTTAAAGGGAAATGTACAGAAAATTTGATTCAATTGTTGGAACACATTCCTACCTTATGACACACCAAACGCTAAAACTATACATAGTTTGAACACATACATACATACATACATACATACATATATATATATATATATATATATATATATATATATATATCAAAGTGCACTGAGATTTTCCGTTGCTTTACTGCTTGAGAAAACTTGTCCCATGCAGTCATAGCATCTACAAGCTAGGTAGGCCTTAATTACAATTTAAAAAGATAAAGATTCACGCAACTTATCAACAACTATAATTTACACACACTACAATATGAAGAAGAATAGAATAAAGTGTACAGTCATTCTGTTCTAATCTGATTGAAAATAGGGTTCAAGTACAAAAGATATTCCTACAATGATCAAGTTATTTTATTCTAAGATGACTGGCTGTTTGACTATTCTAACATCCTCTCAATCCCAACCAAGAAAATTTTGGGCAAAGGGGTTCCAATATCTTTGGGGGAATAAAAGACGAGTTCTTCATTTTCTTTCAGAAATTAAAGTAAAATCGATGCAATTAACCGTTTATTTATGAATTGGACAATAATTTCTCATTTACAAGAAGAAAACACCAAAGATTAGAAGGTAATTCTAACGCAGGTATGTTGCAAGAAAAGAAATATTCTAACTCGGCTAAAAGGCAAAAACTCTACAATAAGTGATTAACAGCAAGATCATGGTATATTCCAGGAGCCAAAGCATTACAACGAGGAAGAATTAGTATAAAAAATGAATGGAGCACGGTACAGATAGAAAGTAACCAACCATCTATAACAAGCATTTTAATCAAGAGGAAAGCGAGAAGTTACCAGCCAACTGCCTCAGTCACTGGTAAGAAACTAAAACCCTAAACGTTCTCTCGTCACCGGTGAGTTGGCAGCACTCTCCTCCCTAAAGATGCTTTAATATGCTCACACTCTGGCGCTATCCCATTACCGCCATGGGAACTCACATGGCACCACGGACAACAAGGGAAAACAGAAGAGGGGCGCGATCAAAAAGATGCGAAACGAAAGCGACGGATCTCGACGTGCTGAGAGCGCGCCGGGAGAAGGGGAGAAATCGCTATCAGAAGGCTCTCGAATGCTCATTCTTCTTCGAATTCTGTTGGATGGGGGAAGCAGCCAAGCGACCGTGTGAAAAGCACCGTTGGGTTTGACGATTGGAACTGCACAGATGTCGGCGGCGTGACAGGGACGATGATGCATCGAAGAGATTTAAAATTTTGCCGTGAACCAGCCTCACTGCTGCCAATAAAATCTGGCCGTTCCGTGCTAGTTAAATCAAGTTGGAGCCAGCGATCACCTTTTGAATGTGAGTTGGGTATGGTTCGAGGAAAAAAGAAATTCTTGAATTAAAAACTTTTATTCAACACCAATGAAGATACAAAATAGGGTTAATTTCACTTAGGCGCATGAGGTTTACTTGACTTATCATACAGGTCCAAAATTTTAAAAACATGTCATACAGGTTCCCAAAACTTATTGTATAAATCATTGTGGTTCTTAATATTTATAAAAAACTTCCAATAAGGTCCAATTAAACATCTTTCGTTAAACATTTCGTTAAATCAAAATTTTAATTTAAAAATCATAAATTTTTTTAATGTGATATTACAATTGTACCCTAGCTGGTCCTCGCACGAGCAGATGCTTTGCGGCGTCTATGCGGAGGCGGCCGCATGCAGGGCCACGCGCGCCGGCGTTCGCGCACGGGTCGTCGCATCGCGCTGCAGCAGTCGGAGATCTGAAATATGGAAGGGTAAAAAAGGATATTTTTATAATTTTAACAGTGTTTAACGAATACCCTCACAAAAGGACCATAATGATCTATACATTAAGTTTTGAGAACCTGCTTAATATATTTTCAGAATTGTGGACCTGCGTGGCAAGTCGAGTAAACCTCAGGGGCCTAAGTGGAATTACCCCTAAAAAAAGGCAACCATGTCCCTGAGTTTAACGCTTAATAATGCATAAGTTCATATTTTTAAAATTATAACATCGGGTTTATAAGTTTTAATAAATTATCAAATGAGTCTTTTTTTATTTTTTAATTATTAAATTTTTTTAAAATTATCATTTTACCCCAGCCCCCTTCTCTCTCTCTCCTCTCGATCCCGCACACGACAGGTCCGACAGCCGTGCGACATGTTCACCGGCGACCGTGTGGTTGCTGGTGGACACACTACGCTGTATAAAAATATCAAAGTATTTTCACTTAATATCAGCAACTATATAACTATTTAATCAAGTATCGATGTAGTTTAGCTAAATACACACTTCTAGAGATGGATTTAATACTTATCACAGTATTTGAAAAGAGCAAAGGCAATCACGCAACTATTAATTACTATATCGATGAATTTAAGCTTAATACATATGTTAAGACACTGATTTGTTGCATGCAAGTTATTTTAAATGAAAACTTATAATTATACGAATATTTGATGATTTTTTAATATATTTGAATATAATACTAACAATTAGACATTAATTTAATATATATATTTAGGTATTTTAACTTAATACTCTGAATTATGTGACTTATAACTATTGCGTCGAATAATTTACATACATATCATGTACGCTAACTTAAGAACACTGATTGAGTAATTATTTGATCATATATACTGGTATTTTGATTTAATAGATAGTTTTAGAGACTGATGTCTTGCGAATCAACATATTTTAAGAGAATAATGGCAATTATACATCTTTTCACTAATATATCGATGATGTTATATTGAATACATGTATTTAGAGTTCAATTCAAGTTATATCAAGTTATTTTAACTTAATACTAGCAAATATATGACTATTCGATAACTTTGCAATGTATTTGAACATAATACTAGTATTTCCACATCAGTTTCTTTTAAATCAAGGTATTCTAGCTTAATACTCATAACTACACAGCTTACATATACTATATTGATTTATTTCAACTGAATACAAAAATTTAAAGACTAATTGATATATATCAGGATGTTTTATCTTAACACCAGTAATTATATAACTATTTGAGAGTTTATCGGTGTATTTCAATTTAATAATTTTTTAAGAGACTAATTTATTACACATCACTATATTTGAACATACAACTATAAATTGCTTTATCTATGAAATTAGGCTGAATACACAGAGTTGGAGATCGAATCGTTACGTATCAATCAAATAAACACATTCAGAGGCCGATTGGATAAATTTAAGTGAAATACTATGATTTTAACTTAAGACAACCAACTATATAAATTTAAAATTCTATATAGCTATATTTAAACTCAATAAGTACCGTTAGAGGCTCATGTTTTACTTTTCAATATATTTGTACTGAATAGTGGTAGATGCATATCTATTCGTAGCTATATTGATGAATTTAAGTGAAATACTAATATTTAGACATCGATTCATTATATTTCAAGTTATTTTAAATAAATGCTACTAATTATATGACTATTTAATAATTTCTCAAAATACTTTAACACAATAAGAGCATTTAGACTTTGTTTTTTAACAAATTAATGCATTTCAACTTAATTCTCCAAATTACACTGTTCACATATGTAATATTAATGTATTTTAAATGAATACAGAGACTTTGAGATCGAATTGAAATATATCGAAGTATTTTCCCTTAACACCAGCAATTGCACAACTACTCGATCAAGTAATAACGTATTTTAACTAAACAAACACTTCCAGAGATTGATTTCCTACCTATCACTGTATTTGAGAAGGACAAGGGCAATTATTTAACTATTCAACGATGAATTTAATCTTAATATTTGTATTTAAATTAAGACTGATTTATTGCATGCAAGCTATTTTAAGTGAATACGAATAATTATTCGATTATTTAATAATTTTTTGATATATTGGAACAGAATACTAGCAATAAGAAATAAATTAAGTATATACTGCGGTATTTTAACTTAATACTAGTAAATATTTGATAATATACTAAAGGTTTTCATCAGATTGAAAGCTTTATAGACTCATTTGCTACACATCAATGTATTTGAATGGAACAATAACAGTTAATTCACATATTTCTTGCTATATCGAAGAATCTAAGCTGAATGCATGTAATTAGGGATCGACTTGACCCAAATTAAATTATTTTAATGTAATAATCGCAATTATCTATTGTAATTTGATAGTTTATCAATATATTTCAACTGAATACAAGCTTTTAAATTCTAATTTATTATATATCATTGTATTTGAATTATATCATGACACATACAGGCTTATTCAGTATTATAATGATGAATTATAGCAGAGTACAAATTTTTAGGAGTTAATTCTTGCATATCAAGTAATTTTATACTAATAAGTGCAGACTATTTAAAGAACTTTGAAAGTATTTGAATAGAAAAGTAGTATTTAGGCACCATTTTATTTCATATCAGGGCTTTTTCACCTAATACTCACAATAACAGAATTTATATATGCTATGCAAAGTAGTTCAGTTAAGTGCATTTATTTAAACAACTGATTTCATATATATTGGTGCTTCAATTTGATAGATGCCTTTTGTCAATATATTTTCACAGAATTTTAATAATTACACAACTATTCACTACTATATTGATAACTTTGAGATGAATACGCGCATTTAGAGCTAGAATATTTACATATTAACTTGTTTTAACTGAATACTAGAAACGTTAGAACTATTTGATGATTTTTAGTGTATATTTGAAAAGAATATTAGCAATTACACTTCAACCTTTTTCGTATTTGGGTATTCAAACTTAATACCCAAAATTATAAAGCTTATATATGTTATATTTACTTATTTCAACAGACTACACAAATGTAAAGACCAACTAATGCATCTCAAGATACTCTAGCTTATTTAGCCAGCATTTATTTTACTATTTTAGAGTTTATTGAAGTATTTCAACTCAATAAAAATTTTTAGCAACTAATTTATAATATATCACTATATTTGAATAGAATACTTGTAATTATACAATTATATATAGCTTTAACAATGTAGTTAATACTCTTATTACAAACCTAATGTTTGCTATATTGATGTATTTCAATCGAAAATTAATATTTGGCGATCGATTGAAATACATTAATATAGCAAACATTAGGTGTGTAATCAGAGTATTATGTTAAAAAAACTTCATATAGACAAGATTAAAGTTAAATTGCATATATTCTCCTCAAATATAATAAAAACTAAGTGAATACTAACACAATTGTTTATATTCAATCAGAATAACTTATTATGCAATGAACGACATTCTAAATACTTGTACTCCACTTGAATTCAACGTAATACATTGAATAGTAGTAAAAACATCACTATTCAACTCAAATTCATTGATGTCATGAATCAGACCCTAAAAGAGCCTATTCTCTAAAAATTAATCGATAAACTGATAAATAAATGTGTAATTATAGGTATTATAATAAAACACAATTAAATAATCCTAATAGATCATCAAATATCAATTTTCTATTAAAATACAATAATATAGCAGAATATTACGTATGTAATAAGAATATTATATTAAAAAACTTTCATATAGATAAGATTAAAGTCAAATTGCAAATATTCTCTTCAAATACAATAAAAATTAATTAAATACTTTCATAATTACTTGTATTCAGTTAAAATAACTTATTATGTAATGAATCGTACTCTAAATGCGTGTACTCCTCTTGAATTCAATGATATGTAATGAATCAGACCCAAAAAAGTATATTCTCTTAAAATTAATCGATATACTGACAAATAAATTTGTAATTGTAGGTACTACATTCAAAACACAATAAAATGTCCCTAATAGATCACCACATATTATTTTTTGACTGAAATACATTAATATAGTGAATATTAGGTATGTAATCAGAGAATTATTTAAAAAAACCTTCATATAGACAAGATTAAAGTCAAATTGAATATATTCTTTTCAAATACTATAAAAACGCAATCAAATAATTGCTAATATTCAATTAGAATAACTAATTACACAATGAATGATACTCTAAATACTTGTACTCCATTTTAATTCAACGTAATATATTGAATAGCAGCAAAAATATTACTATTCAACTTAAATTTATTGATATATCATGAATCAGACCCTAAAAGAGCCTATTCTCTAAAAAGTATTCGATATACTGACAAATAGATTTATAAGCATAGGTATTACAATAAAATGCAATCAAATAATCCTAATAAATTATCAAATATCAATTTTCTATTGAAATACAATAATTAACAAATATTACGTGTGTAATCAGAGTATTATGTTAAAAAACCTTCATATAGACAAGATTAAAGTCAAAATTACATATATTCTCTTCAAATACAATAAAAACTAAACGAATACTCACACAATTGCTTGTATTCAATTAAAATAACTTATTATGCAACGAATCATACTCTAAATGCTTGCATTCCACATGAATTCATTGATGTTTGATGAATCAGACCCTAAAAGAGCCTATTCTCTAAAAAGTAATCGATATACTGATAAATAGTTGTGTGATTATAAGTATTATAATAAAACGCAATCAAATAATCCTAATAGATCGCCAAATATCAATTTTCTATTGAAATATAATAATATAGCAAATATTACGTATGTAACCAGAGTATTATGTTAAAAAACTTTCATATAGATAATATTAAAGTCAAATTGCATATATTCTCTTCAAATACTATAAAAATTATGTGAATATTCACAAAATTACTTGTATTCAGTTAAACTAACTTATTATGAAATGAATCGTACTCTAAATACTTGTACTCCACTTGAATTCAATGTAATGCAATGAATAGCTAAAAAAATATTACTATTCAACTCAAATTTGAATGATATGTCATAAATCAGTCCCTAAAAGAGTCGATTCTCTTAACAGTAATCGATATACTGATAAATAGATGTGTAATTATAGGTATTACAATAAAACGCAATCAAATAATCCTAATAGATCGCCAAATACCAATTTTCGATTGAAATACAACAACATAGCAAATATTACATATGTAATCAATGTATTTTGTTAAACAACCTTCGTATAGACAAGATTAAAGTCAAATTACATATATTTTCTTCACATACAATAAAAACTAATTGAATACTCACAAAATTGCTTGTATTCAGTTTAAATAACTTATTATGTAATGAATCGTACTTTAAATACTTGTACTCCACTTGAATTCAAAGTGATGTAATGAATAACTAAAAAATATTACTATTCAACTCAAATTCAATGATATGTCATAAATCTAAAAGAGTCTATTCTCTTAACAGTAATCGATATACTGTTATTAGATGTGTAATTATAGGTATTACAATAAAATACAATCAAAAAATCCTAATAGATCGCCAAATACTAATTTTCGATTGAAATACAATAATAGAGCAAACATTACGTGTGTAATCAAAGTATTATGTTAAAAACCTTCATATAGACAAGATTAAAGTCAAATTGCATATATTTTTCTTCAAAAAAATTTAAAACTAATTATGCAATGAATCATACTCTAAATGATTGTACTCCACTTGAATTCAACATAATACAATGAATAGCCAAAAAAACATCACTATTCAACTCAAATTTATTGATATCTGATAAATCAGTCGCTCAAAGAGCCTATTCTCTTAAATTTGATTATACTAACAAAAAAATGTATAATTGTAGGTATTCTATTAAAACACAATCAAATGTCCCTAATAGATCGTCAAATATCAATTTTCGATTGCAATACATCAATATAGCAAATATTTGGTGTGTAATCAGAAACTTATATTAAAAAACCTTCATATAGACAAGATTAAAGTCAAATTACATTTATTCTCTTCAAATACATATGTATATAAATATGTATATAAATATGAAAAAAAAAATAGAATATATCATAAAGACATATTTTACTAGTCTTATTTAGAATTATAAGACTTCGGGTATTCAACTCAAATTCAATGATATGTGATAAATTAGTCCCTAAAAGGATCTATTCTCTTAAATTTGATTGATATACTAATAAAAAGATGTATAATTATAGGTATTATATTAAAATGCAATCAAATGTCCCTAATAGATCACCAAATATCAATTTTCAATTGCAATACATCAATATAGCAAATATTAGGTGTGTAATCAGAGTATTATGATAAAAAACCTTCAATAAACAAGATTAAAGTCAAATTGCATATATTCTCTTCAAATACAGAAAGAACTATTTGAATACTCACACAATTGCTAATATTCAATTAGAATAACTTATTATGCAATGAATGATACTCTAAATACTTGTACTCCACTTAAATTCAAGTAATACATTAAATAGCAGCAAAAATATCACTATTAAACTCAAATTTAATGATATATCATAAATCAAAGTCTAAAAGAGCCTATTCTAAAAAAAGTAATCGATATACTGACAAATAGATGTGTATGCAAAGATGTTACAATAAATCGCAATCAAATAATCCTATTAAATCGTCAAATATCAATTTTCTATTAAAATACAATAATATAGCAAATATTATATATGTAATCAGAGTATTATGTTAAAAAACTTTCATATAGACTAGATTAAAATCAAATTGCATATATTCTTTAAAATACAAAAAAAAACTAATTGAATACTGACACAATTGCTTATATTCTGTTAAAATAACTTATTATTTAACGAATCGTACTCTAAATGTATGTACTCCACTTGAATTCATTGATATGTAATGAATCAGACCCAAAAAGAGCATATTTTCTTAAAATTAATTGATATACTGACAAATAAATTTGTAATTGTAGGTACTACATTAAAACGCAATCAAATGTCCCTAATAAATCGTCATATATTATTTGTTTAACTGAAATACATCAATATAGCGAATATTAGGTGTGTAATCAGAGTGTTATGTTAAAAAACCTTTATATAGACATGATTAAAATCAAATTACATATATTCTCCTCAAATATAATAAAAACTAATTTAGTACTCATACAATTGCTTGTCTTCAGTTAAAATAATTTATTATGCAATGAATCATACTCTAAATATTTGTACTCCACTTGAATTTAACGTAATGTAATAAATAGTTGCAAAAACATTACTATTCAACTCAAATTCATTAATATGTCATAAATCAGTTTCTAAAAGAGCCTAATCTCTCAAAATTGATAGATATACTAACAAAAAGATGTATAATTATTTATATTATATAAAAAGGCAATCAAATGTTCCTTATAGATCGCCAAATATTAATTTTCGATTGAAATACATCAATATAGCAAACATTAGGTGTGTAATCAGAGTATTATGTTAAAAAATATCATACTGACAAGATTAAAGTCAAATTACATATATTCTCTTTAAATACAATAAAAACTAATTGAATACTCACACAATTGCATGTATTCAATCAGAATAATTTATTATGCAATGAATCATACTCTAAAGTCTTGTACTCCACTTGAATTCAACGTAATGGAATGAATAACTACAAAAACATCACTATTCAACTCAAATTCATTGATTATGTCATAAATCAGACCCTAAAAGAGCCTTTCTCTAAATTTAATTAATATATTGATAAATAGATGTGTAATTATAAGTATTAAAATAAAACGTAATCAAATAATCCTAATAGATCGCCAAATATCAATTTTCGAATCAAATATAACAATATAGCAGATATTACGTGTGTAATCAGAGTATTATGTTAAAAAACCTTCATATAGACAAGATTAAATTTAAATTGCATATATTTTCTTCAAATACAATAAAAACTAATTGCATACTCACATAATTTTGTTGTATTATGTAAAAATAACTTATTATGTAATGAATCATACTCTAAATACTTGTACGCCACTTGAATTCAACGTAATCCAACGAATAGCTGAAAAAAGCATCACTATTCAACTCAAAATCATTGATATGTCATCAATCACACCCTAAAAGAGCCTATTCTCTGAAATTTAATCGATATATTGATAAATAGATGTATAGTTATAGGTATTACATTAAAAGGCAATCAAATAATCCTAATAGATCGTTAAATATCATTTTTTGATTGAATTACATTAATATAACAAACATTACATGTGTAATCAGAATATTATATTAAAAATCTTCATATAGATAAGATTAAAGTCAAATTGCATATATTCTCTTCAAATACAATAAGAACTAATTGAATACTCACACAATTACTTGTATTCAGTTAAAATAACTTATTATGCAATGAATCACACTCTAAATGCTTGTACTCTACTTGAATTCAATGATGTGTCATAAATCAGACCTTAAAAGAGTCTATTCTTTTAAAATTGAGCAATATACTAATAAAAAGATGTATAATTGTAAGTATTATAGTAAAACACAGTCATGTCCCTAATAGATCATCAAATATCAATTTTCGATTGAAATACATTAATATAGCAAGTATTAGGTTTGTAATCAGAGTATTATGTTAAAAAACCTTCATATATACAAGATTAAAATCAAACTGCATATATTCTCTTTAAATACAATAAAAACCAATTGAATACTCACACAATTGTTTGTATTCAGTTAAAATAACTTATTATGCAATGAGTCGTACTCTAAATACTTGTACTCCACTTGAATTCAACGTAATGCAATGAAAAGTTGGAAAAACATTATTATTCAACTCAAATTTATTGATATGTCATAACTAACACCCTAAAAGAGTCTATTCTCTTAGAATTGATTGATATACTGATAAATCAATGTGTAATTATAGGAATTACATTAAAACGCGATCAAATTAATAGATGGCCAAATATCACTTTTCGAGTGCAATACGACATTATAGCAAATATTAGGTGTGTAATCGGAGTATAATGTTAAAACATCTTCATGTAGACAAGATTAAAGTAAACTTGCATATATTCTCTTCAAATACAACAAAAACTAATTGATATGTCATAAAGGTATTAAAGGTATTGATCGATATACTGATAAAAAGATGTGTAACTAAAGGTATTACATTAAAATGTAATAAAATGCCCCTAATAGATCGTTAAATATTAATTTTTGATTAAAATACATCGACATAGCAAACATTAGGTGTCTAATGAGAGTATTAAGCTAAAAAACCTTAATATGGACAAGATGAAAGTCAAATTGCATATATTCTCTTCAAATACAACAAACATTAATTGAATACACATACTTTAGTTGAAATAACTTATTATGCAATGAATCATACTTTAAATGCTTGTACACCACTTGAATTCAACGAAATGCGAAGAAAAGCTGCAAAAACATTACTATTCAACTCAAATTCATTAATATGTCACAAATAAGATCTTAAAAGAGCCTACTCTCTTAAATTTGATTGATATACTGATAAATAGATGTGTAACTATAGGTATTACATTAAACTGCAATGAAATACCCCTAATCGATCGCCAAATATCAATTTTCAATAAAAATACATCAATATAGCAAACATTAGGTGTGTAATTAGAGTATTATGTTAAACAATTATCATAGAGACAAGATCAAAGTAAATTGTACATATTCTCTTCAAATACAACAAAAACTAATTGAATACACACACAATTGCTTTTATTTAGTTAACATATCTTATTATGCAATGAATCATAATTTAAATGCTTGTACTCTACTTTAATTCGACGTAATATAATGAATAGCTGCAAATACATCACAATTCAACTCAAATTCATTGATATGTTATAAATCAGACAATAAAAGCGCCTATTCTCTTAAATTTGATCGATATACTGACAAATGGATGTGTAATTATAGGTATAACATTAAAACGCAATCAAATGCCCCTAATAGATCGCCAAATATCAATATTCGATTAAAATGCATCTATATAACAAACATTAGGTGTGCAATGAGAGTATTATGTTAAAAAACCTTCATATAGACAAGATTAATGTCAAAGTGCATATATTCTCTTAAAATATAATAAAAACTAATTGAATACACACACAATTGCTTTTATTTAGTTAAAATAACTTATTATGTAACGAATCGAACTATAAATGCTTGTACACCACTTGAATTCAACGTAATGCAATGAATAGCTGCACAAACATCACAATTCAACTCAAATTTGTTGATGTCGTAAATCAGACCATAAAAGAGCTTATTCTCTTAAATTTGATCGATATACCGACAAATAGATGTGTAACTATAGGTATTACATTAAAACGCAATCAAATGCCCCTTATAGATCGCTAAATATCAATTTTCGATTAAAATACATCGATATAGCAAATATTAGGTGTGTAATGAGAGTATTAAGTTAAAAAACCTTCATATAGACGAGATTAAAGTCAAATTGCATATATTATCTTCAAATACAATTGAATACATACACAATTGATTTTATTTAGTTAAAATAATTTATTATGCAATGAATCATACTTTACATACTTGTACACCACTTGAATTATAGGTATGACAATGAATAGCTGCAAAAACATTATTATTCAACTCAAATTTATTATTATGTCACAAATAAGACCCTAAAAGAGCCTACTCTCTTAAATTTGATTGATATACTGATAAATAGATGTGTAACTATAGGTATTACATTAAACCGCAATGAAATACCTCTAATAGATCGCCAAATATCAATTTTCAATTAAAATACATCA
>KZ451974.1:2359997-2383637 GCA_002786265.1 Apostasia shenzhenica | reverse complement strand
GTATTATGTTAAAAAATTATCATATAGATACAAGATCAAAGTAAATGCATTATTCTCTTTCAAATACAACAAAAACTAATTGAATACACACCAATTGCTTTTATTTAATTAAAATATCTTATTACGCATTGAATCGTAATTTAAATGCTTGTACTCCACTTTAATTCGACGTAATATAATGAATAGCTGCAAATACATCACAATTCAACTCAAATTCATTTATATGTCATAAATCAGACAATAAAAGAGCTTATTCTCTTAAATTTGATTATATACTAACAAATGATGTGTAATTATAGTATATCATTAAAACGCAATCAAAATGCCCCTAATAGAGATCGCAATATCATTTTTCGATAAAATACATCGATATAGCAAACATTAGTGTTAAATGAGAGTATTATGTTAAAAAACCTTCACATAGACAAGATTAATGTCAAAGTGCATATTTCTCTTAAAATATAATAAAACTAATTGAATACACACATAATTGCTTTTATTTAGTTAAATATAACTTATTACGTAATGAATCGTACTTTAAATTTCTACACACACTTGAATTAATGTAATGCAATGAATAGCTGCACAAACATCATAATTCATCTCAAATTTGTTGATGTCGTAAATCAGACCATAAAGAGCTTATCTCTTAAATTTGATCGATATACCGACAATAAGATGTGTAACTATAGTATTACATTAAAACGCAATCAAATGCCCCTTATAGATTGCTAAATATCAATTTTCAATTAAAATACATCGATATAGCAAATATTTGTTGTGTAATGAGAGTATTAAGTTAAAAAAATCTTCATATAGACGAGATTAAAGTCAAATTGCATATATTA
Organism: Apostasia shenzhenica; assembly: GCA_002786265.1. NCBI lineage: Eukaryota > Viridiplantae > Streptophyta > Magnoliopsida > Asparagales > Orchidaceae > Apostasia > Apostasia shenzhenica. Next base: position 2,382,789 of record KZ451974.1, on the reverse strand, counting down.
TGTTTAAGTTCAAATACATCAAAAATTAATTGAATACATACACAATTGCTTTTATTTAGTTAAAATAACTAATTATGCAATGAATCATACTTTAAATACTTGTACACCACCTGAATTATAGGTATGACAATGAATAGCTGCAAAAAATATTATTATTCAACTCAAATTCATTAATATGTCACAAATAAGACCTTATAAGAGCCTACTCCCTTAAATTTGATTTATATACTGATAAATAGATGTGTAACTATAGGTATTACATTAAACCGCAATGAAATACCCCTAATAGATTGCCAAATATCAATTTTCAATTAAAATACATCAATATAGCAAACATTAGGTGTGTAATTAGAGTATTATGTTAAAAAATTATCATATAGATAAGATCAAAGTAAAATTGCATATATTATCTTCAAATACAACAAAAACTAATTGAATACACACACAATTGCTTTTATTTAGTTAAAATATCTTATTATGCAATGAATCGTAATTTAAATGCTTGTACTCCACTTTAATTCGACATAATATAATGAATAGCTGCAAATACATCACAATTCAACTCAAATTTATTAATATGTCATAAATCAGACAATAAAAGTGTCTATTCTCTTAATTTTGATCGATATACTGACAAATGGATGTGTATAAACGCAGTCAAATGCCCCTAATAGATCGCCAAATATCAATTTTTGATTAAAATACATCGATATAGCAAACATTAGGTGTGTAATGAGAGTATTATGTTAAAAAATCTTCATATAGACAAGATTAATGTCAAAGTGCATATATTCTCTTAAAATATAATAAAAACTAATTGAATACACACACAATTGCTTTCATTTAGTAAAAATAACTTATTATATAATGAATTGTATTTTAAATGCTTGTACACCACTTGAAATCAACGTAATGCAATGAATAGCTGCAAAAACATTACTATTCAACTCAAATTCGTTGATATGTCACAAATCAGACTCTAAAAGAACCTATTCTCTTAAAATTGATCAATATACTGATAAATTGATGTGTAACTATAGGTATTACATAAAAACCGCAATGAAATACCCCTAATAGATTGCCAAATATCAATTTTCAATTAAAATACATCAATATAGCAAACATTAGGTGTGTAATCAGGGTATTATGTTAAAAAATTATCATATAGATAAGATCAAAGTAAAATTGCATATATTCTCTTCAAATACAACAAAAACTAATTGAATACACACACAATTGCTTTTATTTAGTTAAGATAACTTATTATGCAATGAATCGTACTTTAAATGCTTGTACACCACTTGAATTCAACGTAATGTAATGAATAGCAGCAAAAACATCACAATTCAACTCAAATTCATTGATATATCATAAATTAGACTATAAAAGAGCATATTCTCTTAAATTTGATCGATATACTGACAAATGGATGTGTAATTATAGGTATAACATTAAAACGCAATCAAATGCCCCTAATGGATCGCCAAATATCAATTTTCGATTAAAATACAACGATATAGCAAATATTAGGTGTGTAATGAGAGTATTATGTTAAAAACCTTCAAATAGAAAAGATTAAAGTCAAATTGTATATATTTTTCTCAAATACAATAAAAATTAATTGAATACACACACAATTACTTTTATTTAATTGAAATAACTTATTATGCAATGAATCATTCTCTAAATACTTGTACTCCACTTGAATTCAACGTAATGTAATGAATAGCTGCAAAAACATCACTATTCAATTCAAATTCAGTGATATATCATAAATCAGACCCTAATGGAGCCTATTTTTTGAAACTTAATCGATACACTGATAAATAGATGTATAATTATAAGTATTACATTAAAATACAATCAAATAATCATAATAGATCACCAAATATTAATTTTTGATTAAAATACATCAATATAGTAAATATTAAGTGTGTAATCAAAGTATTATGTTAAAAAATCTTCATATGGACAATATAAATATCAAATTACATATATTCTCTTAAAATACAATAAAAAATAATATGAATACTCACACAAAATAAAAATAACTTATTATGCAATGAATCGTACTCTAAATACTTATACTCTACTTGAATTTAACGTAATGTAATGAATAGCAGCAAAAACATCACTATTCAGCTCAAATTTATTGATATATCATAATCAGACCCTAAAAGAGCTTATTCTCTTAAAATTAATCGATATACTGACAAATAAATATGTAATTATAGGTATTACATTAAAACACAATCAAATGTCTATAATAAATTGCCACATATTATTTTTTAACTAAAATACATCAATATAGCAAACATTAGTAATCAGAGTATTATGTTAAAAAACCTTCATGTAGACAAGATTAAAGTCAAATTGCATATATTCTCTTCAAATATAATAAAAACTAATTGAATATTCACACAATTGCTTGTATTCAGTTAAAATAACTTATTATGCAACGAATCGCACTCTAAATACTTGTACTCCACTTAAATTCATTGATATGTCATGAATCAGACGTTAAAAGAGCATATTCTCTTAAAATTAATCGATATACTAATAAAAAGATGTATACTTATAGGTATTATATTTAAACACAATCAAATGTTCCTAATAGATCGCCAAATATCAATTTCGATTGAAATACATCAATATAGTAAATATTAGGTGTGTAATCAGAGTATTATGTTAAAAAACCTTCATATAAATAAAATTAAAGTCAAATTACATATATTCTCTTCAAATACAATAAAAACTAATTGAATACTCCGAAAATTGCTTGTATTCAATTAAAATAAATCTATTATGTAATGAATCGTACTCTAAATACTTGTACTCCACTTCAATTCAAATTGATGCAATGAATAGCTGCAAAACCATTGCTATTCAACTCAAATTCATTGATATGTCATAAATCTGTCCCTAAAAGAGTCTATTCTCTTAAAATTAATCGATATACTAATAAATAGATATGTAATTAAAGGTATTACAATAAACCGCAATCAAATAATCCTAATAGATCGCCAAATATTAATTTTCAATTGAAATACAACAATATAGCAAACATTACGTGTGTAATCAGAGTATTATGTTAAAAACCTTCATATAGACAAGATTATAGCCAAATTGCATATATTCTCTCAAAATATAAAAAAAACTAATTGAATACACACAATTGCTTATATTATTTTAAAATAACTTATTATGTAAAAAATCATAATCTAAATACTTGTACTCCACTTGAATTCAACATAAAACAATGAATACCTGCAAAAATATCACTATTCAACTCAAATTCATTGATATGTCATAAATCAGACCCTAAAATAGCATATTCTCTGAAACTTAATTGATATACTGAAAAATAAATGTGTAATTATAGGTATTACATTAAAATGCAAAAAAATAATCCTATTAGATCGTCAAATATCAATTTTCGATTGCAATACATCAATATAGCAAGCATTAGATTTGTAATCAGAATATTATGTTAAAAAACCTTCATATAGATAAGATTAAAGTAAAATTACATATATTCTTTTTAAAATATAATAAAAACTAATTGAATACTCACACAATTGCTTGTATTCAGTTAAAATAACTTATTATGCAATGAGTCGTACTCTAAATGCTTGTACTCCGCTTGAATTTCAACGTAATGCAATGAATAGCTGCAAAAACAACACTATTCAACACAAATTCCTTGATATGTCATAAATCAGACCCTAGAAGAGCCTATTCTTTTGAAATTGATCGATATACTAATAAAAAAATATATAATTATAGTTATTATATTAAAATACAATTAAATAATCCTAATAGATTGCCAAATATCAATTTTCGATTAAACTACATCAATATAGCAAATATTAGGTGTAATAAGTGTATCATGTTAAAAAACCTTCATAAAGATAAAATTAAAGTCAAATTGCATATATGCTCTTCAAATACAATAAAGACTAATTGAATATTCACATAATTGCTTGTATTCAGTTAAAATAACTCATTATCCAATGAATCATACTCTAAATGCTTGTACTCCATTTGAATTCAACGTAATGTAATGAATACCTGCAAAAATATTTTTCGATTCAAATTTACTCATATATCATAAATTAGACACTATTCTCTAAAACTTAATTGATATACTGATAAATAGATGTGTAATTATAGGTATTATAATAAAACACAATCAAATAATCCTAATAGATCGTCAAATATCATTTTTCAATTGAAATACATCAATATAATAAATATTAGGTGTGTAATCAGAGTATTATGTTAAAAAATCTTCATATAAACAAGATTAAAGTCAAATTGCATATATTCTCTTCAAATACAAAAAAAAAACTACTTGAATACTCACACAATTGCTTGTATTCAATTAAAATAACTTATTATGCAATGAATCATTCTCTAAATATTTGTACTCCACTTAAATTCAACGTAATGCAATGAATAGCTGCAAAAACATCACTATTCAACTCAAATTCATTGATATGTCATAAATCAAACTCTAAAAGAGCCTATTCTCTGAAACTTAATCGATATACTGATAAATAGATGTTTAATTGTAGACAATCAAATAAAACATAAACAAATAATCTTAATAGATCGCCAAATATTACTTTTTGATTGAAATACATCAATATAACAAACATTATAATGTACTTATAAATAATCCTAATACATCAAAATATCAATTTTTGATTGAAATACAATAATATAGCAAATACTATGTGGATAATCACAGTATTATGTTAAAAACCTTCTTATAGACAAGACTATAGTTAAATTGGATATATTTTCTTCAAATGCAATAAAATTAATTGAATACTCACACAATTACTTATATTCAGTTAAAATAATTTATTATGCACTGAATCGTACTCTAAATGCTTGTACTCCACTTGATTTCAACGTAATGCCATGAATAATTGCAAAACCATCATTATTCAACTCAAATTCATTGATATATCATAAATCAGACCCTTAAAGAGCCTATTATCTAAAAATTGATTTATATCCTAATAAAAAGATGTATAATTAAAGGTATTACAATAAAATACAATCAAATATCCCTAATAGATCACCACATATCATTTTTCGATTGAAATACATCAATATAGCAAATATTATGTATGCTATAAGAGTATTATGTTAAAATATCTTCAGATAGACAAGATTAAAGTCAAATTACAGATATTCTCTTCAAATATAATAAAAACTAGATGAATACTCACACAATTGCTTGTGTTATATTAAAATAATTTATTATACAATGAATCATACTCTAAATACTTGTGCTCTATTTGAATTTAATGTAATGCAATGAATAGCTGCAAAAGTATCACTATTCAACTCAAATTCATTGATATGTCATAAATTAGACTCTAAAAGAGCTTATTCTCTGAAACTTAATCGATATACAGATAAATAAATATGTAATTATTGGTATTACATTAAAACGCAATCAAATAATCCTAATAGATTGCCAAATATTAATTTTTGATTGAAATACATCAATATAACAAATATTAAGTAAGTAATCAGAGTATTATGTTAAAAAACCTTCATATAGATAAGATTAAAGTAAAATTATATATATTCTCTTCAAATACAATAAAAACTAATTGAATACTCACACAATTGCTTGCATTCAGTTTAAATAACTTATTATGCAATAAATCATACTCTAAATGCTTGTACTCTACTTGAATTCAATGTAATGTAATAAATAGCTACAAAAATATCACTGTTCAACTCAAATTCATTGATAAGTCATAAATCAGTTTCTAAAAGAGCCTATTTTCTTAAAATTAATCAATATACTAACAAAAAAATGCAATTAAATGTCCCTAATAGATCGTTAAATATTAAGTTTCAATTGAAATACATCAATATAATAAACATTAGGTGTGTAATCAGAGTATTATGTTAAAAAACCATCATATAGACAAGATTAAAGTCAAATTGCTTATATTCTCTTCAAATATAATAAAAACTAATTGAATACTCATAAAATTGTTTGTATTCAGTTAAAATAACTTATTATATAATTAATCATACTCTAAATACTTGTACTCCACTTGAATTCAAAGTGCAAAAATATTACTATTTAACTCAAATTCATTTATATGTCATAAATCAATCCCTAAAAGAGCCTATTCTTTTAAAATTAATCGATATACTGATAAATAGATATGTAATTATAGCTATTACTTTAAAACGCAATAAAATAATACTAATAGATCACCAAATATCAATTTTTATTTGAAATAAATCAATATAGCAAACATTAGGTGTATAATCAGAGTATTATGTTAAAAAACCTTAATATAGATAAGATTTAAGTCAAATTGCATATATTCTCTTCAAATACAATAAAACAACTAGTTGAATACTCATACAATTACTTGTATTCAGTTAAAATAACTTATTATGCAATAAATCATACGCTAAATATTTCTACTCCACTTGAATTTAATGTAATGCAATGAATAGTTGCAAAAACATCAGTATTCAACTCAAATTCACTAATATGTCATAAATTAGTTCCTAAAAAAGCCTATTCTCTTAAAAGTGATCGATATACTAACAAAAAATGTATAATTGTAAGTATTATATTAAAACGCAATCAAATGTCCCTAATAAATCGCCAAATATCAATGTTCAATTGAAATACATCAATATGATAAATATTAGGTGTGTAATCAGAGTACTATATTAAAAAAATTTCATATTGATAAGATTAAAGTCAAATTGCATATATTCTCTTCAACTATAATAAAAACAAATTGAATACTCGCACAATTGCTTGTATTCAATTAAAATAATTTATTATGCGATGAATCATACTCTAGATACTTGTACTTCACTTGAATTAAACATAATGCAATGAATAGCTACAAAAATATCACTATTCTACTCAAATTCATTTATATATCATAAATTAGATCCTAAAAGAGTCTATTCTCTTAAAATTTATCGATATACTAATAAAAAGATGTATAATTATGAGTATTATATTAAAACACAGTCAAATATCCCTAATAGATCACCAATATCAATTTTCGAATGAAATACATCAATATAGCAAACATTAGGTGTGTAATTAGAGTATTATGTTAAAAAATATTCATATAAACAAGATTAAAGTCAAATTACATATATTCTCTTCAAATATAATAACAATTAATTGAATACACACAAAATTGCTTGTATTCAGTAAAAATAACTTATTATACAATGAATCATACTCTAAATATTTGTACTCTACTTGAATTCAACGTAATGCAATGAATAGCTGCAAAAATATCACTATTCAACTCAAATTAATTAATATGTCATAAATCAGTTCCTAAATGAGCCTATTTTTTTAAAATTGATCGTTATACTAACAAAAAGATGTGTAATTATAGGTATTATATATACAAACGCAATCAAATGTTCTAATAGATCATCAAATATCAATTTTCGATTGAAATATAACAATATACAAACATTACGTTTGTAATCAAAGTATTATGTTAAAAAACTTTCATATAGATAAGATTAAAGTCAAATTGCATATATTATCTTCAAATACATTAAAAACTAATTGAATACTTACACAATTGCTTGTATTCAGTTAAAATAACTTATTATGCAATGAATCATACTATAAATACTTGTACTCCATTTGAATTTAATGTAATACAATGAATGACTGAAAAAATATCAGTATTCAATTCAAATTCATTGATATATCATAAATCAGATTCTAAAAGAGCCTATACTCTAAAAATTAATTGATATGCTAACAAAAAAATGTGTAATTGTATGTTTTTAATTAAAACGAAATCAAATGTCCCTAATAGATCACCACATATCATTTTTTTATTAAAATACTTCAATATAACAAATATTAGGTGTGTAATCAGAGTATTATGTTAAAAAATATTCATATAGACATGCTTAAAGTCAAATTACATATATTGTCTTCAAATATAATAAAAACTAATTGAATACTCATACAATTGGTTGTATTCAGTTAAAATAATATATTATGCATTGAATCGTATTATAAATGCTTGTACTCCTCTTGAATTCAAAGTAATGCAATGAATAGCTGCAAAAATATCACTATTCAACTAAAATTTATTGATATATCATAAATCAGTCCCTAAAAAAGCTTATTCTTTTAAAATTGATTGATATAATAACAATAATATGTATAATTATAGGTATTTTTTTAAAAAGCAATCAACTGTTCCTAATAGATTGTCAAATATTAATTTTTTATTTTTGCATATATTCTCTTCAAATACAATAAAAACTAATTGAATATTAACTTAATTGCTTGTATTCAGTTAAAATAACTTATTATTTAATGAATCGTACTCTAAATGCTTGTACTTCACTTGCATTCAACGTAATATAATGAATAATTGTAAAAACGTCACTATTTAACTCAATTTTCTTGATATGTCATGAATCAGACCTAAAAGAGCCTATTCTCTTAAAATTAATCGATATAATGATAAATAGATGTGTAATTATAGCTATTACTATAAAATACAATAAAATAATATGACTATTCAATGATGTTTTCATGTATTCAAACGTAAAACAAGCATTTAAATATAGATTTATTATATATCAAGGTATTTGATATTGATACTCACAATTACGCAACTTATACGTGTTATATTAATGTGTTTCAACTAAAAAAATACATCTAGAGACTAATTTGATAAATATCACGGTAGTTTTATTTAATACAATCAATTATTAATTTATTTAACAGTATAAATGTATTTCAACTTAAAAAGTACTTTCGAGGCAAATTTATTACATATTAATATGCTTTAACTGAATAATAACAATCATACTTCTATTCATTGCTATATCAATAAATTTAAGTAGAATACAAGTATGCATCAACGCATTATATTTCAGATTATTTAAACTGAATACTAGTAATTATATGACTATTTAATAATTTCTCAACATATTTTAACAAAATAAGAGCATTTGGACATTGATTTCTCACAAATTAATGTATTTCAACTTTATTCTTCGAATTACAGTACTCATATATGTAATATCAATATATTTTAAATGAATACAGAGACTTAAGGATTGATTTAAAAAATATCAAAGTATTTTTACTTAATATCAGCAACTATATAACTATTTAATCAGGTATCGATCTAGTTTAGCTAAATACACACTTCTAGAGATGAATTTGTTACTTATCACCGTATTTGAAAAGAGCAAAGGCAATCACACAACTATTAATTACTATATCGATGAATTTAAGCTGAATACATATATTAAGATACTGATTTGTTGCATGCAAGTTATTTTAAATGAAAACTTATAATTATACGAATATTTGATGATTTTTCAATATATTTGAATATAATACTAACAATTAGACATTAATTTAATATATATATTTAGGTATTTTAACTTAATACTCTGAATTATGTGACTTATAACTGTTGCATCGAATAATTTACACAGCACATCTTTAGAGGTCAGTTCGTTGCTTATCAAGTTATTTTATAATATAGCAGTTATAGACTATTCGACGATTTTTAGAGTATATGAATAAAAAACTTACATTTAGTTGTCAATTTGTTTTCTATTGAGGCATTTTCTCTTAACGGTCATAATTACACAACTTATATAAATTATATTAATGCATTTCAATAAATTGCATATATGGAGGCTGATTTCATACATATCATGTACGCTAACTTAAGAACACTGATCGAGTAATTATTTGATCATATATACTGGTATTTTGATTTAATAGATAGTTTTAGAGACTAATGTCTTGAATCAGCATATTTTATGAGAATAATGGCAATTATACATCTTTTCACTAATATATCGACGATGTTATGTTGAATACATGTATTTAGAGTTCAATTCAAGATATATCAAGTTATTTTAACTTAATACTAGCAAATAAATGGCTATTCAATAACTTTGCAATGTATTTGAATATAATACTAGTATTTCCACATCAGTTTCTTTTATATCAAGGTATTCTAGCTTAATACTCATAACTACACAGCTTACACTATATTGATTTATTTCAATTGAATACAAAAATTTAAAGACTAATTGATATATATCAAGATGTTTTATCTTAACACCAGCGATTATATAACTATTTGAGAATTTATCAGTGTATTTCAATTTAATAAATTTTTAAGAGACTAATTTATTACGCATCACTATATTTGAACATACAACTATAAATTGCTTTTTCTATGAAATTAGGCTGAATACACACAGTTGGAGATCGAATCGTTACGTATCAATTAAATAAACATATTCAGAGACCGATTGGATAGATGTGATGGTATTTTAACTTAACACAACCAACTATATAAATTTAAAATTTTATATAGCTACATTTAAACTCAATAAGTACCATTAGAGGCTCATGTTTTACATTTCAATATATTTGTACTGAGTAGTGGTAGATGTATATCTATTCGTAGCTATATCGATGAATTTAAGTGAAATACTAACATTTAGACTTCGATTCATTACATTTCAAGTTATTTTAAATATATGACTATTTAATATTTTCTCAAAATACTTTAACACAATAAGAGCATTTAGACTTTGTTTTTTCACAAATTAATGCATTTCAACTTAATTCTCCGAATTACACTATTCACCTATGTAATATTGATGTATCTTAAATGAATACAGAGACTTTGAGATCGATTTGAAATATATCAAAATATTTTCCCTTAACACCCGCAATTGCACAACTACTCGATCAAGTAATAATATATTTTAACTAAACAAACACTTCTAGAGATTGATTTGCTACCTATCACTGTATTTGAGAAGGACAAGGGCAATTATTTAACTATTCACTACTATAACGATGAATTTAATCTTAATATTTGTATTTAAATTAAGACTGATTTATTGCATGCAAGCTATTTTAAGTGAATACGAATAATTATTCGATTATTTAATAATTTTTTGATATATTGGAACAGAATACTAGCAATAAGAAATAAATTAAGTATATACTGCGGTATTTTAACTTAATACTAGTAAATATTTGATAATAAACTAAAGGTTTTCATCAGATTGAAAGCTTTATAGACTCATTTGCTACACATCAATGTATTTGAATGGAACAATAACAGTTAATTCACATATTTCTTGCTATATCGAAGAATCTAAGCTGAATGCATGTAATTAGGGATCGACTTGACCCAAATTAAATTATTTTAATGTAATAATCGCAATTATCTATTGTAATTTGATAGTTTATCAATATATTTCAACTGAATACAAGCTTTTAAATTCTAATTTATTATATATCATTGTATTTGAATTATATCATGACACATACAGGCTTATTCAGTATTATAATGATGAATTATAGCAGAGTACAAATTTTTAGGAGTTAATTCTTGCATATCAAGTAATTTTATACTAACAAGTGCAGACTATTTAAAGAACTTTGAAAGTATTTGAATAGAAAAGTAGTATTTAGGCACCATTTTATTTCATATCAGGGCTTTTTCACCTAATACTCACAATAACAGAATTTATATATGCTATGCAAAGTAGTTCAGTTAAGTGCATTTATTTAAACAACTAATTTCATATATATTGGTGCTTCAATTTGATAGATGCCTTTGTCAATATATTTTCACAGAATACTGATAATTACACAACTATTCACTACTATATTTATAACTTTGAGATGAATACGTGCATTTAGAGCTAGAATTATTATATATTAACTCATTTTAACTGAATACTAGAAACGTTAGGACTATTCAATGATTTTTAGTGTATCTTTGAAAAGAATATTTGCAATTACACTTTAATCTCTTTCATATTTGGGTATTCAAACTTAATACTCAAAATTACAAAGCTTATATATGTTATATTTACTTATTTCAACAGACCACACAAATGTAAAGACCAACTAATGCATCTCAAGATACTTTAGCTTAAAGCCAACATTTATTTAACTATTTTAGAGTTTATCGAAGTATTTCATCTCAATAAAAATTTTTAGCAACTAATTTATAATACATCACTATATTTGAATAGAATACTTGTAATTATCAATTGTATATAGCTTTAACAATGTAGTTAAGTTGAATACGCACAATTAGAGATCGAATCGTTATATATTAAATTTTTGTTCGTGAATACTAGCAAATATATGTCTATTCAATGATTTATCCATATTCTTCCCTCCCGTCTCGCTCTCTAGATTTTTTTCACCCAGAGCTTCTCACTCTAGGAATCCTATTTTCCTTCACCGCCGGAAAATCTCCCTTCCTCCTTTCTTTCCTGATTTTCTTTTCTCCTCTTCCTGCTCCTCTCCGTTTTTCCCTTCTTCCCTGGTGGAACTCGCCGGAAACCTCCTTTCTGGCGGGTAGGCGTTGGTGGAGGTGGTCGGGTGGTGCTGATAGAGAAGAAGCTTTGAGCTGGGGGGATTTGGAGGGGAGGTGTCGCCGGAAACGAGGAGCAGCGCAGTGCCGTGCCCAGTGATTGCCTCTTCCTGGGGCCGACATCTACGCCGGTGGGAGCTTGCCGTGACCTTGGTCCTCGCCGCCGAACCTGCCTTCTTCCCCTCCTTCCAGTTGTCTGGTTTCTGCCTTCTCAAACTAACCCGCCCAACTGCCAGCGTCCCTGCCGAACCTGCTGCTTCTTCCCCTAGGCCTTGCTGGTTGTAGTTGCAGTTGGTGATGGTCTCTGTTTTCCGTCTCGCCGAAACCGCCTCTGCGGCGGATGGTGGAGGGACAGCGGTTTGTAGCTTATTCTGGAGTTCCAGTGAGTAAGTAGGTGGCGGTTCCTTTAGGCTGCCGGTGAAGGAGAAAATGGTGACGCTGGCTGCGACAGGCGGCGTGGAGTGCATGAGCAGTCGCCCCCTAGGTGGCCTGAAAGGGGGTAGGGTAGGATTGCGGCGGGAAGCCTTGCCCACTTCCGGCAGTCCTCATGCTTCCTCGCTGTGCTTTCCTCTGGATGCCTCTGCAAATGCTGAGACTCGCTTGTTTTCGCTCCTGTCGGTTGCTGGTTCGGGGATGGTGGCGAGCTGCGGCGGGAAGCCTGGTCCACTTCCGGCAGACACCATATTTCCTAGCTATGCAATCTAGGGCGCTCTGCAAATGGAGTCTCCCCCGCCAGGTAGCTGGTCCAAGTAATAGAGATGTTGAGGCGAAGGTGGAGGGGTTGTCGCCGGGCCTCCTAGAGGTAAATCCCTTCCCTTTGGTGGCTATGCTCCCCAGGATTTTCCGGCACCCCCATGCTTCTTCTCTCCGCGTTCGACGGAAACCACACCACCCTCCCTATCAACTTGAACTCCAGCCGCTCTCCGCGACCTCTGGAGAGGTGGATTCCGGCGTGCTTTCGTCGTCTCTATGCCTTTTCCTCCCCTTCGTCGTTGGGATGGTTTCGCCGCTGGATTCAGCAGCCACTGCCATCAGCATCAACTCCGCGTAGAGTCCGCGTGAACACCGCGTCCATTCCGCGTGAACACCGTTGGCCTACTGGCCGGGCGCTGCCCCAGGCGAAATTTTCGCATGTCAAATCTGCGCTGGTCAGCGTCAAATTTTTGGGCAGTGCGCATCCGGGCGGGATCCCCTCCCACGGCGACACGTCGCCGCTTGAGATTGCCAGTTCTATCAGACACGCAATCCCACGTCTTTTCCTTCGCTGGCCCCCGGCCCCCCAGGCGGAATTCGCGCCCGTCAGGTCTGCGCCGGTCGGTGCGTCAGGCATCAGCCTCTGGCTTCGCGACACGTCGCCCACCACTGCCTTGAGAGACCAACGCCTGCGCCCTCCTCTTCCCCAGGTGGTCCCCCTGTGTGGCTGTCGCTTCGGTGAGAGGGAAATCTCTCCTGATGACATGTGGCAAGCACCTCTGCAGGTGGACCCCATCACTCCCGCCCGTTGCTTCTCTCGTTGGGTCTAGGCTCCTTCGTGGGCCTGGTTTCCTACAAGCCCAGTGCAGTGGGCCTTCAGGGGCCCACCTAGCCTGCCTGTTCTATAACCTTTTGGGCCTTCCAGGGGCCCAACTACCTTTCGGCCAAGTCAAATTTTCTTCTACCATCTCTTCCTAAAATTCCTGTGTTCTCCAGCTCACTTAAAATTTTCTGCCTGGGCTTCAGGCCCACCTGAGAATCTACCTCTGGCATTGGGCCTCCCTGTTGAGCCCACCTTCAGCCCTTTATGGGCTCTAGAACTTCCAGCATTTGCTTTGGGTTTAAGCCCAACTAAAAGCCTCCCCTCCCAAGTTTTTCTCCACAGGATCTGCCTTTCAGGCCTTGGCCCGGTCATCCACCTCCTGCAATGGGCCTTGGCTCATTTAAAAACCCTCCCTAACTGCCTCTCTTGCTGCGGGCTTCGGCTCACCTCTTTCTCGGGCCTTCTAAGGCCCTTCAAAACCTACGGGCCTTTGGGCCCTTCTGCAGGCTTTGGCCCAGTCATCAATCCTGTCTGCTTTGGGCTTGAGCCCACAACGAAACCTCCTCCAAAGCTGTGGGCTGAACCTAAAACTTTCCTCCAATCCTTCACCTGAACTGGGCTCCAGTTATCTTGGGCATCTCAGGCCCAAATAAATGGGCTCTAATCTTGGGCTTCTTTTTGGCCCACCTCTTGAATCCTTCGACTGGGCTTTTGCCCATCAGCTGTTGGGCCTTGGCCCTATTATCACCTTTAATTTAGGGCCTTGGGCCCTTATGCTTAATGTTTCAACTTGTATTGGGCTTTGGCCCTTTGCCTTTGCTTGGATTTTGCATGTATTGGCCTCTTGGCTCAACTTAGTTTCATGTATTGGGCTTTGGCCCATCTCTATTTCATGTAATGGCCTTTGGGCCTAGTTTAGTATCTTGTAATGGCTTGTGCCAAAATGGTTTGCCTTATTGGCGGGTTGGGGGCCCGATGAATAATATCTCCCCCGAGTTATAAAAAAAAAAAGATGTTTCCATGTATTCAAACGTAAAACAAGCATTTAAATATAGATTTATTATATATCAAGGTATTTGATATTAATACTCACAATTACGCAACTTATACGTGTTATATTAATGTGTTTCAACTGAAAAAATGCATCTAGAGACTAATTTGATAAATATCACAGTATTTTTATTTAATACAATCAATTATTAATTTATTTAACAGTATAAATGTATTTCAACTTAAAAAGTACTTTCGAGGCAAATTTATTACATATTAATATGCTTTAACTGAATAATAACAATCATACTTCTATTCATTGCTATATCAATAAATTTAAGTAGAATACAAGTATGCATCAACACATTATATTTCAGATTATTTAAACTGAATACTAGTAATTATATGACTATTTAATAATTTCTCAATATATTTTAACAAAATAAGAGCATTTGGACATTGATTTATCACAAATTAATGTATTTCAACTTTATTCTTCGAATTACAGTACTCATATATGTAATATCAATATATTTTAAATGAATACAGAGACTTAAGGATTGATTTAAAAAATATCAAAGTATTTTTACTTAATATCAGCAACTATATAACTATTTAATCAGGTATCGATCTAGTTTAGCTAAATACACACTTCTAGAGATGAATTTGTTACTTATCACCGTATTTGAAAAGAGCAAAGGCAATCACACAACTATTAATTACTATATCGATGAATTTAAGCTGAATACATATATTAAGATACTGATTTGTTGCATGCAAGTTATTTTAAATGAAAACTTATAATTATACGAATATTTGATGATTTTTCAATATATTTGAATATAATACTAATAATTAGACATTAATTTATTATTTATATATATTTAGGTATTTTAACTTAATACTCTGAATTATTTGACTTATAAATGTTACGTTGAATAATTTACACAGCACATGCTTAGAGGTCAGTTCGTTGCTTATCAAGTTATTTTATAATATAGCAGTTATAGACTATTTGAAGATTTTTAAAGTATTTGAATAAAAAACTTACATTTAGATGTCAATTCGTTTTCTATTGAGGCATTTTCTCTTTAACGGTCAAAATTACACAACTTATATAAATTATATCAATGCATTTCAATAAATTGCATATTTGGAGGTTGATTTATACATATCATGTACGCTAACTTAAGAACACTGATCGAGTAATTATTTGATCATATATATTGGTATTTTGATTTAATAGATAGTTTTAGAGACTAATTGAAATGATTAAAAAAAAAGGTGCTTATGCACATATTATTTTCATAGACAAATGTAGTTTGAGAACGAATAACAATTATGCTAAAAAATGAGAATGAATAACAAATTAAATAAAGATGGAATGTTAAAGAATAGCTAATTTTTTTGAAACTCAGAATGAGTTTATTAGAGTGTAATTTTATAAGAGTATGATTTTATAAGATGAAGAAAAAAAAAAGAGTTATAGGCCTTGTGGAATCTAATAGAAAATGATTGCTTGATTTGTGGATTCAGTCATTCAGATGAAAAAATATTGAAATTATGAATATTTGTTATATTAAAATTTAATTAAAAAATTTGAATGTAATTTATCGTTTTAATGTTCTTCCGGTTTCATCGGTCTATTCGTTTAGGTGCGAGCTAAAGCCGAGTGAACAGGCTAAGAGCTAAGGGACGGGCGAGGCGAGATGAGCTCCTTGTTGTTGCCATGGTCACTCGGGAGAGGATCGCAGCGCGAAGCAGCGCAAGGAGGAAGAGACGGAGGCGGCTTTGGCCGAGCTCGAGGAATTTTGGGTCACATTTGCTCAACATAGTCAAGGGTTTCACCGCCATACTTTCACGAATTTCCCTCCTCAAGATCCGCATTTCTCTACGGTATCTTCTGATGCATGCCCTACCTCTGGTCCCTAGGAAACTTATTTAAGGCAACAGCGCGTTGCTTTGCTGCTGCAGATGATGCAGTGGTGGAGGCGATGGATATTCTTCTTCGGGGATCAATGTGAACAATGATCTTAGCTATTGGCAGAAGCGCCACGGAATTCTTCTTCTTTCCAAGGCTAAGGTAGGAGGGTGCTTCTCTTGTTTTCCATGTTTTATTTCTTGTCCGTGGATCTTTTTGGTTTGATAAAAAAATGTGTCCTGTCACTTGATAGGGATTTTTGTTAAATTGACTTATGTCCCAACTCATCAACTGAGCAAATGGGTTTAGTCATCTATCTTGAGGTACGTAGAGAGTAGCGCGAGTAAAGAGAGGAAAGAGAGGTAATTGAGGAGAACGCAATGTGTAATGTCTTGTGGCCTAGATGTGGATGTATTAAGGAATTGTGCGACTTGAGTTGCTTCCTAAGAGGTCACTCACCTCGGTGCTAATCCATCTTATGCATGTTTAATTATAAAGTTTCCATTATTTGTCTTGTGATTTTATTCCAAAAGATGCCTCTACGAGTTCGAATCATGTTATTACTTATATTACTCAGAATCTCTCATCACCTTTCTCTGATGTGGAACAATTCATTTCTCTGACATAAATGCTGCTAGAATTCCCTGCCTCCCTGTATCTTAGAAGTCTATTGGAAGTCTCTTTGCTCCTCACTTTCTTCAGACTCGGTCGCTACATACTACTCTTTGCCTTTTTCAATTGTGCGCATCACATAAAGAGAAGTAAGACCAAGCCATATAAGTGGCAAATCTGTGTAATAAATTTAGAATGACTACTCAAGTCATTCTGTCAATCAAAGTGGCCAATTGTAACCACTTTAGGACTTGATGAATATAGCCAAATGATTCTACAAGTCAAGTTTACGCTTCCCTGACTTGCCTAAAGAAAATAATTAAAATTAAGGGTGATTTACCAATGTAACCTCATAGGTCTATTTTTTTAATTAAGCGCCACAAAGTTATCTTTTTACTTTTAAAATCCTCAAAATATTACAAATTTTATCACCCTCCAATTTTCATTTGTTAACTATTTACGAATATTTCTTAGAATATTTCTTTTGATAATTGATTTTTCATGATTTTGAAGATTGAATATTTCTTCAAATTAATTGAATTAAAGTGTGTTCTACAGATTTTAGAATTATTAGTAATTGAATTAAAGTTCTATTTATTGAGTATTCTTTTTCCTATGTTGCGTCCTGAAAGTTTTTCTGAATGAAAGATTAAGTGGTGAATCTCTTTTGAATTGGATGTTTCGGTACAGTTGAAGTTAATAATGTAGAAAATGAAATTTGAAGAAGAATATATATTGTTGAAATATCAACAACAATAACAATAACAAACAAAGTCTTAATACTACCAGATGGGGTTAGCTATATATTAGAAAACTATTAAACTAGTGGCAATGAATGAAATGATGGTTGAATTAAATTATTTGAATTGAGAGAAATATATATTGATGAGCTGAAATGATGGCCTTCAGGCTTCTTTAATTCAGTGAATTAGTAGCATAGATAATACAAATTGAAGTTCAAAAAAAGCATAGTAGCAATGAATGAAGTTTAAGTAGAATTTCATGATGAAGTTCTACATTCTTGTAAAATACAATGAATGAGTAATAACATTGGGAGCATTTAACTTCCCAATCCATTACCAGCCAATCAAAGTCCTTATAATAAAAGATTTAGGGATCACATCATTGAATATTTGAGTTTGAAATGCAAAAAATTAGGAACCATCCAATCATTAATCTGATGGATGACTTTTTTGAAGATGAACATCAATCTGTAATGTAGTATCTGAAATGCAGCTATACTAAAAATTAATAGCCGATTTGAAATGAGTATAGTAGTTGATATAAATAACATTTCTGAAGATAAACAACAATCATGAAAACAACTTGACCTCAAGGGAACATTGCTGTAAAGACTAATCACAATATTCAATATTAATATAATTTATTAATGCAGCTATCAAGATAGAAAGCCAAACAAAAGTTTAACTTTGATAGTAGTGTGCAACAAGTAATAATCAGTAAAGCAAATATCTTGCATGATTTCAGATCATATGGCCCATCAACAAATTCAAATATGTAGTCATAAATTTGAAGATTCAATTCATGTAATGGTTCCTACAAACTGCAAAATAAAAACCGCCACCATTACAAATACATCAACTTCTCCTCACAGGTTTAGGATTTACAGTTTAAACTTTTCTAGAACTATTTCAAATAGAAACAGTTGATTGGCTGATGGTTCACAATATTGTATCACGAGATCGAGATAGCCTACATCAATTACCGGTTCACAATTCTGCATCATAGGATCAGAATAGCCTCCATCAGTCGTTGATTGACCTGCCATTCTGTGCGAATGTATGGTGTGTTGCTTTCCTTCGCATTACAACAAAGTACGAGTATAATATTACGTTACTAAACATGCATATGATGGGCGCTAAGCACAAGCTACATATGTAAGTAGCGCCAACCTTTCCATCTTTAGAAAATGTACATCAATTGAAATGAAGATGATAGGATTCTTGCATGATTTCTTATTGTGACCAAACTTGGCACATCTTGAGCATTTATGCTTACGTCAATAATTATCTTTATGGTTTTCTCTAAATGACTCATGTCTGTTACAGTTTGGACGTCTCCTTGGCCTTATAGTATATGGTGGATACATTTGGAGAGTGTGATTACATGATTTCTATTGTTGCCTCGATGGAAGTGTTGAGATTGGTTTTTCATATGCCATCGCTGACCTAGTTGTATGATATTAATCATCTACATAATGATAAAGATAATCATCCACATATGCTTGCCAAATTGGTTGGGAAAACGTTCTAATAGACGCCACTACATACCTACTTAGGAGGCTAGTCATCTGCTACTTTTAACTCTTTGCCTTAATTTTAAACCATCCCATAAATTAAAAAAAGAGAAAAGAGGAGCAAAAGGTAAAGAGTAAAAAGTGAACCTACCAGAGCTACACCTCTATTGAAAAAATGTGAGCTATTAAAGAAACTTTTGTGAAGGTCCTTCAAAAAGTCTGGCCATCGAAGAATAACCCATTGAAAAAAGTCTCCAAACTTGACCAAACTTGGCTTTTGTCGCTTTCTTTGAAGAGAACTTCTTGTAGCTCTTTATGAAGAATCTAGCCCTCCATCAAGAAGCCAACCAACAAAGGGAAGTTGCTTTGGAGGTTCTTTTTGTTGCAATGACTTGCAGAGCAATAAGAAAAACAAGCGAAATAACTTAAGTAACCACCTCAATTGAAGCTAACACTTGTGTCAAGCTTTTCTGCAGAGCAATTTACCACTTTCTACCACCTTTCTTTGTTGTAAATGCCTTCTCTGTGAAGGGAATATGGTCAGAACTTTTTATCCTTTAGCTCATATTAGCTGCTTCTAAGGGCAAGCTTACAGAAGAACTACTCAAGCACATCCATAATTTTCCTCCCATTAGTTCTCAGCCAATGTGTCCTTAAATTCAACATGTCTCAATGTCTTGTTCTTCCTAAAAATGGTGGGTGGTATGCCATTTAAATGTAAATTCAATGGTAGTCCCAAAATCCTTCAAAACAATCATGTAAGTTAGGTAATATCCAACCACAAGATCATTCACATCTAATTCTAGGCTTGAAGCTAAGAGAATTAAATGATGCCAATTAGTTAACTCTATCCCTCAGTTTCTTAGGTTTGACCATCAAACTAATCGGGGTGAGCGCCCAACTGAGTTTAGATTCCATTAGTTAAATTAGGTTTCTTAGCCCTAATCAATTTTACTTTGGCATTTTAGAGCTTCAATTAGTTTGCAATTTTTGCAAATTATAGATTGTTTCTGTAATTTACAAAGCATTTCTACAATCACAGAATTATTTTTGCAGTTCTGCAATTGTTTTACCTATTCTACACATAATTTTGATTGTTTCTAGACACTGTTATATAACTTTATAGCTTATTTACAATATTCAAGTTCAAGTATCAAATTGTGGGGTCTGAGTTATCTCCTATCTCTATCATATTATTTACCATTTATATATTTCTACATTTTTATTTTTATGTGTCACTTCATATTTTCTCTCATACTGACTATAATGTATGGTCACTTTATATTGTAGTATGTATATGTATACATCTCTTTTGGATTAGCTTACTCGTGACATAAAGTTACTTTTCCAATTTACCTTTTAATATTTATATTTTTTTATGTTAAACTTTTAATAACAGTTATGTAGTTCACTTGATTTACTGCAAATTTTATGTCAAAATATGTTCTAATTGGTTAAATATTATGTTGACGTAGGATGTAGGAGATCCCAAGAAACACAAAAAAAGAGAGTTCTGAGAGGCGGCAGCGCGCAGATGGCTAAGCCTGATGATTAAAGCTTAAGCGAGAGTAAAAAACATCCAGAACAGCACACAGAGGTTTAAGGTGGTTCAGGGAGGAATTCCTTTACGTCCACCGGACGTCAGTGAGAGGATCTTCACTATGAGTCACAAGGGTGGTCGGAAGACCGGTACAAAGAGCTTGCAAGAGAAAGAGAGAGAAAGAGCTAGTAAGAGAAAGAGCTTTCTTTTGTCTCAAGCTCTTGTTTACAAAGGTGATGGATGAGGAATTCTGCTCTTGTTCTTGTTTCTGTTCGATCTGATCGATTCTTGTCGCTATGTGTTTAACCTGTCCTGCCCCCTTTTTTGGTGAAGCCTGTTCAAGGGTTTTTTATAGGCAACAGGTGGCGCAGCTTCATTCTGTTTTTCCGAAAGAGAAAGGAGTAAACAAACGCTGAGCCCATGCAGCTTTCGGCTTTTGGGGGAACCAGTAGCAGCAAAAGAAAAGCTAGGCTTTTTTGATCTTAGTACTGCTTTTAGGGATTTGTGAGGATTAGAGCACGCGAGTCCTTGATCTGCGTGTCTGGAAAAAGTGTCATATACGGGGAACGACGCGGTCGGGCCATGCCGATTGTGACAGGCGTAGCTGAGGAATCATCGTCATCGATGTTAGCAGGAGATGATGATCCTTGACTGTCGTGGACGATGTTGGGTCGAACCCTCGTGGCCAGGGTTGGAGTCCTGCGAGAATAAGAGCATTAAAATGAAGAGTTAGTGCCACTTGGGAGCCACGTGTATGATTGGGATGCAGCGCTGGAACCACGTGTTAACATCAGTCCCTCGCATTATCAGGGCGCGAACATTAATGTGGGTCCTGGAATGCGAACCGTCGCGACGGTGGACGCGCTGCGCAAGGCCTGTCAGGATAAATCAAGGGCGGCACCCTGTCGATTCGCATTCTCTTCCACCAGCCTCCGAAAATTTTTGCAAGAGAGTAGATTATTAGAGGGATGGCGGAAAGGAAGAAGTGGATGACTCTGACGGGTTTTTCTCTGAAGAAGAAGAGAGCCTTGGAGCCGTCTGAAAGGTCGTCGGAACCGGCGGCTGAGAAGACTACTAACGTGCTCCAGAATGAGGAAGCGGGAGGTCCGGTTGTGGATCTGGAGGTGTAGGTTCCGCCTGCCCTGGCGCGGACATTGGAGTTTGCTCAAGAGACTGCAGCCGAGGAGGCGACAGAGGTAGTGAATGTGATGCAGCGCGGGGATCGATTTTAGTCGATCCTAACGCTATCAATATTAAGTTAGCGCCTAAATTTATATTTATATATTTAAATGACTAAATGCAAATGAAGAGGAGTTTAAAACTAGTTGACATAAATTATATTAATTAACAACGACCACATGTTCACATAAACTTTAATAGATTTTCTAAAGAAAATTAAAATACTCCAAGCAACTTCAACGAAATTTAAGCTATTGAAAAAATAAGAAACTATCAAATTAATAAAGATTAACTAATAAACATTAAACTCGTTTCCTTAAGTCCGGGGAACCAGGAA
>KZ451974.1:2294143-2351362 GCA_002786265.1 Apostasia shenzhenica | reverse complement strand
GAGCTCGGGCGTGGTTGAGCGGCTCCTTCGGCGTTTGAGACCGAGCGTCGCAAAGGGCGCAGCCGGAGTCGCCCGCTGGTTCGACGCAGCCGGAGTCGCCCGCTGGTTCGGAGCGATCGGAAGAAGCAAGGACCCGATCCAATTTTAGGGCCAGCCTTCATTTAATTAAAGGAAAATTGCATCCAGGTCCTTATATTGAAGCTGCATCACACATAAGTCCCAAACTTTGCCCAACTTTGAATCAAATTGGCTCAAAATGAACTATTCTTGAACCCAATTTGATCCGACTCATTCATAAGACTCAGACTCACCCACCACATATACATGACATCAAAGTGGGCATTCCCACCGAAATAAACATAATGTTCGACTCAAGCAACTCGAATAAAATGCAGAAATAAAGATAACTATGTACAAGGTAATAAATTGTTATAATCTACGCTCGAGGTCGTAGATTATAACGAAGTCATCGGTGCTGGTGATCTGGCGCTGCATCAGAATGTCTCTGATTCTCCGGTCAAGCAGTCTCTGAAGACTGGAGAGCGGAAGGAGCTGATCGTGGTGGGCGAGACTCCTGCGGAGGTGAGACTTGAGCTTGGGAGGATCCTGCTCAAAGATGAAGACATTGAGCGGCTCCTTCTCAAGTTCGGGGCTCCCCCTGAAGGGAGTGTGATGAAGACGCCCTTGGTGATTTGTGATCCTGCTCCTCTTGGTGAACCAGTCCTTCTTTCTCTCAAGACAAAGAAGCTCCTTTTCCCTCGTCTTCTCCTGGCGGGTCTCCGGATTGAAGAGAAGGACAAGAAGGAGGATGACGGCAAGATGGAAGAGGCTATTAAGGGGAAGAAAGAGGCTCCGCAGGTCGCTCTTGAGGTTGCCCTTGGTATTGAAGGGACAAGAGGCAAAACAGAGGAGGGGATTAAGAAGAAGGAGGGGGCTCCCCCAATCCCTCCCAATGTCACCCTTGGCATTGAAGGGACATGGGGTGTCCTGGAGAAGAGTTTGCTTGAGATACGGGGAGAAGAGGAAAAGATCCTAAAGAGCATTTCCCAGGTCTTGGAGGTGGTAAAAAATTTGAAGGGTAAGGAGGAGGGGAGGTTCGCCACCTTCAGAGGATAGCGGAGCTAGAGGATGCTTTGTTGCAGATTATAAAGCGCTCTCAAGGTGATTATATAGAGAAGCTGGGGAAGCTGTACAAGTTGGAGGATAAGTTGGCTTCTCTAGCTCTGAGTAATGCAGAATGGGCCGGTAAGAGTGAGGTTGCAAGAGGGGAGTTTCACCGCGCCCTCTCGGATGTTGGCCAAGCCCATTCTGCTCATGTCAAAGACCTTCAAAAAAGGATAAAGGAGCTGGATGATGAAAATGAGGCTTTGAGAAAGGAGAGAAACAGGCTCAGGGGTGAAGTCATGGAGGCGAGAGAGGCAGAGTCGAAGGCGAAGCAGGCGGCCTTCGAAAACCACCTCCGAGAGGAGCTGCTGAAGTCCGAGATATGCTCCATGCGCTCCCTAATAGATAACATCTTGGGATGAAGGGGGCGGCGCATGGAGGACTTGGAGGAGGTAGTGAGAAGGGCGGTGAATATCGTCAGCGCTTTGGCCGTAGGTCACCATGTGAAGAGCCAGGCAACCTTTGATGTTCTTCTGCAGACACTGGTTGATGAAAGCATCCTGAACCAGAGGAACATTAGGTGTAACAACCTGATTTTGAAGGTTTTAAAGTGAATGATTTTGGACTTAAAAGAAATAAATTTGGACCTATTTATAAGAGTATGAAAGTTGGGGGACCAAATTGCAATTTTTCCTATTTATTCAAGGGATAAGTTTGGGGGCTGCCAGCTGCCAACAGCAGCAGCCAGCAACCCGCCAGCGCCTAGCCCGCCTCCCCTCTTCGCTCACTGCCGTGTGGCAGCCAGGGAAAAGAAAAAAAAAAAGAAGAAGAAAAGCAAGCTTTCTCCTCTGCTTTTCCCTCTGTTTTCCGCCTCCTCTATTCCGCTCTTCTTCCGCCAGCCCTTCTCCGCCTTCTTCCGCCAAAGCAACAGCAGCAGCAGCTGCCAGCTGCTGCTGGAACCAGAGGGAAAACCAGAAGAAGGAGAAAAAGGAAAAGAAGAAGAAAGAGAAGAAGGAAAAGGAAGAGAAAGAAAATAGGATTTTAGCGGATTTAATTGAAACTCTTTTGGTAAGTGGATTTTCATGGCTATTGGATGAATTTATCGACTTTGCTTAGTTTTCTAATTAACATGAATATTCTGATACTGATTTAAAAGAATTTCTATTGACTTAAAATATTTTGATGATATGTTTTGATGTCTGCATTGACTCACAAGCTATATAATAATTGCTTGTGTATAAGAATGTTATATATGGATAAAGAAATGTTTGATTAACACATGGAGCATGATTATTGCATATTTGCAAATTGCTTATCTGTTTGGATTTCAGGAAATGCTGTGAAGACTAGTCAAGTAAATTGGAATGAGCACCGTAACTCGTCATGTGGTTTGACTTCTTTGGTGCTGGAAGTCATTTCTATGTGGCCCATGACGGGATCTGAACTTGACTAGAATATGAATCTGTTCCTCTTTCGAGGATATCTGAACCTTTTTTGAGGATATCTGGAACCTCTGGCCAGTAGGTTATATATCGAATCCCATCTGTGTATATCGGTGGGTTATATATGTATTGCATTTCATATGCATTTCATCCGCTTGTCGCATATGAATTATCTTACTGTGTGTTTTTGAAAAGTTATTTTGAAAGACCGATTTGACAAACTAAGTAACTTTGTGTATTCATTTCATTTGCTGTGAATAGTCCACTTACTGAGTTGTAAGCTCACTTTTTTACACCAAAATTTTCAGATTGAGAGCCATACTTGGGACTGAAGTCTTTCTGCTCTTTTTGGAAGTTTGAGAAGAGGTGATGTTTCTTTGTCAGTCGTGTAACATCTTGTCAGATATGTGCATAAGACTTGTTTACAGATATTTTTGGGACTCTCATTTTTGTATGTCAGATGTGAGTTTGTCTGAGATATCTTGTCAATATTTGGAATATGATATTGTATACTTTTGGTGGTTACATATTTGATTTGTTTTTATGTTGAGGTGTTTAGCTGCTTTGATTAGTTGTTAGTATGATAGTTTTTTATTTAAGCTTCCGCTGTTAAATGATTGACCATTGTCAGTTCACGGCACGGGGTTCATTTGTTTGGATCTCGGGTCGTGACATTAGGGGTCCAACCGTTCTTCCTTTTTGCGGCCCCAAGGGTCCAGAAAGGTTCTTCGATGCTGGGAGCCGAGGCTCAGGAGATGTCCCTCCCAAAGGTACCTACGTCGGCTGAGGATATCCACCTGCTTCTCCTTGCGAAGGTCTTGACGAAAGTCATAGTATTCCTCCAGCGGTGCCACATCAAGCTTCTCCCTGGGAAGGCGATGATCTGATTCCCGCTCTTGCCATTCCTCAGCCTCATCATCAACATACGTTTAACGAAATGATCGGAGAGGAGAGGGAAATGACAAGTCTCTTGAGGGTGCCCTGCTATTGGAAGGAGTGTAATAGATTGGTCTAAAAAGGGAAGTTTTCCTCATATTTCAAATTCACACTATCACTCCAGGTGTCTAAGTTCTGAAGCTTTCTATTTTTCTTTGACTCCTTTGTATGTCCTGTATCCAATAAAGAGACATGTGAGAGAGTAAGGAAAATGAAATTTATAACAAGTTTTATTATTAATGAAATATATTTTCTTTCAAAAACTTATTCTGGATGAATTCTGCTTGTACTTTTATCTTTTCTTTTGTGTTTGAAGAAGGTACCACGAGGTTAGAAAAGAGAAAGACAAGAATTCATAAGTAAGAAAGAATAAAGCCAATGATAAATTCTAAGTTAGAAGATGACGTTAACTATTGTCGTGCACGAGATTATGAAATATCGAACGATAGTTAAAAGAGCAAAAAGAAAGGTGCAGTCATCCTGAAACATCGTGCACGATACCAGAACACTTCAATATTCGTGCGCCGCTTCGACTTTCGAACCTGTCAGAAAAATAGACGGCCGGATCGGGCCTTTGCGCTGATCGATGAGATCTGACGGCTAGAAGATGGAAAGTCACAACTATTCCCCATAAGGCCTGTCTTAAAGAGGAAAGTTGAAGCATTTGCCCACCTTCAAATCCTAAGAAAGAAAAAATTCCCTGATCTTGCTCATCGCAAAACCTAGCAATGGGAGGAAGAGAGATTGAATGGGCAGAGTTGGCCGTCCAGTTCGAGAACAACTCCAGTTATCAGGAGAGTCTCCTGATGGAGCATGAAGTGCTAAACGCAACGAGGGGATTTAGGGGAAATCCCGACCTCATGGTCATTTAGCTCGCCGCCAAGTTCCGTCCAAACAGACCCCCAGAGGGAGCAGTGTGAGTTTACCGGGCTCAAGTGGAGTACAAAATGATGCTTCCTCCACAGCTGGAATTCAAGGAGGGACTACTACTTCTTTGTAGGTGGGGATTTGGGGATCCTCCTGAAGCTCGGAGTCTGCCCACCTGAGCTCATCAGAGATGCCAGGTGGATGGCAGGAGCAGGGACACTAAAGAACCTGGAGAAGCTGAAAGGGCAAAACTGGCCCCTGAAGGACTTTCTCAGGCACGTGAAGAGCGACATATCCTTGTACGCGCAAGTGTTGGGATATGCCGTCTTCAAGAAGACGATTCCACCCCCTGGCACGGTCCTGATGAAGAGAGTCAGAAGGGGACAACCCCCCGCTATCCAACTCAGCAAGGAGGTTATTGATGTGGTGGAGGAGTAGGGAGAGATAGTGGTTCCAAAGCCAGTTTGTGGCGGAACCACCGTCGATGTGGTATCCTCCTCAGAGGATACCGACGGCAGGAAAACTTTGGTGATGGAAGAGGCAGGCAAAGGGAAAGAATCTGCCATATCGGCCAAGCTCAAGGTGGTCCCCAAAGATAATAAGGGGATCGTCATTGGGGAGAAAGAAGGAGAGAGGAAGGCCGAAGAGAAGGGCCAAAAGAGAGGAGAAGAAGTAGAAGTACAGGGGGAAACTGTGAGTCCCTGCCTGGACTTGGTGCTGAAGGAGGTCCCTAAGCGGAAGAGGGACCCCAAAGAGAAGAGAAGTTCAGAGCCCCTTTCGAAGAAGGGAAATATTGTAGAGGAAGGTCAATTGGCTGTCAAAGGGGCATACGATTGGCAGCGAAGTATTGACCTACCCTACCACATCAATTTTGCAGGGAGATTTGGAGATGACGTTTCGCTAATCGCCGTGGGAACGAAAGGAGATGAGAAAACTCCTGCTCTCCCAGTAATTGATGGAACGAAACTGCGCACTCCCGGGAGACTTGGGACTGGTAGTAGGAGGTGGCTTCGTCACCAAGGATGTGGAGGATAGGATGGAGAAAGTCTCGACGCCAGATGCCTATGCCCAAGTAGTGAACAGGCTGTTTGCTGTGAGAATCTTTCATAATTCCTGTGCTGACTTCGCTTCGTCTTCAGGCGCTCGCTCGCTTGCCTCTGCTTCTGAACAAGACCTTAAGGACGAAGGAACAAGTGCTCGAGCATGGAGGCCAGCTTCACCAATGGGACGAAGAGATTGAAGCCTTGAAGATCCAGCTTGCAGTAAAGTCTTCTCAGATTGACGCTCTGCAGGAGAAGGCTAAACTGTAGGAAGAGTTTGCAGTCTATAAGTCTGCAATAGGCGCGTTGAAGGCTGACAACAAGGCCCTGCGAGAGAAGCTGGATAAAGTCGCTGAAGACCAAGAGTCCATCATTGCGGAGAGGTCTGCAGCAGCTGTAAAGGCCAACAAAACAAGCTTTCCCTGCAGAAACGAGAGGTTAGATGAGATTAAGAGGGCGTGGGAAGGATTGACCTCCACTCTGATTCAAGGGGGCAATATTACTGCCAATGATCTTGCAGAAGTGGAGCCTTTTCCTTGTCTAGCCGCTGATCCTATTTACAAAGAAGAGGGGTTGGACTTAACCGACGACCTTACCCAACAGATGTTTGATCTTTTGGATGGGGAGAGTGAAGACTAACCCATCTTCTTGTAAAACGAGTGAATTGTAACCTCTACTTTGTACTTTGAAATTGAAAGAATGAAAAAGCTTGTTTTCTTTTGCATACCTGTTTATTTTGATGTGTATGAACTGAACAGGTACTTTTGTATGAAATTTGAAATGCTGTGACTGTAACTTTATGAGAATACCCTTTATAATGAGTTAATAATAAAGGACTTTGAATCACATGAAGCATCTCAAGTTGAACTTTGAAACTACTTCTTTGCACATTGTTTGCCCATAGGACTTAAGTCAGTCTAAAACATTGTAAATAATGTTCGAACTTGAGGCACGTGCTAGTTGAGTAGATAGTGTACTTGGAGCTTTTGGAGTCATGCTTTTTCTATACTCCTTATGCCAAAAGGAAGAAGTAATGATAATAGTGGAGATCCCACCTAGGAGAAGTTATCTGACCTAATGCCAAAAGGACTTGGATTGTCTGAAATATCGTATACGATGTTTGTACTTGAGGCATAGGCTAACCTCCTTTGGGGCGGATTCTAGTGGGAAGAGTGCATTTGGAAATATAATATCGAATTTGACTTAAAATCATACTCCTTTACGTATCTGCACAGGAAAGAAGTAATAATAGTAGTGAAGATCCTGCTTAGGAGGAGTTATCTAACCCAATGCCAAAAGGACGGAGCGTTTGAAACATCATGGACGATGTTGTACTTGAGGCATGGGCTGACCTCCGTTAGGGCAGATCCTAGTGAGAAGCGAAGGCACTCTGCTTAGGGAGGACCTGCATCATGAGTAGATAGTAGGGACTGCCCTAAGATTACGAGTGAATCTTCTGACCTTCTGCTAGCTAGATGAGCTTATGGAATGGTTCCAAATGTAGGTAGGACATCTTGCCTGCCAGGCGTGACTAGGTTCAGTGACCTCCGTATATGAAGAGTGAGTATAATGAACCATCGTGTACGAGGTGCGGAACCCTCGGGTACGATAGTCGAAGAGTTTGAGGTTAGGATCATACCTGCCACACGATGCCTGAGCAATAGATAATAGGCCAGTCATATTTTGGGCAATATGAATACCTCAGCATAAATTATCAATCATGGGATTAATATCACGAGAACCCCTAAGTTTAGAAGAAATCCAGATGTGCATTGAAAGAATCCAGATGGATATTAATAAAGAATATCCATGAATAAGAGATTCCAGACGAATCTGTTCAAAGGAATTCTGTGTGAATAAAGAATAGATTGCCGCTTTGATTTAAGAATAAAATTTCTTCAGATCATCTTCGCTCCAAGTCCTGGGGAGTTGAGTGCCTTCAGAGGTCATGAGATAGTACGCGTTAGGTCCTGCAACCTCGCGTATGATGTATGGGCCTTCTAAATTGGGCTCAAGTTTGGGAACTACCAAGTTGCTGCCAGCAAGAAGAAGTCATTTGAGGACCAGATTGCCTTGAGTAAAATTTCTGGGATTGACTTTGCGGTTGAAGTATCGCTCAACCCGACGTTTATGCTTTAGACGCTTGAGTGCGACCAGTTGTCTTTTCTATTCCAAGAGATCCAGATCAATCCGTCGTGAATCATCGTTCTCATTCATCCAGGTTTGTAAATCTTCGGGATCAAAGTTAGCTGCAGCCTCTATTCTAGAGGAGAAGTGTTCCAGCTCGACAGATATGACGGCATTCATTCTGAAAGACAGGGAAAAAGGCGATTCCTGAGTGACTTCGGAGGGAGCTGTATTGTAAGCCCAAAGAGCACCTGGCCGCTCTTCTGGCCAGCGGGTTTTGGCACCGTCGAGACGCTTCTTTAAAATGTTCAGAATATTCTTGTTAGTTGCTTTTGTCTGCCCATTAGTATGAGGATGCCAAACAGATGCATACTTGAAGTTGATCTGATGTTTGCCACAAAAATCATGGATTCATTGATTGGCGAATGAAGTACCGTTGTCTGTAATGATTGTCATGGGCACACCATACCTGCAGACAATGTTAGCCCATAGAAAATTCTCGACGTTCTGAGCAGTAGGCTGAGTAAGGTTTTGCTTCTATCCACTTTGTGAAATAGTCGACAACAACTATCACCCACTTGTAGCTTCTCATAGCGGTAGGTATTGGACCCAGAAAGTCAAGCCCCCAAACAGCAAAGGGCCAAGACGAATTGATGGGTTTGAGATAGCCGGCGGGCTATTTTTGTATATCGGCATAATGTTGGCACTGGGGGCACTTTTCCACGAATGACTGAGCATCTTTGTGGATGTTTGGCCAGAAGAATCCCTGACGAAGGATTCGCATGACCAAACTTTGGCCACGAGCATGGGTTCCACACTCCCTTTTGTGAGCAGCTTCAATAACTTTTTGAGCTTCCTTATGCCTTAAGCATTTTGTGAGTGGCCTGGCATAAGATCTTCTGTACAGTTCGTCGCCAATGAGGACATATTTGACACATTCGAGCGGAGAACGCATCTAAGAAACTCATCACATCGTATCCGGATGTGCGATCCACCATCATATCAATGCGTGGGAGAGGATACGTGTCTTTGGGATAGGCCTGGTTGAGTGCTCGAAAGTCTATACATATCCTCCACTTTCCGTTGGCTTTCTTTACCATGACAACATTGGTAAGTCACTGGGGGTATTGGACTTCCCTGATGTAGCCTGTTTTAGGAGTTTGTATACTTCTTCTTCGATAGCGTTCTGCCTTTCTCCTGCCATGACCCGTTTCTTTTGCTTTGTGGGGATGGTGTCGGTAGATATGCTCAAGCGATGTTCACAGATGACCCTATCAACACCCGAGATATCTTCGGAAGACCAAGCAAAGACATCAACATACTCAGAAAGCAAAGTAGTGACACCTGCTTGCTGATTTGCATTCAAGGTAGAAGATATGTTTATAATTTTTGAAGATCCTTCTCCCCCCACTGATACATTGATAACCCTTTCCTGAGGTATGAGCGGCTGAGACTCCCTCGGGTCCAGATGGTCGACAACGAACTGTGCTGCAATTTGGTAACATCGGGTGGTCTGCCGGAGGTCTCCTCTGATGGTGACAACGTCGCTGGAGGTAGGGAACTTTGCGCAAAGGTGGGGCGTAGAGATCACCATCCCGAAGGAGTTGAGAGTAGTCCTACTCAGGATAGCGTTGTAGCTTGACCTGACTCTGATGACCGCGAAGTTCACCATGCTCAGGGCGTGGCCGTTGTCATCGCAGAAAGAGTGGCAGGGAGATGAATCCAAGCGGTTGAACCCTTTCCCCAGAAAAACCCAGCAAGGTGGTTCCTGCATGGAGAAGGTTCATTTTCTTGAGGCCCATCCGGAGGAAGGCGGATTCAAATAAGATATCGGTCGCACTTCCTGAGTCGAGGAGTACTCGCCGAACGTCGATGTCGGCGACACTGGCAGTGACCACTATCGGGTCGTTGTGAGGGTTGCATATGCGGGGGAGATCATGACAGAAAATGAGTGGGATGGAAGAAGAAGGTTGATGAGAGATGCCGTCCACCTCGATCACCTGTCGGTGTATAGCGGTAGGGTCAACGCTGAAAATGGTGTTAATCGTCCTTGCCGCTGGGAGATAGGACCGCATCGGCTGGCCAGAACTTGGTGGCTGTAGGTCCTGGGCCGGAGTCCCCGTGTCTGCTGTGGCCATGCCCTTATGCACGGCATTGAATGTGGGTGCCATCAGCATGAATTCTTCAAGTTTGCCCTGGTCTGCTAGCTTGTCTAGTAAGGTTCTCAATGCGCGGCACTTGTGAAGCTTGTGCCCTAGTTCCCATGGAACTCGCAGTAATTCTCTGGATCTACTCCGGCCGGTGGTGCTGGTTTGGGTCCTGCAGGACGAACCCAACCTTGCTTCACGGCCGCCGCGTATACTTCAGTAAGCGGCCGGGAAAAGAGTTGTTTTTGCTCGCGGGCCTACTACGGCCTCCTTTCATTCTTGCCACCGCGGGCCTGCTGTGGCCTCCTGTTGTCTTTGGCACGATTCCTTCCTCCGCGAAGCATCGTGGACGATGTCTCGTCGCCCCGATGTTTCCTCGTTCTCTTTTTCTTGACTCCGGAGACGTCAGGAGGAGAAGCCTTAGCATCCTCTAGTAGTACGAACTGGCTGGTCCTGGCAACCAGCTCTCAGTAGCTTCGAGGCTTGACCAACTGGAGAGATTTAGATAGGTCCTCACTCCCGAGTCCCCTTCGATAGTTGTGCATGGCCACAGCGGGGTCCACGTCTTCAGCTTCTGCTGCAGCGGCAAAGAATCGGTTGGTGTAGTACTGGAGGCTTTCCTTCTCGCCTTGCTCGATGTTGGCGAGCACCATGTCAGAAACGACCATTCGGGTCTGGCTAGTGAAGCGGGTGATCAGCTCCCACTTTAGGTGCTCGTAAGAGAAGATGTGACCCATAGGGAGCTTCAAGAACCAACTGAAAGTCGCTCCTTTCAGAGTATTAGCCAAGAGGTGACACTTGGTGGCTTTGTCGGGCTGACGATAGCGGACAGTGGCCTCAAATCCCTGAATATGCTTGCGGGGATCGGTGGTACCCCTATAGGCCTCAAGGCGGGGTGGCCTGAAGTCTTCCGTCACTGGCGCCTGTCGGATAGCATCGGAGAAAGGAGCGTTGACATCTAGCGGGCCAAAAAAAGGATCAGGCCCATATAAGGGCCTGAGCTCCGGTAAAGGGGAGATTGCGTTCGGTGAGAAAAGGAGGGAAAACTGGAGGAAAAAAGGCAAGCTGCAGTAGTGGACAAGGTGGAAGAGGATTTAGAGGGACCTCTTGAGGAGGAATAGGGTGTCTGAGCGGCCGAGAAGAGCCAGATGGTTGAATAGAAGGTGTCGCGCCCGGCGGAAGAGGAGTCACCGCGACCGGCGGAAGAGGATCACGGGCCGCCGCAACCGGCATGAGAGGATCACGGGCTGCCGCGACCGGCGGGAGAGGATCACGGGCCGCCGCAACTGGCGAAACAGGATCACCGGCCGCCGCGATCGGCGGGAGAGGTGCTGGCGGTAGGACGACGGTGCAAACTGGCTGAGTTTGCCTGAGGATCACGGCCTGCTGGGTTGTGAGGCCAGTGACCAGCTCGGTGAGGTTCGCCAACATCCCCTGCAACTCCGAGATGCGAGTACCTCTAGAAGAAGAACTAGATCCAGCGCGATGTCGAGATGTTGAGGTGAAAGCTTCATCACCTGGCGCCCTGACAGATGGTTCTCCTGTGTGTGCGCTGCGGGTCACAGAATTGGTTTTGCGCGTTTTATCCATTATCCTTTCGGGTCTCAATGAAAGCACCAGAAAGATGTTGACGTAGGATGTAGGGGATCCCAAGACACACAAAAAAAGAGAGAGTTCCGAGAGGCGGCGGCGCGCAGATGGCTAAGCCCGTTGATTAAAGCTTAAGGGAGAGTAAAAAGCATCCAGAACAGCACACAGAGGTTTAAGGTGGTTCAGGGAGGAGTTTCCTTACGTCCACCGGACGTCAGTGAGAGGATTTTCATTATGAGTCAAAAGGGTGGTCGGAAGACCGGTACAAAGAGCTTGAGAGAGAAAGAGCTAGAAAGAGAAAGAGCTTTTCTTTGCCTCAAGCTCTTGTTTACAAAGGTGATAGAGGAGGGTTTCTTCTCTTGTTCTTGTTTCTGTTCGATTTAATCGATCCTTGTCGCTATGTGTTTCACTTGTCCTGCCCCCTTTTTTGGTGAAGCCTGTTCAAGGGTTTTTTATAGGCAACAGGTGGCGCAGTTTCATCCTGTTTTTCCGAAAGGGAAAGGAGTAAACAAACGCTGAGCTCATGCCGCTGTCGGCTTTTGGGGGAACCAGTAGCAGCAAAAGGAGAGCTAGGCTTTTTGATCTTAGTACTACTTATAGGGATATGTGAGGATTGGAGCATGCGAGTTCTTGATCTGCGTGTCTGGAAAAAGTGTCTTGTACGGGGAACGACGCGGTCGGGCCATGCCGATTGTGACAGGTGCAGCTGAGGAATCATCGTCATCGATGTTAGCAGGAGATGATCTTTGATCGTCATGGACGATGTTGGGTCTAACCCTTGTGGCTGGGTTGGAGACCTGCGAGAATAAGAACATTAAAATAAAGAGTTAGTGTCACCTGGGAGTCACGTGTATGGCTGGAACCACGTGTTAGCATATTACAAGTGAAAAATTTCTACTTTCAACTAGACAGTATGAACACATCTATACTTTCATAATTATGGTAGTTCTCTTGTTGATATGGCTGGTTGAATTTATGTTTGTAATGGACAATGTAATATAATTAAGTTGATAATTGATCTTTTATTATGCCAAATTATATTGTTGGGCAACGTGTTGAGTTTGTAGCATTGAGAACACAAAATCTAAAGGTTGTATTAATTGCACAAAGTCACCATCCCAAGCTGTTATGCTACTGTAATTTTCTTTGGATATCCTAGCAGTAGGCAGAAAATATCCATAAAGAACAGAGTAAACTGTGAGGAATTGTACGAGGGGTTTTTATAGACAAAGATTTCCAATGGACTTCTAGGAAGATTTTTCGATGCATCTCCAATAGCCATCGAAGGGTATCGCTGTAATAGAATTAAAACTAAAATAAAGTCTAACAAATAATAAACGAGAATTAAAAGATCACACTCTAATAAAGCCTCTAAATAGAAGTAATTTAATCTTAAAAAGATTACTTCTTAATTCAACTAAAAGGGGCATCTAAAAAGAAATTTAACCACATCAAAAAGTTCTACTTAATTCCGCTGAAAAGAATATAACTAAAAGAATCTTTTCAAAGAGAACTTCATCAGAAGAAAATCTATTAAGGGTAACGTAAGAATATCAAATTTGCTCATAATTAACACTAGCAAATGGAAACTCAGTGTTAGACCCATTGCAAAGAAATCCAGCAGAAGGGCTCCATTGAAAATAAATTTGATCTAACAAAAAATGCTTTACTGGGACACTACTCTATTGAAAAATTCATTCAAAAAGGTCAAGTGTGAAAGGAAAAGGCCAAATTCTTCGAGAGGCATTCAAGTGCCATGAAAAGATTTATCTTTTGCGAAAAGGTCAATACCAATAGAAAGCTAGCAGCCCCTTTTGAAGAAATCAATGAATGTTTGATGGATAATAGAATTTTGAATAAAAACTTCATGAAAAAGGGTCTAAGTTTTGTAGGAATAGTTTTTCACCAATGAGTTTAGAAGAGACCGCTTTTATGGTTGAATGGTGACCAAAAGCACACTTGAATCATATTAGAAGCTCCTTTTGCCTTTTTGAAATAAATACCCCATGCCTTTAAGTTAATACCTAATCTTCATTTCTTTACTCCCCCGTAAATTAAAAAAAAAATCTAAATCTAATCTTTATAAATAAAACACTTATCTAGCCCTAATATAGAAAACACTTAATTTCAAATATACTAAGGCCATAATTACAAACCAAACCCCAAAAAATCCTCAAATAGAGCAGACTTCCAAAATGCCCTCAGATTTCATTAGATCCAATTCTTTAATGAGTCATTTCTTTTTTAAGAAGATCCGTAAGCTAATTCTTCAACAAGTTCAAATCATTGGACGCAATTCTCTAATGAGTCACCTTATGTCCCCACATAGTCTTATTAAATAATCCCAATGGACCAATGATCTCGGATTTCACTTAAATCAAAATCTCCAGTGGACACCATTACTCCTCAGTGAAATTAAATTATTATTCCCTAGTGGAGCTAAATTATCACACCGTCAACATGAGACAACCTAACCAATTTCTAATGGGTCTCCTAACTTCACATCTAAATTGCCAGTAAATCAACTTTCAAACCAATTCTGGACTCTACTTTGGCTAAATCCTTAGCAAACTTTGTCATCTTTAGTGGAGCTAAATTATTGAATACTCCATAGGGGTACACAACTTCTAACCTAATGTGATGTAACTCCTATCCTCAATAGGTCTGCTGTTTCATTAGTCTCAAACTCCCATTAACTCTAGTGATTAACCTTTTTCCCCAAAAATCTCAACCCTTAATAGTAGACTAATGTGCCTATGGACATACTATTAGCAAATCAAATCGAACACGAATCTGCACGATGTAGTTAGTAGAGGTTCGAAAGGTCGTGTTCGATATTATTCTTCAGAGGGTCATGCATGCTGAACCCCTGATTTTGATGATACCAATTATTTTAGTATTATTATAATAATTTTTATTTTAAGTGTGTTTAATTTCTTCTTCAAAGACAAAAAAATTTAAGTTCAAGAGATCAAGAGCTACTACTGTTTTTTTATTTTATTTTTTTAGGACATTGATGTAAGTATGTGCATATTTGACAATGTTACTACTCGTATTTTTTTGTTTAGTTTTTAAGTTAAGAAAATTGTATTTTCTTTCATATTCATTTTGTTTGACAACCCATAATTATCTTGATAAGATTTGAGAATTTCACACACTTGTACCTATCATTAGTTTCTATTTGTAATGATACTAATATTAATTCTACAGGAGAACAATCCTTAAAAGGCATGGATCGGGTAGTAATCCCGATACGCATAATTGACAAAGGAAAGAGGAGCATAAGGTGAATAGAGATGTGCGGATAGCTCAGGCATTGAATACTATAGTGGATCATTTGGATAATATGACTAAGGCACAAGTAGTATCACAGCCAACACCCCAGATCCAGCAACATATTCAACAAGAACCCCAAATGGATTGAGCTGTAGAACTCTTCCAGAAAATGCACCCCCAACATTTTGAGGGAACTACAACCCCAATAGTTGCAGAAAATTGGCTGGAGAAGATGGAGAAGGTTTTCGAGGGGCTACGATGTCCTACTGACAGAAGGTTTTCTTTAGTAGCTACAGTGTTAGATGGGGAAGGAAACGATTGTTGATTGGTGGAAACATTATCGACGGATCCACTTAAGAGATAGACCAGTAGAGGCTGTTACTTGGGAACAATTTATAGAGGCTTTCAGACAAAAGTATGTTTTGCATTCTGACAGGATATAAATGAGAGTTGAAGTGGAGAGACTGGTACAACGCAATATGACTGTACCAGAATATAAAGCTAAATTTATAGTTTTATCAAAATTTGTGCCCCAGTTGGTGTTTACAGAGGAAAACAAGTGTCATTTGTTCAAAAAAGGGTTGCGAGACTCGATTCGTGCAGCTGTCATTCCAAGCTTAGCACGAGATTACTTCTAGTTGGTTGAGGTCGCAACCTTGATTGAGCAAGATCAGCAAGCAACCTAGGCGAGTGTTCCGTAAAAGAAAGGGGGTATTTTCGAAGCAGTTTACTGGGCCTTCTGCCAAGAAGTTTGCAACTAGTGCTGAATTTAAGGGAATTGCAAGCAGTTCAACCAGTAAGCCGCAATGTCAAAGATGCAAGAAATTTCATTAGGACAGGTGTTTTTGGGATAATAGAAGATGTTTTACTTGTGGAGAACCAGGTCATTTGGCTAGATTTTATCCAAAAGCTACAGAAGTTGGTAGTGAAGCTGTGACACCTACCTCAATAGTTTCTACTACTGGAGCACAAGGTCATATTGTTACGACACCTGGTTGTGGCAGGGGAATTCCTACTCAGTCTGCAGGGCGTGGTGCATAGCCCCGTGTTTATGCTATTTCACAACAGGAGACACAAGAGTCCCCAGATGTTATTACAGGTACATTATATCTACATAATTTGCCTGTAGTTGTGTTATTTGATTCCGATGCATATCATTCTTTTATTGCAAATGATTTGGTGAAGAAGTTATCATTAGAAGTTTACAATCTAGATGAACCTCTTCATGTGATATTGCTTACGGGTACAACAATAGAGGTGAAAACTGGTGTCAATGTGTTTATTGAAATTAAAGATTGGAAGTTTGAATCTAGATTGATTGTAGTACCAC
The DNA here is from genome assembly GCA_002786265.1 of Apostasia shenzhenica. Lineage (NCBI taxonomy): Eukaryota > Viridiplantae > Streptophyta > Magnoliopsida > Asparagales > Orchidaceae > Apostasia > Apostasia shenzhenica. The sequence continues at coordinate 2,335,503 of KZ451974.1, read as the reverse complement.
TTTTTGAGTTCGATATTATTTTAGGCATGAATTGGTTGTCTATGTACCGAGTGATCATAGATTGCCGTGAAAAGAAAGTTAAAATTTGAGTTCATGGATCATCGAACCTAATATTCTTTAGTGAAGGAAAGAAGGTGCCATTAATTTCAACATTGCAAACTTATAAATTATTAGGAAAGGGATGTTCTGCTTATTTAGTTATGATGTTAAATACTAAAACTGAGGCAAACCACCTACAGGATGTGCCAGTAATAAATGAATATCCTGATGTATTTCCGGAGGATTTACCTGGTTTAGATGGAGAAGTTGAATTTGCTATTGAACTTGTAGCGGGAACTAAGCCAATCTCATAGATGCCTTACCGTATGGCTGTGATTGAACTCCAAGAATTAAAAACTCAGTTGTAAGAACTATTAAATAAGGGGTATATTAGACCCAGTATTTCACCCTGGGAGGCACCAGTTTTATTTGTAAAGAAGAAAGATGGTATTTTGCGGATGTGCATAGACTATCGAGAACTGAACCGAGTGACTGTTAAGAACAAGTATCCGTTGCCAAGAATTGATGATTTATTTGATCAATTACAAGGAGCATCAGTATTTTCCAAGATAGATCTTCGATTAGGATATTATCAATTAAAAGTAAAAGAAGAAGATATACCAAAGATAGCTTTTCGAATTAGATATGGACACTACGAATACTTAGTAATGCCTTTTGGTTTAACTAATGCTCTTGCATCTACTCAAAGAATCGGAAATAGCATGCGAAGCATTTGCATTTGATACTACAAAGGTTGAGGGAAAAACAATTGTATGCTAAATTTTCTAAATGCGAATTCTAGTTATCAAGTGTTGCTTTTCTGGGACATGTAATTAGTGAAAATGGAGTTTCAGTAGATCCACAAAAGATTCAGCTATAGTTGAGTGTCCTAGACCTTCTTGTGTATCAGAAATCAGAAGTTTTCTGGGATTAGCAGGTTATTATCGCAAATTTGTCAAAAGATTTTCTCAGATTGCTCTCCCACTTACTGATTTGAGTGGGACACTGATTGTGAAGAAAGTTTTCAAAAACTGAAAGAATGCCTAGTATCAACTCTAGTGCTAACTATAGTAGAAGGTAATGAAGAATTTCATATTTATAGTGATGCATCTTTTCAGGGATTGGGATGTGTTTTAATGCAGCATGGGAAAGTAATAACATATGTTTCTCGCCAACTACAACTACATGAGAGAAATTACCGAATACATGATTTAGAACTTGCAGCAATTATGTTTGCTCTAAAGATTTGGCGTCACTATTTATATGGAGTGAAATACGAAATATATGCAGGTCATCAAAGCTTAAAGTATATTTTCACTCAAAAAGAACTGAACCTAAGGCAGAGATGGTGGTTAGAATTAATCAAAGATTATGATCTACAGATTATCTATCATCCAGGTCGAGTAAATGTAGCAGCAGATGCTCTGAGCAGAAAGATAAAATTGAATATATTAAAATACTAAATCAGGCGGAGCAGCGATTGGTATTTGAAGCAGAATGGTTATTATTAACACAATTAATAGTGAAGCCTGATTGGATACAACAGATACTTCATAAGCAGAGTGAAGACTTGAATTTTAAAAAGATTATTGAAAAGGTGACTAATGGAGAACATTCAGACTTCACAATAGATGATCAAGGAGCATTGAAATTTTGAGGGAGGTTGTGTATACCAATGATGGATAATTATAGACAAAAGTTGTTGAGAGAAGCCAATAGAAAAGTTAATTAAATATGGCGTAATTACCATTATGTATGTTAAGTTTGGAAATAATCTCACTAATCCTTTGACTAAAGCTTTATCACGTGATTTGGTAAGGAGTTCAGCTTTTGGAATGAGATTAAAATAAATAATTTTGGCACCGGTAATGGTAACCCAACTTTGAATTGATAAAATATATATATCAATTTTAAGGTTTAAAGGGTAACAACAAAGTTACTGTTATGTGCCTGAGATGCACTAAATTTTTATAAAATTAAAATTTTGTGCATGACTATTACGTAAAAGAAGATGAGCTAAAGCTCTTAATGGAGTCATTATAAAATCCAAACTAACAGGGATATTAATAGAACTTCACCTTTATGAACATAGAAGTGGCGCCGCTTCAATTAAGAGTATTTATTTCTCTTATAAATGTTCATTAAAATAGGATTAGCAGATGGCCACAAACGTGCTAAGGCTGTTATAAACCTCTGAACAAGAATTATACGTGTTACGTGTGGTGTATTTTCGCTTTTAAAATTAAAAGTTGTGGTTTAATCTTAGGACACCTAAACTTTATTAGAGGTTTAAGATATATCCACTAATAGAAGGTTTAAATCGAGAGATACCTTCTATAAGCGTAAAACTTATTTGACAGATTTGTAAACAAAATTATTTATATTGCAAACTAGTGGGGGATTGTTATATAGTTTGCAATATTTTTGGATATGTGATAATTCCACATTATGAATGAAATAAAGTCAGATATTTTTTAAGGATTTTTCTTTATGAAATTATTAATTTGGTATAAGAATTATTCTTTATCGAAATATTGTACCCGATGATGCTGGAAGACAGCTCGAAATATTGTACCCGATGTCTGGGAGAGCTGAGAAATGTCATCCACGATGTTATGGGACTACTATAGCTCAATCCTCGGGGACGAAGTTTGTGGAAGGTTGAATCCTCGGGGACGAGGTTTGAAATCTGCAAGAAAGCAATAATCATGATAAAGGATTTGCGTCTTTCAAGGTGCCACGTGTACGGCTGAGATGCAGCGTTGGAACCACATGTTAACAAAAATTTATTTAGTTAATTAAAATTTTATTTCGTAATTAGAATTAATTAATTTCAAAATATTATTTTAATAAAAAGATGCATTTAAACTAAGAGATGTATCTTTTAATTAAAGGTCACTTTTAAGTGATATGTCTTTTAATTAAAAGTCACTTTTAAGTGATGTCTCTTAATTAAAAGATCACTTTTAAGTGTTTTTTGGCTATTGAATTAATCTTAAAAAATATCTATAAATATCACATATTTTCTACAATATTGTTGGTTAGAGAGTTTTGAAGCTTTGTTGTATTCTGAAAGGCAATTGCGTTTAATACTGCAAATTTACCTTAAGGAAAGTGTTAATCATGCCTCAAAGCTTTCCACTTTTCTTTATTCACTTACAATAACTAGGAAACTACAAATCCATGAGGCAAGTCAATTTAAATATCTAGAAATAGGTCCAAATGATATCTTAGAAGGTAGAGAGAATTGTGATATCCAAGTACTAATTTTTATTTTGGATATCATGTTTTATTAAAATTGAATTGCTTTTATAATTTATAGCAACTCAAATTATGAAATAGAATTTATTAAATCTGTGTTGGATTTATAATAAAGAAATTTAGACTTAAGTGTGAAGATTGTGGACTTATTTATAAGGAGGTGAGAAATTTGAGACTGAATTGCAATTTTCTATTAATAGGATAAGTTTGCTGCAGTTTTTCTCTCTCTCCCTCACGGCTTCTCACATTCGCCGCTCTCTGTTTTTGCGCTCGCCAGCCGATGCCGAGCCAGGCAATAGCAGCAGCCTTCTCCTCTGTTGCCGTGAGCGGGAAGAAGAAGAAGGAGAAGGAAAGGAAGGCTAGGGAGAAGAGAAAGCAGCAGCAGCAACGTCTCCTCTGTTGTTGTGAGTGGGAAGAAGAAGATGAAGAAGAAGGAGAAGGAAAGGAAGGCCAGGGAAAGCAGTTGCAGTAGCCCTCCTTCTTTGTTGCCGTGAGTGGGAAGAAGAAGGAAAGAAAGAAAAAGGAGAAGAAAGAGAAGGAAAAATTAGTTGGAGGCCAAAATCCCTCTTTCGTACCTTATTCAAATCATGGTGCAAAAAAAGGTAGATGAATCTTTTCCATTATGTTAATTATTTTGTTAAACTTTGGAGTTTTGAATAATAAGACCCCGTTTGTCTAGAAGTTTAAAATTAACCTGATTTAATTTTAACCAGACATATCACATCACACATAAAATTTAATATTAAAAATTAAATTTATTTCGCATCCTACACAAATTACTAAAATAATAACTAACTTATATCACATCCCTTACATATTCCATCATAATAACTAACTTTATATCACATCCCTCACATATCTCAACATAATAACTAACTTTATTTCACATTATTCACAACTTTCAATAAAAAAATATCTCTATCCAAATTTAATTTTAATCTTCTTAAATTTAACCTTACAAACAAACACACCCAATTGGTAAATTTTTATTTTTAGAAATTGTGGCTGTTATATTACAATTCAGTAATTTAACGAATTGTAAATTGCATGAGAATTATTGGAAATTTGTGATTATTTTGTTAAATTGGACTCTAAAGAACAATGCGAAATTTATGGAATTTGAGTGATAAAATGATTTTGTATTTTGTTATGTAAGTATTGTTTTGAAGGCAGAAATTGCAATTAAAGAAAGATTTCTCACAAGCAATCACGCATGTCTAGTTCGAGTTTAAATTATATGATGTTGACGCGATGACGTCCAATGCCATGTGGGCTGATGGGGTGACGACTTCATAAAAATGGCTAATGAGAGTCATTGAGAAATGATCCTGATGATAATTGACGTGACGACGTCCCGTAATGTAATTTGAAAAGGTTACTCATGGGGAGGTGACGATCTTCAATATGACTAAGGCATTTGAGGTGATTGGTTGAGAAACTTAGGGTCAAAATGAAATAAATTGAATTATTAAATTTATAAAAATAATCATGGATTTAATAATAGCATATAACGTAACAAGTATATTTTGTATAATGAGGCTTATCGTAATAGAGATAAATTTCTTTGATTTTATTTTTGTTTTGTGAATATATTGATTCTGTGTAGTCTTCATATATTATTAATTCTGTTTGTTTATTTATGGAACACTATTTTATCTACTGAGTCAGTTCTAACGGACTCCTGCCATGTTATGGCATGTACATCACTTGGTGTACATGAAGAAGCAAAGGGGTAGTAAAGGAGGGCGAGGCCGAGTAGTATCTTATTTTGTCTACTATTTTTTAGTTGTGTAGAATAAATTCTAATGTTGGTAATGACATAGAAACTGTAATATTTATAGATAGAAAAATAATTTGTGATAGTTTAGTTTTGTGTGTAGAAATATTTTGTAAGATGTGAAATATTAGTAAGTGATACTTAGTTTAATTTACTGTTAATGTGGGTTATAGTTGTGTTTAAATAAATTTTATTTTATAATTCATTTGCGTCACACCTGATCAACTCCAACCTACTTTTTAATGTTTTCGCTGTGAGAGTTGGAGTGGTTAGGGATGTGACACATTCGATTTTCATTCTCCTAAGCCATACTTGTAAAACTCTTCAAGGAGATCTTAAGGAAGGAAATTGTGGTGCCTTTCAAGTGAAAAGAAGCTCATTCTCTTACTGGTTTCTTCTTTCTCAGCTTCTGAAATTCTCTGTTTTACTATTTTCTTGCTACATCCTATTGTGAATCTTGAGTTTTTAAGTTTTTACTTGGTGCAATCCACTTAAAACTCTTGGTTTTAATTAGTTTTTGATTATAGTTGCATGAACACAGTGATGTTCATTTCTAACTTGTCAAATACATTTTTATTCATTGTTTTCTAATACGTGCCATTTTCAGATCTATTTGAGTGTTTCCTTGCCAACCTTGCATGTACATAGAACTCCTTATTATACTTTCTTCATTTTCTTGTTATTCTCCCTATGTGGAGGTTGTCTTTGAGTAGGTTTGCTCGGCTTTTGTTCCTATAACATGTCGTAGGGTTTAGGAGGTTTGCTCGGCTTTGGTTCCTGTAAAAAGCCGTGAGGTTTGTACTTAGGTTTATTCGACTTTGGTTCCCGTAAAAAGCCGTGTGGATTAGTGTAAATTCTCACATGAGGAGTGTGAGTGGGCTAGGCGAGGAGCCGAACTACTAGTCAAAAAGCCTTTGATAGTCTTAAATAATATTTGATGAGCCCTCCGGTCTGTTGAACTCCATTGATTCGGGGTCGTACACGATGAACTGTTCCCAAAGGGTCATGCATGATGTTTGAGAACCGTACACGAGGTTTCGGAGGTTTGAAAGGTCGTATACGATGAACTGTTCCGAAAGGGCCGTGCATGATATTTAAGAAGCCGTATACGAGGTTTGGAATGTTTGAAAGGTCATGTATGATGTTTTTGGGTTCGCACAATCGTGCAACAACAAAGGATCGTGCACAATGGTTGAAAAGACGTACACGATGTTGTTCGAAGGGTTGTGTCGTTCGCTACTATGCATCTTTCGTTCCTGTCCAGTAACCACAATGACTACGGGCCGATATAGAGATTCCAAAGATCGTGTATGATATTATTCTTTAGAGGGTCATGCATGCTGAATTCTATTGATTTTGATGATACCAATTACTTCAGTATTGTTGTACAATTTGTCTTAAGTTTACTCACAGGTTAATTTCTTTCTCAAAGATAAAAGAATTTAAGTCTAAGAGATCAAGAGCTACTACTGTTCTTTTATTTTATTTCTCTAAGACATTGATGTAAGTATGTGCGTATTTGCCAAAGTTACTACTCATATTTTTCCGTTTGGTTTTCTAGTTAAGAAAATCGTATTTTCTTTCATATTCATTTTGTTTGGCAGGCCATAATCTATTAGATAATATTTGTATATTATCTAAAATATTTCATGGGCCATGGTAATCCAATTTGGAGTGCTTTCACACCATTCCCTTGTATTTTTGTGTCTTGTTTTCTCCATGATGTCTTGGCTTGTGAGCTGATTGATTTTGGTTTTGAATTTATTTATGCAGCCTAATTTGACAAGTATGTTGGCTATCTCATTAAATATTAAGGCATAAAAGAAAGCTCATTCTTTCACTGGTTCCTTCTTTCCTAGCTTCTAAAATTCTCTGTTTTGCTGGTTTCTTGTTGCATCCTGCTGTGAACCTTGAGTTTTCGAGTTTTTACTTGGTGCAATCCACTTAAAACTTTTGGTTTTAATTAGTTTTTGATTATAGTAGCACGAACACAGTGATATTCATTTCTAATTTGTCAACACTTTTATTCATTGTTTTCTAATACGTGCCATTTTTGGATCTATTCGAATATTTCTTGGCAACTTTGCATGTATATAGAGCTTCTCATTATACTATTTCTTCTTTCTTAAAACTGTAATTTAAGCTAGCTAGTCTAGCAATTTTTTTTTTTCATTTTTTTGTTATTCTCTCTGTGTGGAGATTGTCTTTGTGTAGGTTTGCTCGGATTTGGTTCCTATAAAAAGCCGTAAGGTTTAGGAGATTTGCTCAGCTTTGGTTCCTGTAAATAGTCGTGGGGTTTGTACTGGTTTATTCGGCTTTGATTCCCGTAAAAAGCCGGTGTGGATTAGTGTGAATTCTCACTTGTGGAGTATGGGGAGTGGGCTAGGCGAGGAGTCGAACCACTATAAATCTCTGCATGCTTTATTGATGTAATTGCAAGAAAATTGATATACCTCACCTAAATATAATTTAAATTTTCCTCAAATTAATATTTTTATATAATTTGATATAAATACATAAACCTTAGCCCTGTTTGGCGCAAGAACTAAATTAGGACCAAAGTGATACTAATTTTTAAAAAAAAATAAAATAATAATAAATAAAATTTTTTAATTATTCAACACAAATTCTAATATAAAAAAATATTATTTTACTTCACATACTCAATAATTTTTAATAAAAATATATACTTTATTTCACATTCTCGACCAAAATGTTCGAATCGAGAATTTTGGTCTAAAATGTAAAATAAAATTATTTTTTTTTAAAAAATTATTAAATATATGAAGTAAAATAATATTTTTTTATATTAAAATTTGTGTAAAATGATTAAAAAATTATTTATTATTATTGTTATTGTTTTTTAAATTAATATCATTTTAATCTTGATTTGGTTCTGATTTAGTCCTCGCGCCAAACAGGGCCGCCCTGTTTGGCGCAAGGACCAAAACAGGACAAAACAGAACTAAAATAGTATTAGTTTAAAAAATAACAATAATAATAATAAATAAATTATTTTAATTATTTTACATAAATTTTAATATAAAAAATAATATTTTACTTCACATATTCAATAATTTTTAATAAAAATATAAACTTTATTTCAAATCTTAGATCAAAATACTCGATTTGAATATTTTGGTCTAGAATGTAAAATAAAATTGATATTTTTATTTTAAATTATTGAGTATATAAAGTAATTATTCTTAATTATCTTTGTTGTTAATTTTCTATGTTGCTGTCTAATTTCTGAAATTGACCATTTTTCTGATTTTTGACTATCTTAATTATTGCAAATTAACTTTAATTATTCCAAATTCACCTCCTCTCTTGGGAAGCCTCTGGGCCAACACGGTCTTGCCGCTCTTATGCCAGGGAGGCTGCAATTCTATGCACGACAGCCCTTGATGAATTTTTGGGAGTATTATTGGCTCAACACAATGAAGAAAATAAAGAAATGACTTTATACTACCTCATACAATGTATGATTGGGGCAGCAATCAGATATTCTCCAATCGAGAAATATTGCTTGGCATTAATATTCGCCGTCCAAAAACTTCGACACTATTTGTTGGCCCATAAAGTCACATTGATATCAAGAATTGACCCACTAAAGTTTTTAATGACCCAACCAATGTTAACAAGAAGGCTTGCATGATGGTCAGTGTTATTACTGCAATATGACATTTATTTTATTTCTTAGAAAACTGTAAAGGGACAAGCATTGGCGGGCTTCCTGGTAGCACCGCCCTTCAGGCAGATTCATCTTTAAATGATGAACTTCCTGACAAATGAATTTTTGAAATTACTCGAGAGGAAAAGACATCTGCATGGGAACTATATTTCGATGGCTCATCCTCTCTTAAATATTTGCAGCACTTCAATACGTCAATTGTCATGGTTGGCATAGAGATAATTTGTCACCCTGCAAAAAGGGATAATGTGATACTCGTACGATTTGGTTGAACCGTGCACTAACAATAAGACTGAGTATGAAGCATTGATTACGGGGCTTGAACTTACAATTGAAATGGAGATTCAGGAACTCTGAGTATATGACGATTCACAACTAGTCATAAACTAAATAAAAAATGACTAAAAAGTCGGTGAACTTTGACTAATAAAGTATTACAAAAAGGTTACTCAGCTACTACGGTAGGTACCGAAGTATGTTATTGTGAGGGTATATCGAATAGAGAACAGTTAAGCAGATGCATTAACTCATTTGGCCAAGGAAATGGCAACCACTAAGGAAGAGCCCGTTTGATAATGGTGCGAACCAAAAGAATTCTGCATTCCACCATGGCCAACACCACAGAAGGACATACGCTTCGATATGAAGACGAGCAACAAGAAATCAAAAGAAACTTAGAACGAGATGAAGCGGAAGGATGCAAACCAAAACTCAGAAGGGCAGTATTTGTTAAAGGCATGGATGACTGGAACAAACCCCTTATTAAGTTTTTTAGGAGGGCAAATTGGCAAACTCCCGCAGGCCACAAGAGCCCTCACTAGCTTCCAAATAAACAAAAGGGCAATGCACTTTGTTTATGTGTCTGGGGTCCTATATAAAAGGTTCTTCAACCAACTCTGGCTACGATGCTTGAGAACAAAGGAGGCCAAAAAGTCATTAACAAAGTGCATGAAGGCTTATATGGGGACCAGCAATTAGGACCAAAAATGCTGATGAAAATTAAATGAATAGGCTATGATTGACTAACTATGATAAAAGATTGTATTGACTATACTATTAAATGTCATGAATGTCAAATACATGAAAATGTCATTTATCAGGAACCAAACTCATTGCATCTGACAGTATCATCCCGACCTTTTGAAAGATGGGGAATAGATATAGTAGGCCACATTGATCCACCATCATCAGCCGGGCACCGCTATATCTTTGCTGCAACTGATTATTTTTCAAAATGGGTTAAAGCGATCGCGCTCAAAGGAGTGAAAGCGAACAATGTTATGAATTTCTTCCATGATCACATCGTCTATCATTTTGGGAACCCTCGTAGAGTAATCTCAGACAATGGGCTAGCCTTCAAGAGTATACAGATAGCAAGATTTGGTGAGTGACAGAGAATCAATTGGCGTTACTCTTCTATCTATATCCTGCAAGTAAATGGTCTAGTGGAGGCTTTTAACAAAACATTAGTCAAATTAATGAAGGAGTTGCTATCCCAAGATAAAAGAGAATGGCATGATAAACTGGTCGAAGCATGTAGGCCTATGGAACAATGTTCAAGACAGCAGCTAAAGCGACACCATACTCTTTGGTGTTTGGTATAGAAGCTGTATTGCTACTGGAAGTGGACCTCCCTTCGCTCTGCATTGTCATACAAACCAGATTGGCCACTGATAGTAATGTGCAGCTAAGATTGGGATGAAACAAGATTACGGGCTCAGTAAACTTTGGAAAGTTATAAAGTAAGGATGTTAATAGCCCATGAACGCCTCTTAAGGCTTCGATCCTTTATTCCAGGAGAATTAGTTCTAGTCCGAAGACGACCTATCGTCCCTCACCGACATATGGGAGGAAAATTTGAACCCAACTGGGAAAGGCCTTATGTCATTGAAAAAGTATACGAGGGAGGCGTTTATCAGCTTATTGATTTTAAGGGCACTAGACCCATGCCTCTAATAAATAGTTTATATTTAAAGAAGTATTACCCATGAAGGTGGTGTAAACTCCAAAATGCAAAGATATTCTAAAATAATAATATGCGTTTGCTTATTTACTGGTTACAAGACTTTTATATCTCAAACAAGTTAAGATATAAGGCCTGAGTTACTAAAAGCTAAATAGACCTATGAAATCAAGGCCACAACTGCTCAGTCTACAAAATCATACGGAAGGTAGATTTGAGAAAATAAACTTCTATGTCTCAAATAACCCGGGATATAAGGCCTTGAGTTACAGAAGGCTAAATAGACTTATGAAATTAAGGTTGCAATTGCTCAGTCTAAAAAACATATGGAAGATAGATTTGAGGAAACAAACTTCTGTATCTCAAACAAGTCAAGATATGAGGCTTGAGTTACAGAAGACAAAAATAAGAGTGGGCGTCTATCTTCGAGGCAACCCACTTTCGACAGAGGCATCAAGGTTTAGAACAACTTATTTTCAATTATCCTAACAAAGATCAGACAATTAAATGCATAGAAACATTTCACAACGCTTCACCAAGCAACCAGGAATTCAAAATAACAAAGTCTTGTATTCATCAGCAAAATTAGTTACTGTTTAACAAAATTTTCACTATGTTAGTGTTTGAGTACGAAATGGTCAAAAAAAGAAGATGAAAAAAGAGAGATTGTGTAGAAGGGAAGGAGGGAGAGTGCTTAAGAAGCCTCTTCAGTAGCCTCCCTTGCTTCTGGCTCCTCTTTTGGTTCCAGCTCCGGCTCAAGCTCTGGTTTAGGCTCTGGATTTGATTTAGGCTTAGGTCCCCTTCTCTGATGGCGAAGAATTTAAGAGTCTCCTCATCAGTTGTGCTGAACATAGTATCCTTATGAGTGATCTTAGTCTCAGGGACATACTGAGTGAAGGAAGCCTTGAAATCTCTGATAGTAGAGGCCCTGACTTCCTTTGTCCACTTGGCTTGGCTTTCCAAAGAAGCAACCTTCGAAGCCAACTCTTGATCCAACTAAGCCTAAAGCTACTTCACTTGTTCTGTCAATCTGTTATTTTCAGCTTCAAGATCCTGGTTCAAAACAGAAAGACCATTCTTTGTGGCCTTAAGTTTCTGAACTTCGAAGTCCAGACTGGATAACTAACTTTGAAGGAATCTTAATTCTGAGGCACACGGTATATTGTCCTTCAGGGCAACACTCAGCTCATGAGTCTTTTGACTCAGAAGGGCTTTCGAGTCAGAAAGCTCCTTTCAAAGGGACTTGACTTCGATAGATTGTCCCATGATCAACTCATCCTTTGTCCTCAGCTCAGTCGAATACTTGGCGTTCGCACTGATCTGTTGACCCAAAAGCTGATTCTTTTGATCTAATATGGACTTAAGAATCTCTATCTCTTCTTCCTCCCTTAACGTTTCGGAAAAGTAATAGACAATCCTCTCTCCAACTCGAAGGGTGTTCCTTCGAACAACAGCTGCAAACAAAAGAGACTAAAAAAAAAGAGAAAAGAAGAAAAGAAAAATCAGTGAAAGCAAAAGAAGAAGAAAGAAGAAAAAAAAAGGCTCATAACCTTTACTGAATAGAGCATGCATTGATCAACTTTGCTTTGATGGGGGGAATCATTTTGAATAAAATTAAGATTCTCACTCTCAGTGATGAGAACATCACCAAGAGTGGCAGCAACCTTCATAGTGAAGTCTGATGAGAGAAGAGAGCTATGATCAAACTCCATCTCCATTATTCTCTTACCAAAATAGATGGAGGAGGAAAATTGCCCCTATCTACCCTAATTCGAACAACTCCTTCGACCCCTCCAGTAGTAAGAAAGTCGATAGAAGCCTTTGTCGAAGATGTGGGTACAGTACGAGAGCCAGCATGTGGTTGAGAGACATCACCCTGCTTCACAAGCCTCCTCCTCTTCTTAAGAGATGCATAAAAACTTTCAGTAAAATATGCATAAGTGGAAATGTAAACAGAAAAGAAGAGCAAAGATAACAACTAGAAAAAATCAAGAAAACATACTTGGAGGGCTCTTCTCCATTGCGCGATCTGAAACAAACTCCCTTCGAACTCAAGTCCTGCGAAGGAGAGTCTTCGATGTTGATAGTGCCAGAGGGTTCTTCCTCTATCTCTGAAATGTCTTCAAAAAAGAATGGGCGAAGTAGCCCTTTTCTTACCTTTACTTGAGAAAAGAAATGTATATCAATAACATTAAAAGAAAATAGAATAATTAGTAAAGGCGTAAACAACAATACCTGGCTGCCTTTCTAATCTGACAGTAACAAGTGTTGCCTTCGGAGGACCACTGCTTTCTTTTATCTGGAACCGAGGTCTTCAATCTCTGATAAATTACATTAAATAGAAGAAGGGAAGGTGTATGCATTTTAGAATAACGGACAAACATTAGCATCGAAGAAAAGATGATTATGGGTGTGAGCCTTGATGACGGCCCAAAGCCTCTCAAGTGATGCATGAACATCAAAACTAGTGGAGTTGAAGTACTGAATCCACTCCCTCATTTGGTTATGTTCATCACTAGTAGGGGGTACATATTCATTGAAATTCGAAGCCGCGATAGCAAAGGGCTACGAATAGGGGAGATCAGTTCCTTTAACATACAAAAAGTTTCTCCTCCAATCAACAAAACAAGAGGAGAGCTTTCAAAAGGCCATATTATTCCTTCTAGAAAGGTTGAAACAATGTAAGACATGGGGGTTAACACTCCATCGAAAGACTGCTCTGAAGAGATCTATCGAAATGGTGTATCCCTTTGTCTGTAAGATGTCTAAGAAGAGTATGTCATCCTGCACATCTCTTCCATGTTCTTGCCCATATCAACTCTAGTGGACAGGAAAAGAGAGTAGAAGGATTCAAACGCATAATCTATCCCTACTTCCCTTATATTCAGTGTGACATCCCGATTACCCGGACGCCAGTAATTACTTTTTTTTTTTAAGAAAAGGCAACATATAATTAAAATCACTTGTCGCACGTTTAATTTTTCTTCCCTTATTCCGTGATACTTCTAGTGCTATACCTGCTACAAAAAATGACAGAAGTCTATTAATACAGACCCAGTTGATAAAATAATATCCCAAATAATAATTATCAACTCAACACTGCATACAGACTGAATAAATCTCATGTATTTAGAATTAGATAAGAAGTAAAATCAATATCTTCTTTACAACAATTCCAACATGCAAGTTATATTATTTATATTATACACCAGATTCAATATTATACTTGCTTTTACTAGAACTTAATAACAACATTTATTTTATTTATGAGTCCTGGGTTTCTCAACCAATCACCTTAAATGCCTCAATTATTTTTTAGCCCAAAAGGCATAAGACGTCATCGTGCTAATATCACATAATTTAAGCTCGAGCTAGGCATGTGTGATTGCTTGTGAGAAACCTACCTTTTTGTAATCATCATTGCCTTTAACTCATAAATGCAAATATCTTTTCTTTCTTTACTTGAGCAATGACCTTTTTGTAATAATTCATCATTTATTTATAACATTTACATTCTATATCATAAATCTTGACGGCATAACATCAAATATAGTATATATATTAATTATCATATTCTTCACGGACAACATGCTCAGTCTTCATATTAAGAATTAAGCATAAATGTTACAAACATCATACATAAAATAGAAATACATTTCACATAATTTTACTAACTGACTGAAAAGATATCATTTACTTTCTTAAGTCCCATCAATCCATTTCTCTTGTCTTAGGCCTTGTTTGGCATGAGCCCAAAAATGGGCAAAAAAATATTTTAATAATATTTTAAATTTATTATAAATTTTAATAACTTTATTTCACATCCAACACAAATTCCAACCTTAAAAATCAACTTTATTTCACATCCAACACAAATTCCAACCTTAAAATCAACTTTATTTCACATCCTACACACCTCCCAATATTAAAATAAATTTCTTTCCCATCAACTCTATAAAATAAATTATTTTCTCTTTCCTTACCCAAATTCATCCTCCAACCAAACAAGCCCTTAGTAAACATATAAGGATCAACCTTAATAATTTCTTCAACTTCACAATAAATGAAAAGATCACCTATCTTACCTCAATTGTGAGTTTTGCTTACTCTCCATTCTTCTATTGTCATATTTGTCTTTTTTTCAAACTATTATGGAATTCTATCAATATTAAAATAAAGAATATGATTTTTTTTTTCTATTCAGCTCACATATAAAAATAAAAATAAATCTCTCTGCTTTTCACATACTTATTCATGAAATTAATTCTTATTCAAATGTAATCAAATATCATTTTTTTCTCTAATCAATCATCTGAATCCAATTTAGAATATAAATCATACTTAAATTAAGTCTCAACTTACCAACTAGACTATCCACTTTAACCAATCTGCTGCTTATTTAATGATATAATCTTTAATTTAATCTCATACACTCTCAATCAGTCTATTTCTAATATTTCTTAGTTTTTACGTCATACATCTTACATTCCATAAAGACACGTCTACTAAAATTTCTTTGTAACTCGAAACCCATTTAATAGATCAAAACATCAATGAAAAATAATCAGGGGATTTATTACAAAATTTCACCAAATTAATCCACTCTCAACAATATCAGCATTTCCCATATTCTTATAATATTAAATTTTATTCACAACATAATATTAGATCAACATCAATTTTAGGGAAAGAATTACCTACCGATTTATCGTTTAAACAAAGTTTAGAAATTCCTCGCTGGCTTTCCTTTTCTTTCTTTTCCTTCTTCTCCTTCATCTTCTTTTTCTCCTTTTCCTTCTCCTTTTTCTTCTTTGATGCTGCTGTTGTTCTTGCTTAGGCAGAACCAACGGACAGAGGCACACGGCAGGGACGCAGAGAACAGGGATTTAATTCCTTTCCCTTCCTCTTTTTTTTTTAATAATATTCTCTGCCACATGGTAGAGAGGAAAGAAAAGAGGGGCTGGCTGGCTAGCGCAAGCTTATCCCTCTTTTTTTAAGGTAAAATTATAATTTAATCCCTCAACTTTTGCATTCTTATAAATAGGTCCAGAATCATTTATTTTAAGTCTAAAATTCTTCATTTTAAGTCCAAATCAACTTTAATTTTTAAACCTCAAATTAAATTCTATTTCAATTTCTTTTAACTTCAAATTAGATTTCTGGATATCACATTCAGAGAAGAAGGAACATCGATACCCTTGAAAAATGAAGGAGAAGGTGGAGGAGGAATCCTAAGCGCCTCTGGAGAATTAGCTGGCCTAGAGTGAGAAATAGAATGTTGAATAGAAAGAGGATGAATAAAAGACTTCTATCTGACGAAAGCCTCATTAATTTCATAATTAGAATCAGGAAAGGTGGAATTTGCGGAGTTACATCCCTCGAAGAGGAGGGCTTTTCGATGAGACCCTCCTTCGACAGATCCACCTCAACAATTAGGGCTTTCCCTAAGTCTTTTCGCACAGGGACTTCCTCAGTCTGTGTCCTTGTGGCTTCCTTCGAACTGTTATTCTTAAAAAATTCTTCAGTTATTTCACAGTCTGAGTCAAAAGAAGGATGACTAGGCGGCTCTTTATTCTCTATACATGCCCCAACTGGTGAGGCAGTCTGAACAATCACAGCCTTAGAGACCTCGGCTGTAGAAGGTTCCTTCGAAGCTGTCTGGAGAGAGAGATTCTCATCTCCCATTGGTCTAAGAGGTCCCTCCAAAATAGGTAGCGAAGAAGGAGGTCTTAAGGACGAAAGGGAAGATTCAAATGGTCCTGTGAAAGAGACAGCATCATTTGAATTTGGAAACAAAGGGGGAGTCTTTGAAATTGAAAAGGTAGGTTCGGAAGGCCCTACAGCAGGAACAACACTATGACTAAAAGGAGGGATTGAAAGAGAAAGATCCAAGTTTGTATTTTGTTTTGCAATCATTTCATCAACAGTAAGAGGGTTTTCCTCTACAAGAAAAGAAGTAGATGAAACGTTAGAAGGGACGTTCTACCCTAAAGACAAGTTAGAAAAAGGAACTACTGGTCCTTCCTGAGAGCTGGGGGCCAAAGACAGAGCTAGGAAAAGGACGGGAAATCTTCACCAACAGAGAGTCCCTGATGCCTTGGAAATATAAGTGATTCTCTCTGTTAGTAAAACAAGGAGACTCCATGGCATAAGAGTTTATTTGGAGAACATCTCCTAATCTTTATGACCTTAATCAGAAGTAGATTGTTCCGCTGCCCTAACAACCGCTAACGTGGGAGGGGCAAGAGATTCAGAAGCGCGGGGGTGCTTCTTAGAAGAAGATGAGCCCTGAAGGGTGGGTGAGAGAGCGCTTTCTGAGGAGAAGTGCTATGAAGGAATCTGTGAAATCAGGAAGGAAGGGAACAGAAGGAAAGCCGCAGAGAAGCAACAACCAAACAGGCAAAGAAAAGAAGTGGGAAGAACAATAATCAGTCCACTTGCAACCGCCGTATAAAAGAGTCTCATTAAATGACTAGTGAGAAGGTGAAGAGTCAAAAGGGTGCCTTCGAAATTCAGTAGCCATCCTTCGAAAACAACCTGCGAAATTCTCCTCTAAAACGCCTCTTGTCGAAAAAGACAAGACTTCGAAATTAGCTTCTAAAGCTTACCCGTCGTAGATATTCTTGCTAAAGCCCAATACTAAATACTACTTCCTTGGAAAAATATTCTTTCGAAGCATGACATCGAAAATCAATATAATAGAAAAACATTTGCATCTGCAACCATAAATGAAATTTATGGCACTTCCCCAGCTAGTGGGAATACATATATGCACACAAGCAAGGTAAGAAGTTTTAGATTATTATTCAAATGATGACATTATAGCAAAAAAAAATTGATTATAAATCATTAAAAAAAAATTAACTCTTCTTAGTTGTACAAGAAGGTAAAGTAGGGGGACAACCCCTCCCTCACATAAAAGGAAAGGAAAAAAGAAAGGAAGAAGAGAGAAAAAAGGCCAAAGATAAGGAAAGTAAGGACCCTTTTTGACTGTGGTTGGAAATAAAACTTCATCCTTCAAACAGTTATCAGATCATTTTTGTCAACCATGACAAAAGCACAAGGCCCTGTAGTCATGTTCTAATTATCTCACATTGAAACAAAAATAGCATGGAATAAAAAGTGTGAGAAAGATACAAGGTGGAGAGCACCATCTTTTGGGCAAATTTATAGGAGAAAGGAAAAGTGAAGAAAGGGAATTGAGAATATAAAAAATCTTTAATATCCTATCCTCTATAGTAAAGACTGCACATAGATGTAATGGGAGAAGGTTCACATTATGAAAGAAGTAATAATAAATGCAACCTATGTTCAAAAAATGAAGAAATGCAAGAAAGTAGTCAAGCAAATTACCTATAGAAGCAGATGAAACAGCTATGGGAGCAGGGACATATGGGCTGTTTATTCGAATTGTACTTGGAGCTCTATGTGGTTCACCCCATGGAGAAAGTTCTATTCGAAGAACTTACAGAATTAGATATATTAAAAACTTAGAAGGAGAAGAGTAAATGAAATATATCAAGCAAATAATCTCTGCGAAGGGAACCAGGAAGGCCAGGCTTGCTATGCCTTCTCGAAGAAGAGCCCTTCAAAGATCCCAAGAATCTGACTTTATTAGAGTATAAAGAATAATGATTTAAAATTTAAAAATTAAAACTGTTGTGGACTTAAAAGAAATATTTTTTTGACCTAAAAATAATATTTTTGGACCTGTTTATAAGGGAAAGAAATCAAGGGGACAAAATACAATTTTCCATTAAATGGGATAAGCTCACAGCGCCGAACAGCCTTCGCTCTTCCCTTTTTATGTGTGTCGTCTGTGTGTTTGAAAAAAAAAGAGTATTTTCTCTCTCTCCCTCTTGATCTCTTAGTTTCGCCCACGCCCGCCTCTGTTCGCCCGTTCCACCGAGCCCAGTGGCAACAACAGCAGCTGCAGCACTACAGCTAGCAGAAAGAGGAGGAGAAGAAGAGGAAGGAGAAGGAAAAGAAGAAGAAGAAAAGAGGAGGAAAAGAATTGAAGTAAATTTTCTCGTCCGAATTTCTGCATGTAGTTCTCGACCTTTATCGAGTTATCAACATGCCGTATAAGTGGTGGGCAAGAGTTTTAAGTTGTTTATTAAATTAATCTGTTAATTAATTAATTAATTTGATATACGTGATTTTATACGTTATGTTGAATTAAAAATGACATGTACAAATGAATGCTTGTTTTATAGTTAAATTTATGTTACTAAAATTGTTATTTTTTAGAATAATTCATTATATGCATGATTTCTGATTAAACTGCATTATTAATTAATCGTAGAATAAAACATTGATTTCTATGTTAAAATAAATCTACAAGAATGTCAAGAGCATAATGATGTGTATTTAAAGCATTATTGAGTTGTTTATTATGTTTAAAGGCAAAATGTGATTTGTGAACTTAGGACAACTAAATGTGATTATGAAAATATTTTAAAGATCGACAACAAATTAAAAAGGGTTTCTTGTTATGTTTATGTCCCTGCCTATGCTCGAGCTATATGATATAGTAATTTGCCAAATATCGAGGATGGTTGTCATGATGTGTCAACAACTTGCTAAGTATCGGGGATGATTGTATATGTGACACTCCTCCATTTGCGGGGTATAGGAGTTGCCATGGATCCTATATATATATGACGATGAAAAAAGGTAGTTAAGGCATTATCCATGAAACCGAGGCTTGAAAGATAAAAATATAAAAAATAAAGAAGATTTGCAACGTATTATTAATATTGCATGCTAATATGACATCAACATTTATGTTATGATTGTTAAATTGCTCTGACTAATTATTGTTGATGCTGATAAGAAAGAACAATATATGTTTCTTGTAAATAGTTTTTATTTAGCAAGTTAGTGCTTATTGCATATTCAGTCTTGGGATCGGTGGATTGATGCCTTTATTAGCACGTACTGGTAAAGAAAGTGGCATACAAGAGGTCTATGAGCGTTAAATTATGGGAGATTTGTATTTCGGTTTGATTTTTTTTTATTGTATAAAGTCAGATGTAAATTATAGTCTGTGA
Source organism: Apostasia shenzhenica (assembly GCA_002786265.1). Classification (NCBI taxonomy): domain Eukaryota; kingdom Viridiplantae; phylum Streptophyta; class Magnoliopsida; order Asparagales; family Orchidaceae; genus Apostasia; species Apostasia shenzhenica. Next base: position 2,315,716 of record KZ451974.1, on the reverse strand, counting down.
ATAAATAAAAATATGTTAAACATATTATTTGTAGTTCAGCTTATTATTTAAATTATATTGCTTCCGCTGTATGTGTTAAACAATTCTATTTTGTTAAAGCTAAATGTTTTATTTATAATCTCCTATATGATTTAAGAGAATTATCGTGGTGTCCTGGAAGGGGGACGTCACAGAGTAGTATCAGAACATGGTTCTATCTTTCTTATAGAAAGACGAATCTTGGAAATGAGTCGTTTGGGATCACACACTCATAGTACCTGTTATGTAGGCAATAATTCAATAAGTATATATTTTGTTGTGCTAACTGCTCATGATTGTAGGAGAGTGTTTACTGGTCAACCTTCTGGTAGTACTGGGCATCCTATAAGACAAGAAGCAGGACAAGATCAAGAAGCATTATTGAATAGAAAACAATTGGATTAGGTGGTAACTGCAATATCTAAAAGGCTGGAGGTAACTACTAAACAACTACAGTTAGTTTAGATTCAAGGTGGGGAGGCCTACATGGAAAGAGTAGTAGAGTTGTTCGAACGAATGGGGCTAAGCATTTTGAGGGTACCATTGATCCGATGGTTGCAGAAAAATGAATTGACAAAATAAAAAAAGTATTTGAGAGAATCAGATGTCCAGAAGATCGCAAAGTATCTTTGACTGCCACTGTTATTGGTGGTACAACAGATGATTGGTGGACCGAACATCGTAGACTCTTCTTTAGTGGTAGATTTGTAGATTCTATCACATGGGAAGAATTCTTATTAACTTTTCGAGAGAAATATGTACCATTATCTGCTTGTGATAAATTCAGAAGAGAATTAAGCCATCTGGTACAACAAGATATGATAGTGGCGGAATATGAGGCCAAATTCATTGCTTTAACAAAATTTGTCCATGTACTGGTACCTAATGAACAGGAGAAATATCGATTATTTCGCACGGGATTGCAACCTTCAATTCGAGTAGCTGTTATACCATTATAACATGTGTATGCTAAATTAGTAAAAATAGCAGAAATTGTGGAACATGATTAGTTGGAGGGGCAAGCCAGAAGAGAAGCATTGGGAAAACGCAAGACTATGACATCTAAAGCTTACCAAGGACCAGCATGAAAGAGGTCCAGCTCAGGTGGAGCTTCTGCGTCTGCAAGTATTGGTGGTAGTTATGGAAGGCCTAGATGTTAAATTTGCGGGAAACTTCATGCAGGGGTATGTCGAGCTGGAGATAGGACCTGTTTCAAATGTGGTGAAGTGGGTCATTTTTCCAGAGTATACCCAAGGAAAATGATAGCAAGGGGTGAAGAATCAGTTTCAGCTTCTATGGCTTCCACTTCTAGTGGTAGAGGTGGAACTGCATGTGTATCAGGACGGGGACATGGTACTGCTACTAGACCTGGTGAACGAGGTGCTCAGCTTCGAGTTTATGCATTGACATGTCAGGAGGCTCAGGAGTCACCAGATGTCATAGCAGGTACGCTTATTTTGAATAATTTACCTGTAGCTGTACTGTTTGATTTTGTGTATCACACTCTTTCATTTTTGAAAATATCATGCAATTGTAATTAGAAACACGCCCATTAGATGAAATACTTCATGTTACATTACCTACTCACGCCCATTAGATGAAATACTTCATGTTGCATTATCTACTGGTATCACTATAGGAGTGAAAGCATTTGTGTAAGTAAAGATTAAGATTAAAGATCGAGAGTTTTGGGCAAAATTGATTGTTGTACCTATTACTGAATTTGATGTGATACTAGGAATGAATTGCTTATTCGAACATCAACTAATTATTGATTGTTAAGAAGAGAAGATAAAAATTTATATTCCTGAATTTTCAGATATATATTATGGTTATGGGAGGAAGATTCCAATAGTCTCAATCATTTAAGCACATCAATTAATAAGAAAGGGATGTGGAGCATATTTGGCTATGACACTGAATATTAAATCTGAGCCAGTTAAAATACAAACCATATTAGTGGTAAAAGAGTATCTAGATGTATTTTCTAAAGATTTTAACTGGATTACCCTAGGTAGAGAAGTGGAGTTCCCTATAGAACTCATAATTGGGACGGAACCTATCAAATTTAAATAAAGGTAATATGAAAATCTCTTATAACTTTAATTGATTTGAATTTAAATTTTGATTCAGCACATGATGTCATTTTAGCTATCCAATTCAATACTGATCCATGTCCCCAACAATTCTCCCCAAGTGGAGGAATTCGCCCCATCAAGTATAGGTCATGCAACTCTCATGTCTCCCAGTAGGTCGGATCAACTGTAACTTCTGAGTCTCCTTAAAAGATAAAAATTTCTATCGAACTAAGTATCACTGATAATCGAATTCAATTAAAATTACTTGCTTAACAAGCTTATTTAATTAGCTGTAGATAAATATTGAGGCAGATTTTGGCTGTGGACTCTTGTGGGTAAAGTTACACTCAAAGGAATAAAAGCTAATGCTTCACTAGGTATTGCTGTTGGGTATTGATAACTAGTAGATCTGAACTATTGAAAGTCTCAATTATTCTCATGATCTAATAATAATATTCAAACTTATTTATTTGACCAAATTTAATAAAAATTTTAAAATAAATTAAATTTGAGATTTAATTATCTTAAATTATCATAATAAAATATTTTTTTTTAATTTAATTATAATAATTTGCCATTAAATTTACTGATTTTATTTATTTTATAATATATAAATAAATGGACTGACACATTAAAATAAAATACAAATATATATACTGACTAAATTAAAACATACGATATTAAAAGAAAATTAAATGTATGCAGACTCGACTTATGTCCTAATTAATACCTAAATGATTAATTTTAATTACAAGCTTATGGAAATAAGTTAGGTCACAAGCGATATGATTCTTAATAAGTGTCATAAAATCCTCTAGAAATATCTGGCAAATCGTACATCGCACCTATTAGACGTAGATCAGCCACGCAGTCTCATTCGCCTTCTGCCAATATAGGTCTATAGGTGTCGAGTGATCTATAATCATGTCAGTATGATTAGTTATGTTATCCACACGATGACTCAGCTCTATGATTGTTTTGTCAACTTAGCTTTCAACTTCTATCCTACCATTATTTTTCCTATACATCTCATTCTCAGGCTTGTCGTACCTTCGGTTAAGATAAGATCTGCTATATAAATAGTTATAGGTAAGGAATATAGTTCCAATGCTTCATGAAGAATGACGGCCTTTGCAGAGAACTCATTTGCTTATTTTTTGGCGAGAGAACTAGATGGATCAACTATAGTCTTAATAGGTCTAGCAACGGGAGTACAAATTTGAGCAAAGTGTACTGATCTAGAGTCATTGTTTAGGAACTATAAAGTTAACTCTATGGGATTGAAGAGCATTTCTCTTATATAAATAAGTTTTGATTTTATCTCATGTTTCAAATTGCCTAAAATTAGCCCAGGGACATTGATCCTCTAAGTTTTTAAGATAATATTTTGTTTCATCAAGAAGCATTAGTTTCATAAACTTAACCTTCTCTAACTCGTTCCAACCACAATAATCTCTTTATATAGTAAATAATCTAAATCATGTTTATCATAAAAAAAAGTAATCTGAATCACCAGAATAATAGAAATTAATCTCGACTTCTTCTATGGATGGTGATTTATTAGGTGTGAATATACAGTCGAATCTAGCTATAAAGAAGGATAATATAATTTTGTTTTTGGTGCACATGCTTGTACAAGATCAGAGTATAATGAGATGAAAAATATAATGTAAAATATATAAAAATAAATACTCAAATAAAATACCCTAATCTAAACCATACTTTAATACCAACTTGATGCGCGACAAAAAATGTAAATGATATTTTATATTTATATGCAATAAAATTAATTAGCAAGTTATTTTTAATTAAGAGCAAAATATTTTTTAAATAAATTATATGATAAATAAGATTCTTAAATACCGTAAATTAAAATATTTTAAAATTTAAAATTAAACTGGATCGTCTGATAAATAAGAATTTATCAAATTAGATCAGGTCTCAATTTAAATTCAATAAATCAGATCTGAGGTTTTAAAATTTATGACAAATATCTCACACTCAAATCCTACAGTAATTAAATGTCAGGTCGCATAATTGGAGCCAAATGAATAATTCAAGTCAAGAGAATAATTTATGTTGATATTCAATAATCAGATTAATTTGATTAGAAAAAAATTATACCTTAATCAAAGATATTCAAGTAATAGCAACGCAAGTGAGGCAGACAACTTAGGTTAGTGTGCTCGAGTGGCACGTTTATAGGGCGAAGTAGAGAGCCGAGCGGTGAAAAAAGTGGCGAGTCACCTCACCCTTGTGAGCGAGGCAGTGTGCAGCAGAGGTTGGCGCGTGTCAGAGGTGGGGAACAAGGAGGCAACAAGCTTCAGAGGCGGGCGAGCTTTTGAGGCGGGAAAGTGCGCAAAGTGCTGGAGGTGCTTAGAAATGATTTTAAGAGAGCGAGAGCAATGGATAGAGGTGATTTTTTCTAATTTGTGGATTCTCACTAAAGGTTAACCCTAATCTTTCTTTCACCGGAATATCGAACCCTTAACCCGGATCTACGCTTTGAGAAAACTTAAATATAATTTCATTCATCAAATGTTACTTCTATTACAATGCAAAGCGATCTCTTTATATAGAGAAATCTTATGAAGAAATTTGAACATACAATATTAAATGTGAGAAATAAAATACTAAATAAATAAAAGCAAATATGGAACTAATTCTATTAAATAAAATAAAATCAGCTCCAAATATAGTGAGTCTCCAAATCTTCTAAATATGCTCTGAATTAAATCAAATTCAATCTACATGAAGCTAACATGAAAATCACCAATAACTTCAATTAATTTGAATTTAAATTTTCATTCATCGTAGCCGTCTAATTTAATCCTGATTCGTGTCCCTAGTAATTCTCCCCAGTTGGAGGAACTCGACCCCATCAAGTATTGGTCAAGCGTCTCACATGTCTCTGAGTGTTTCACAACCCTGATCACCCCAACTCACATCGTAATCATTCAGAAGTAGGTTGGAGTTGATCAGGTGTGACGCAGATAAATTATAAAATATAATTTATTTTAGACACAATTATAAGTTATTTTTACAGTAAATTAAACTGAGAAATATTTTCTATATATATATTATATTTCATATTTCGCAGAATTCTACTACATACAAAACTAAACTACTTCAAACTATTTCTCTATCTACAGATATTACAGTTTTTATGTCAGTTTCTAATTGGTTTCATTCCACACATCCAAAAGCAGTAAACAAAATAAGATACTATTCGGTCATGCCCTTCTTTTCTATCCCCTTTGCTTATTCATGTGTACCAGATGATGTACCTGCCATAACATGGCAGGAGTTTGTTATAACAGAATCAATAAATCAAATAGTATTTCATAAAAATAAATAAACAAAATTAATAATGCGTGTAGACTAAACAGATTTAGTATATCCACCAAAAAAATAGAATCAATGAAATTTATCTCCAATACGACAAGCCTTAACATGCAAGATTTGCTTTTTATGTTATACACTAAATATTAAAATCATGTTTGCTTTTATAATTTTTAGTAATTCAATTTATTTTATTTTGGGCCCTTGGTTTCTCAGTTAATCGCCTCAAATGCCTCAATCATCTCGGAGATCGTCACCTCCCCGTAAGTAATTTTTTTTTAAATTACATTATGGGACGTCGTCGCGTCAATAATCATTAATATAAGGATCTTTTTTCATAATTGTTCTCATTAGGCACTTTTGTGGAAGCTGTCACCCCCATCAGCCCAGAAGGGCGTTGGACATCGTCGCGCCAACATCATCTAATTCAAGCTCGCGCTAGGCATGTGTCATTGTGATAAACTTTTCTTTAATTTCAGTTTTCGCCTTTAAAAATAATATTTTCATAATATGATTCAAAATCATTTAATCACCTAAATCCCTTGGGCTTCACATTTTTTTTAGAGTCCAATTTAACAAAATATTCACGAAGAATATTCCTAATAATTCTTGTGCAATTTGAAACTTGTTTAATTACTAAACTGAAATATAACAGCCACAAAGTTCATATCAGGAGGATTATCAATTATTATTCTAAAACCTTAAATTTAACAAAAATATTTAGCATAATAGAAAATATTCATCTATTTTCTTTGCACCATAATTTGAATAAGGTGGGGAAGAATTTTGGCCTCCAACTAATTTTTTCTTTTTTTTCTTGTTTCTTGTTTCTTCTTTCTTCTTCTTCCCGCACACACCAAACAGAGAGAGAGAGCTACTGCTGCTGCTGCTTTCTCTCCCTAGCCTTTCTCTTCTTCTCCTTCTTCTTCTTTTTCTTTTCCTGCTACTGCTGCTATTTGGCGCAGTGGTGGATGGCAGGCGAAAAACAGAGAGCGAGCGAGAGAGAGATGGATCTGAGGGAGAGAGAGAAAACTGCAGCCCTTCTTATGCTTATTTTATTAATAAAAAAATATAATTTAGTCTCTAATTCTTCACCTCCTTATAAATAGGTCTAAAATCTTTATACTTAAGTCCAAATTTTTTTATTTTAAATCCAACTCTGATTTAATAAATCATATCCAAAATAAAAATTTAGAACCTGGATATCACAATTCTCCCCACCATTTAAAATTTCGTCCTTGAAATTGAGCAAAAAAATTAGGATAAGATTTCTTCATTTTATCTTCAGATTCCCAAGTTGCTTCTTTTTCAATCTGATTATTTTATAGAACTTTAATCATAGAAATCTCTTTGTTAACCGTCTGACATCTTTTGCCAAGATTCTGATTGGATTTTCTTTATAACTAAAGTTGGATTGGATTTTCATATGTTCTTGTTCAAATTTTATCACATGTGATGGATATGAAACATATTTTCTCAACATTGATACATGAAAGATATCATGAATGTCAGATAATTGCGGAGGTAAAGCCAAACGATAGGCTACTGTACCAACTGTTTCTACTATTGGAAAAGGTCCAATATATCATGGTTTTAATTTACTGGTCTTTCCAAACCGAATCACTCCTTTGATTGGGCTAACGTTCAAGAAAATTTTATCATTCACTTGAAATTCAATTTCTTGTGACGAGCATCATAATATTTCTTTTACCTATCTTGAGCTATTAGCAGCCTTTCTCATATTTTTTTTTATTTTTTTTGTAATTTCATCAATCAATTATGGAACCAATACTACTTGTTCACCACGTTCATACCAGCACAAGGGTGATTGGCATTTTCTTCTATACAAAGCTTCATATGGTGCCATTCCGATACTAAATTGATAACTATTATTATATGCAAATTCTACTAACGGAATATGATTTTCCCAACTACCACCAAAATCCAGTACACAACGTCTTTTATGTCTTCTAAGGTCTGAATTGTCTTTTCTGTTTGACCATCCGTTTGTGGATGAAATATCATATTAAACTTAGTTCTGTGTCAAATACTCAATGTAATTTCTTTCTTGAAATTTCACAACCTCAGCGCGACTAGCTACGTATCAAAGCCCCTCACCGTTACGGTCTAATTGAGGCCGATGCGCAGTCGCCGCCAATGTAATTTCTTTCATAAGTGAGATATAATCAACAGAATCTGTAGTTTTGATTGATAGGAAATGTGCTAATTTTGTTAACAGATCAACAACTACCCAAATTACATCGTGTACCCAGTAAGTTTTAGGAAAGCGAACAATAAAATTCATTGCTACTTCATCCTATTTCCACATTGGAATAGGTAGTGGTTTAAGTAACCCACTTAGTTTTTGATGCTCAATTTTCACTTGTTGGCATGACAAGCACTTGTTTATTGCTTCTATTATATCTTTCTTCATATTAGGCCACCAAGCCATTCTTTTTAAATTGTTATACATTTTGGTTACACCAGGATGCACTGTATATTTGGAGTTATGGGCTTCTTTTAGCATTTTTTGTCGAAAATCATCTATCATCAATATATATAACTTTCTTCGAATTTTCTATGCTCCTTGATCATCTAATGTGAAGTTTGAATGTCCTTCATTTGTTTTCTTTTCAATAATCTTCTTAAAATTCGGGTCTTCACTCTGGCTATAAGGTCGGATAATATAGTTTTTATTATGATGCCCATGCTGGTACAAGATCAGAATATAATGAGATGAAAAATAAAATATAAAATATATAAAAATAAATATTCAAATAAAATGCTCTAACCTAAATTATACTCTAATACCAAGTTGATGCGGGACTAAAAAATACAAATGATATTTATATTTATATCCAGTAAAATTAATTAGCAAGTTATTCTTAATCAAGAGCAAAATATTTTTTAAATAAATTATATGATAAATAAGATTTTTAAATTTCGCGAATTAAAATATTTTAAAATTTAAAATTAAATTAGATCGTTTGATAAATAAGAATTTATCAAATTAGACTAAGCGTCAATTTAAATTCAGTAAATTATATCTAAGTTTTTGAAATTTAGGACATATGTCTCACACTGAATTCCAACTTTAATTATCATTCAAATAAATGTCGAGTCCCACAATTAGAGTCAAATGAATAATCTAAGTTAAGAAAATAATTTATGTTTAAATTAAATAATCAAATTAATTTAATTTAGAAAAGAAAAATTATATTTTAGTCAAAGAAATTCAAGTAATTGGGAAGTAGGTGAGGTAGGCGGCTTCGGTTAGCATGCTCGAGTGGCACGTTTCTATGGCGTAGTAAATAGCCAACTGGTGATGAAAGTGACAAGTCGCCTTGCGCTGGTCGGCGTAACAGCGTGTAAAGAAGGTGGGCGTGTTTGAGAGGTGGGGAACGAGGAGGCAACAGGCTTCAGAGGCGGGAGAGCTTCGAAGGCGGGAGAGTGTGCAAAGTGCTGGAGGCAATCAGAGATGATCTGGAAAGAGAGTAATGGATAGAGGAGATTATTTTTAAAAAAAATGTGGATAACTAGGCTAATTTGAAGATTCTTATCAAAGGCTAACCTTATCCTTTCGTTCACCGGAATATCATCTCCTTAACCCGAATCTTGACTTTCAGAAAACTCAAACATAATTTCATTCATCAAATGCTACTTTTATTATAATGTAAGACGATCTCTTTCAAATAATAGAGAAATCTCATGAAGAAATTTAAACATATAATTTTAAATACAAAAAATAAAATATCAAATAAATGAAAGCAAATATGGAATTAATTTTATTACAATACAATAAAATCAGCTGCAAATATGTCGAGTCTTAAAATCTTTCAAACTTGCTCTGAATCAAATCAAATCTTCCTAGCCGTTCAATTCAATGCTAATCCATGTCCCCACCAATTCTCCCCTGGTGGAGGAACTCAACTCCATCAAGTATAGGTCATGCGACTCACGTGTCTCGGAATGAGTCAAATTAGCTGTAACCCTCAGTCTCCTAAAGAGGTAAAAATCTTTACCGAATCAAATATCACTGATAATTGAATTCAGTTAAAATTACTTGTTCAACAAATTTATTCAATTAGCTCTAGATAAATATTAAAGTTGATTTTGGCTGTGGGTTCTCGTGGGTAAAGTTACACTCAAAGGAACAAAAAACTAATGCTTTAATAGATATTATTATTGGGTTTTGATAACCAATAGACCTAAAATATTGAAAGTCTCAATTATTCCCATGATCTAATGATAATATTCAAACTTAGTTAATTTGACTCAATTTAATAAAAAAATTAAAATAAATTAAATTAGAGATTTAATTTTTTTAAATTATAATAATAAAATATTTTAAGAAAATTTTCTACACTTAATTATAATAATTCGCCATTAATTTTACTGATTTTATTTGTTTTATAATATATAAATAAATGGACTGACACATTCAACGAGCTAAAATAAAATGCAAATTCAAATACTGATTAGACTAATATATACGATATTAAAAAAAAAATAAATGTATGCAGACTCGATTCATGTCCCTACTAGTATCTACTAGATGATTAATTTTATTTATAGCATATGGAAAATAAGTCAGTGTCACAATAGAAGTAGTTCATAATAGGTGTCATAATATCCTCCAAAAAAATCTGACAAAACGTACATCACACCAATTAGATATCCATTTGATCAACCACCTAGTCTCATGCGCTCTACTTATATAGATCTATAGGTGTTTAGTTTTTACTAAATCGTGAATATACATAAGCATACTTAACTAGATCAAATTTATTGACCTTACAACGATCGTAATCTATAATTATCTCAATATGATCAATAGTGTTACCCACGCACTAAGATGATTTAGTGGTCTTTGTCGAATCTATGATCTGTTCTTCTTTATGACTTAGCTCTATGACTATTTTATCAACTTATCTTTCAACTTTTATCCTATAATACGGCTAAGATAGGATCTGCTATATAAATAAATATAGGTAAGGAATACAGTTTCAATGCTTCAGGAAGAATAAAGGTCATTATACAGAACTCATTTACTAATTTTTTTCACGAGGGAACTAGGTGGGTCACCTACAGTCTTAATAGGTCTAGCAATGGGAGTAGGAATTAGAGTAAAGTGTACTGGTCTAGGGTCATGTTGTTTAGGAACTATAAATTTAACTCTATGGGATGAAAGAGAATATCTCTTACATAAATAAGTTTTGATTTTATCTTATGTTTCAAATGGCCTAACATTACCCTAAGGACATTGATCCTCTAAGTTTCTAATATAATATTTTGTTTCACTAAGAAGCATTAGTTTCGCATACTTAATCCTCTCTAACTCGTCCCAACCACAATAATTAAAATAATGATTTAAATTATTTTCTCACCCTTAAATAATCTGAATCACCAGAATAATAGAAATTAATCGCAACTTCTTCTATGGATGGTAATTTATTAGGTGTGAATTTGCGGTCGAATCTGGCTATAAAATCGGATAATATAGTTTTGATTTTCGTGCCTATGCTTGTTGTACAAGATCAGAATATAATGAAATAAATAATATAATGTAAAATATATAAAAATTAATACTCAAATAAAATGTCCTAACCTAAACCATACCTGATACTAAGATGATGCGAGACGAAAAAATATAAATAATATTTTATATTTATATGCAGCAAAATTAATTAGCAAGTTATTTTTAATTAAGAGCAAAATATTTTTTAAATAAATTTTATGATAAATAAGATTCTTAAATCCCTCAAATTAAAATATTTTAAAGTTTAAAATTAAACTGGGTTGTCTGATAAATAGCAATTTATCAAATTAGATCATGCCTCAATTTAACTTCAGTAAATCAGATCTGAGGTTTTGGAATTTAGGATAGTCTCACACTTAAATCTAACAGTAATTATCATTCAAATAAATGTCGGATCACACAATTAGAGTCAAATAAATAATTCAAGTCAAGAGAATAATTTATGTTGAAATCAAATAATCAGATTAATTTGATTTAAAGAAGAAATTCAAGTAATAGCAACGCAAGTGAGACAGTCAGCTTTGATTAGCGTGCTCAAGTGGCATGTTTTTTGGGCAAAGTAGAGAACCGAGCGGTGAAAAAAACTGAGGTCATCTCGCGCTGGTCGGCGAGGGAGCATGCAGCGAAGGTGGGCGCGTTATAGGAGGGAATGAGGAGGCAACGAGCTTCGGAGGCGGGTCATTGCGCAAAGTGCTAGGGGCACTAGAAGATGATCCAAAGTGAGAGAGAGAGCAATGGACAGAGGAGTTTTTTTTTTTAAGAAAGTGGATAACTAGGCTAATTTGAGGATTCTCACCAAAGGTTAACCCTGCCCTTTTTTTCACTGGAATATCGACCTCTTAACTCCAATGTAGGCTTTGAGAAAAATTAAACATAATATCATTCATTAAATATAACTTCAATTAATATCCTAAAAAAATATATATATATAACTTCTATTACAATTCAAGACGACCTCTTTATATAGAGAGATTTAATGAAAAAAATTTAAATATACAATATCAATTGCGAGAAATAAAATACTAAGTAAATGAAAGCAAATATGAATCTAATTTTGTTACAACAAAATGAAATCAACTCCAAATATGGCTAGTCTTCAAATCTTTTAAATATTTTTTGGATCAAATCAAATCTAAATAAAGCTAATATGAAAATCTTCAATAGCTTTAACTAATTTAATTTGAATTTTGATTCAGCACGTGATGTCATCCTAGTCGTCCAATTCATTGCTGATCCGTGTCCCCACCAATTCTCCCCCGGTGGAGGAACTCGACCCCATCAAGTATAGATCATGCGACTCACGTGTCTCGGAGTAAGTCAGATCTGCTGTAATCTCTGAGTCTCCTAAAAAGGTAAAAATCTCCACCGAACTAAATATTACTGATAATCGAATTCAATTAAAATTACTTGCTCAACAAGCTTATTCAATTAGCTCTAGATAAATACTGAGGTAGATTTTGGCTGTGGATTCTCATGAATAAACTTACACTCAAAGGAGGTATTATTATTGGGTTTTGATAATCAATAGACCTGAAATATTAAAAGTTTCAACTATTCTCATGATCTAATAATAATATTCAAACTTATTCATTTGACTCAATTTAATAAAAATTTTAAAATAAATTAAATTAATGATTTAATTATCATAATAAAATATTTTAAAAAAATTATACATATTATTATAATAATTCGTCATTAATTTTACAGATTTTATTTATTTTATAATATATAAATAAATGGACTGACACATTCGATGAGCTAAAATAAAATGTAAATGTAAATACTGACTAAACTAAAGCATACGATATTAAAAGAAAATTAAATGTATGCAGACTCGACTCATGTCTCTACTAGTTCCTACTAGATGATTAATTTTAATTAAAGGCATGTGGAAAATAAGTTAGGGTCACAAGAGACATGGTTCCTAATAGGTGCCGTTACTAAATTACTAGTTATTAGCACTAAACTTTCGTTTTTTTGGCTTTGTTAGTAATAGATGCTCATCATATGTGCAAGAACCTTTGAAAGTTTGCACGAAACTGATGAGAAGTCCCAGTGTTGGCACTGAAGTGATGAGGAAGTGATTTTGGGGTTAGGTTGAAGATTAAACTTACCCAACCAAGGTTAAGTATACTAATGGAGGTGATAATGATATGGTGGGAAGAGGCTTTTAAGTAGGTTATGTGCTATTTTGAGGTCGTAAAAGTAAATAGATAACTTTGAGATTTAATAGATAAACAAGAAAGTTTTGGGGTAACATAGGTAACTAAAATTGAATAACATGCCTTCTTGTACAATTAAAACAAGCATTAATAATATTAAAACTTTAAATCAAAGGAGGAACTTATTAATTCTCATTAATAATTAAATAATCAAATTTCCTTGTTACCTCCAATGGATTTGTACCATTCTCATCCAATTGAAAAAAACACAATTCTACTCAAATAAAAAATAAAATAAAATCAATATAATATCAAATCAGCACCAAATTTGTTAGGTCTTCAGTCTTCCATGATTTTGAAATTACTAAATCAAATCAAACTAATATGGTAATTGACAATCAGATAAAGTTAGTTCATATTGATTCTTGAATCAGTATTGGACGAATATGGCAGAGACCATGAGTATTCTATCAAGTATCCCCACCAATTTGTTATTCATTTCTTTTTAACTTTGGTTTGGTTTAGCTGTCGGTGTTCTTTTCCTAAGAAAGAACGATCGGATATTGTTGCATTGAATATCTTTACTAGTTAGTTTAGTTCGTCCACTGTTGAAGTCCCATTAATGAATGTTAGTCTCAGACTTCTTCCTTCATGAAAACTTTTGTGAGCAATTATTGAAGATTGAAGTTGGCTTATTATTTTTCTATGTATATGAATACTGGTGATATTGAGCCAAATACTTCAATTGCAAAACTTATTAAGCAGCAGAGGACCTTCTTCCATTTCTTGCCTTGAGTTCCTCTTATTTGTTTTGTGTTGTGAGGGGATGTTCATCGACAGTTTTCTAATCTTCTATGGAGGTTATCCCCAAGCAGCCAACTATTTGTTTCTTGGGGTCTATGCTGATACCCTCTTCCTCCTAACAAAGATGAAGTATCCAGAGAATTTCTTCCCCCTAAAGGGAATCGATGAGTGCGCCTACATCAATTGTATCTATGTATTCTATGATGAATGCAAAAATGTTTTTTAACTGCTTTCCTGTTGCTGTACTCTTTGATCAGTCTCCAGATCTAAAGAACCTTGATGAGATTGAGAACGTTCCTAGGTCCATTGAAGTGTGGCACCAAGGCTTTCTTTGAAATCTTTTATGGTCTGATCCTAATGAAGGCATCAGAGGTTGGGGAGAAAATGATAGAGGTGTATCTTATACAATTCTATGCGCCATGGTTCCTAAATTTCTTCAGAAACGTGATTTGGATAATATGTAGAGCTCACCAGGCTAAGTGCAGAATATTTTCCTTCAAGGTAACAAGAATTATGTTTTTGTTCTTCTTTCATTAGAGCCATTGTCATTTTCAGGGAAGTTTAAATATTCTGTTCTTTTTGGATAAGAGCGCCTGATAGCTGCATTTGCGATTGTTATCTAAAACATTTTGTAGCTCTAATGCAGACGCTTTCAATTTTATTTTTCAAGTTTAACTTTCTTTTTTGTTTTTATAAGCAAACACCTCTGGTAAATGACCCGGACGGAGTGTTCGGGTGGTATGAACGGTTGATCTGTTAGAAGATCGGACCGTCCAGCATGCCAACCGGGTGATCCGTTATATTATCAGATTAGGTCGGTATTCTTTCAGCAAAGTATGTTTGAGATCAAATAGCATCACATGTACTTACATCCTCTTTAATTTATACCTATATGATCTCAAGCTATAATATTTTTTTTTAGATAGATACTCTCTTTGATACCTACCTGACTATTAGCCAAACGGACAGTCCGATTGTTTGACGGACCGTTCGGTTGGACCTATGTGATCACAGGCTATAATTACTTTTCTGGATGGATGCTTACTTTAATGCCTACCTAATCTATTAGTTGAACGGACCGTCTGATCAAACCGATCAGATTGATCTGGTTGGCTAACTGAATGGTTCAATTGTTTGACGGAACGTTTGTGCTCTTGGCATCTTGATACTATTTTCAGCATTCTGTGCGCATCGAGGGCCACTCACGTAATTGGCGATCAAACTGTTGACATGGTTCGCTCACTGCACGCAATAACTTTTTCTTTTTTGCAGCATGTACTCAGGGGTTAGGATTGGATTGTACAAATATGCTGAATGTTGCATTGTGTTAATTTATTTGACTTTAAGGCCCTGTTTGGCAATGGACTAAAAATCATGGCTAAAATTACCCATGGTTAAAATCTTAAATTTATTTTAAAAAAAATTTAAAAATTATTTAATATCTCATCTCACACAAATTCCAACATTAAACAATCACTTTATTGCACATCCAACACAATTCTCAATAAATCAATCAACTTTATTTCAAATCATACACAATTTTTAATATAACAAACTTACTTTATTTCACATCATACACATTTTTCAAAAAGTACTATAAATTCTGACCACATCTTCTTTTTTTTTTATTACCAAACAGAGCCTAAAGTTTTAAGACCTGTTGCAAACTAACTTGGGCTATTAATGATTGTTATGTATGGTGCTGATCATACAGCTTTAAAGCATCTCCTTGCCCTGGGCAAGATACTTTACAGCAAAATGTAATTTTGGGTGCAGCACTGTCAGGTTAAATAAATGTCATTATATGTCATTAAGTTTAAATAATTATGCACAAGTTGAAAAAATAATGTCATTGTATGGCTGCTTCTTATGGGTTTGAAAAGCTTGTACTCATTGGCTGGTTGTTGTGTGCCTGTTTCTCGTGTGACCATTTTTTGAACTTTTTTTTATAAAAAAATATAATTTATATATATATATAATGAAAAATAAAGTTATTTAGTTGTGAAAATATTAAATAAAATTAGTTGATGTATTGAAAATTATATAAGTTATTTTTAAAAAAAAAAAATAATTATGTTCAATTTGGGCATGAACCAAATAGGGGAGGGTAAATAAACTGAGTTTTTTGTGAAAAGCTTAATATTCAGTTCAATTAAGGTCGTTTATGTTTGATTTGTTAATTTTAACAAATAAATTTTATACAATTTTAAATACTTAAGTAATAAATTAATGAATTTGAATATGTTGATGTTTGGTTCATTATTGTTTATGAATTATTAATATAATGTTCATAATATGAGGATCAATTAGATTTCAATTTTGGGCTCATTTGAATTCATTTGAGATCTGAGCATATTTTTTCTATTAATTTGAAAAACAAAATCGTGGATTATGAATTAGCATAACGATGAACCGCTTTGTGAACTTATTAATATACTTAGGGCATGTTTGGTTGGTGCCGGAATTCCCAAAAAGCCCTTGGTTGCTTGTGCCTGCCAAACGACTGGGAAAGCCGAATACACCCAGCGTCGCGCGGAATTGTCATTTCAGCTACAGAGAGCGGCTGAAAGAAGTAGCGGCTGAAAGAAGTAGCGGCTTTTCTCCTCTCCGTCTTCTGATGGATTTCCGCCTTTACCTTGCGAAAATTTCGCTCTACCTCTTCTCCTTCCTCCAGCTCGCCAGTGGTGCCACAAGGTTCGCAAATCTTCCTACGCAAGGTGAGTAATCACTGCGATGCCCTAGCGTGTTTGCTGTGCTAGTTCCCTGTCTGTGAATCCATGACGAGCATTTCGTTTGTCCGACAATGACGAACATGTGAATAGATTTCTGCGGTTCCTTTCTTGTTCGCCCTGTACATTTTCGAGAAAATTTCTGCTTTCTTCGGTTCTTTCTCCGATTTCATTTCCAGCGATCTTGCCGGTTGGCTTTCTTATCTTTGAACGATGAAAGCCTTTTTGCGTTGCCATACGCCGGTTGTGGCTAGATTCCTGTTGGCTCCTTCTTTGCTCTGTAACAATGACGAACATGTGAATAGATTTCTGCGGTTCCTTTCTTGTTCGCCCTGTACATTTTCGAGAAAATTTCTGCTTTCTTCGGTTCTTTCTCCGGTTCTTTCTCTGATTTCATTTCAGAGATCTTGCGGTGGTTTCTTATCTTTGAAGCCATGAAGCCTTTTTGGTTGCCATCAATGACGCGGTTGTGGCTAGATTCCTGTTGGCTCCTTCTTTGCTCTGTAACAATGACGAACATGTGAATAGATTTCTGCGCGTTGCCTTTCTTGTTCACCTGTACATTTCGAGAAAATTTCTGCTTTCTTCGATTCTTTCTCCGAATTTCAATTTCAGAGATCTGCGGTGGTTCTTATCCTTAAGCCATGAAGCCTTTTTTGGTTGCATTAATGACGCAGTTGTGGCTAGATTCCTGTTGGCTCCTTCTTTGCTCGTATATCTTGGAATAAATTTTCGCTCTGCCCGGTTTCTTCTCGATTTTCAGTTTTTGGCTGTTCTGCTTGTTTCTTGCCTTCTGATGCCATGAAACAAGTTTAGGTTGAGGTTGTGGTTAGTTTTTTGCTGGTACCTTCTTCTTTGCTTTGTAGATTTTGGATTAATTTTCCGCTTGTGTCCAGCCTTCTTCTTTCGTTTATTTTTTGTGTTGTTCTGCTTGTTTCCTTCCTTATGAGGCCATGAAGCAGTTTAGATCGCCGGTCAATGATGCTGTGGTTATTTTTTCCTGGTTCCGTCTTGTTTTGCTCTGTAAGTTGTTCGCGCGTACATTTCCGCTTTCTCCATCACTGTAAACGTGCAGTGGCCCAGTTGAGGCCAACTAAATCGAAATCGCTTTCCCTAGGCTGCTTTGGCTTCAAATGTTTTACAAATGCCTTCAACTGATTAATTTTACTGCTAGTACCCTTACATGTTTGTGACAAATGATGGGTTTGTGGTCAGGGTTGCCCGAAGTTCCTTCGTGTTTGTCCTGTACATTATATCTATCATGTTGAAAGATGGCATGTTTCTGACCTTTCGCCCCATTTTACTACAGCAGACACAATAAGCTTTCACTTAAATTATATGTTTAACTTGATCTGCATGTTGTGGACTTGTCTGATGCTTTGCTGGTAGATCCTCTATCAGTCGAAGCATTGTGGTTGTTGTTCCTGGTTATGTTCCTAGATTTCGTTTCACGATTATTAGGATTTATTTTAACAGTTTCGTAGACGCTTCATTGCTTTTCTGGTGATTACGTACTATGTTCTTCTGCAGTTTTGAAAAGAGAAAAAAGTTCATTCATGTTTGTCAATGTTGGCAAATTCTTTCTTACGTACAGAATACTTTTCTGATTTGACGCAAAGAAAACTTAGTTAACGATTGATGAGCATTTTCCTTAAATTAGTTATCCTGGATCCTGTCCTATTGCTCCTCTATTTGTAGACTCAGATTGGTAGTATTTTATTACGATAATACCTCTGATCTGTTATTGTTTGGTAACTCATTTGGTAAGATCAGATTTTTCCTTGTATTGATGCCGATGAAGTGCAACTGGGTTAAAGATGTTGTGTTAGCTGATTTCTGTTTGCCTTTCATGCCTTTCTACCTATACTTCGGTTTGACAAATGACGAGCTTTTTGGCTCTGGTCGCATTCTAGGATGTGCTACCTCTTACTTGTTGATTGTCGCTGCGAGTTTGAAATCCGTAAGCTTGAAATCTTACTTGAAAATGGAAACTTTTCTTCCCCTGCTCGTCACCATAACACCCACTATGTCAACATTACCCGAAGGGGAAGGAATTGCATGGCTAAACATTGTTTTTGGGACTACTGTACAGTCAGAAATGATGAGATAATAATTACATGCTCCATTTTGAAGCGCATGACTTAAAACTGACCACATAAGAGGGGGCATCTAGTTTGCTAATGTACGCATTGTTTCATACTTAATTATGCTCTGAGTTAATAGTAACCGAACTCATACGTGCATTATAATTCTGATTATTGATCAATTTTGCATATGCTGGGTTAATACAATCTTTAATGTGAATATATTACATTTATCTTTGGTACTAAGTAAGACAATGATGTGAAATTATTTTTTTTAATTCAATGGTATATGTTGAAGCATATATAATGCTGAAAACAAACAATGCAGAACCTATTGAGAGCCTATATATATATACATGGTCACAGTTCAATGTGCTATGAATTTTTTGTATTGAATTGAAATGTGTATTTCTCCCTTTAAGCCATGTTCAAATTTGTATTAGCCCTTATACATTTCTTCATGCAGGGACTACGTTATTTGATATTATAGATGTAACAATAATTACGTATAAGTAATTATATGCGACATTGAAAATAATTACTGCTAAAATCCTAGACATTTCATTGAGAGTGAAGACATTATATAGGTTCTTGTAAGAAGTTCATTAGCTTTCTTACAATTTTATTGCGATTCCGATGATTTGTGAATATATAATCGATTGCGTTGAAG
The DNA here is from genome assembly GCA_002786265.1 of Apostasia shenzhenica. NCBI lineage: Eukaryota > Viridiplantae > Streptophyta > Magnoliopsida > Asparagales > Orchidaceae > Apostasia > Apostasia shenzhenica. The sequence continues at coordinate 2,296,290 of KZ451974.1, read as the reverse complement.
GTGCGCACACCCTCAATATGTTCTGATTGTGAGTCTTACCCACTACAAAAAGTCGTCCAAGAAAAAAACCCAAAAAGACTCAATTACCGATTACTTTCGTCTAAGTAAACGCACAATACTACTATATATTACTATAAAACTCGTTACTCTTTCATTGTAATATTGTTACTAAACGTATTACTCATTACTTTAGAGCTTACATAATACGATTTATGCAACTTTCACTACAAAAATCAAACCGTGTACAACGAGGAAAAGAAGAAACATGAATAGATCATGGTAAGTCACTGAATCCCGTGTTGATTGGAAAGTGACGAGGATAGTGGGAAGCAGATGACGAAGACAAATCTCAACAAAGAAGATTAAAGTTGAAGAGGAGAAGCTGGTCAGTACCTTCCGTTTAGAATGGACTGTGTAATTCGGGTGGGCCAATTTACTAATGAGTGGCCTCGTGTGTATAGTAGGTTACAATGAATGGGTGGTAGACGCCCATGAAATAACAAAATTAAGGTAAAGTAATACTTGCGAAAAGTATTAAAAGATATTGGAGGAAGTTTTATGATCTCTCCACATGACTGAACGTGAAATTCATTAAAAGAACGAAGGCTATGTAACATGGAAGACTCTGGTTGGGAATCTATTATTAGAGGTCTTTGTACTACTATGACTCCTTTCTTTTATTTTGATTCATGTTCCCTTGTAACAGACATTCTAATGTTGCGGCAGATCCGAAAGTAACAAATCAATGCTGGGAACCCAAAGTGCCCATCATACATGAAATTTATTGAATATTTTTGGGACCCAGCACAGCAGCAACACATTCAAACCCTCATCATCTAAAAAAAGGGAAAACATGTAGGCAGAAAGTGAGGATGATGAGGAAGAAATTGGATCCAAACAAACGATCAACGTGCCTCTCTAGGTCCGAAAAAGATCAATGAAGGAGTGTTAAGGATCTCAAAAAATTAGAAATAAGAAATCTGAATACACAAGTCTCTGTGCGCAAGAGACCTGACCTCCTAAGATTAATTCACAGAAAATGGAGCATCTTCTTGCATACAAGCGGCTTGGGCCAAGTTTACTTCTATACAGGGGAAGAAAGAAGCGATTTGCATTAGAACATGTCGCCTAAAGGATGACAACCTGAAGATTACGTTGACTTTAATTTGGAGATGATGAAAGTTGTACATCATTCGCGATCTAAATTAATTGCATCATCGAACGTTAAAAAAATGCAATTACAAAGCCAGCGGTTTTAGAATTCTATGCAAATTCCTATTTCATAGTACTTGGAACTTTATGTTGTTGCAGTATTGTAATAAGAACTAATTGCATTCGTTTGTGTAACGAACGAATGCCATTATATTGCTTACCGAAGCCATGTTTGGATTGTTTAGTTTACATTGACTACATTTGGAACTTATGTGTGTTATGGTTACTTATGCTTCTTCTGTATGTCTTGATTTGTAAATAATTCTTCATTGCTTCTGTGTACTTTATGCATGTAGAACGTTCGTGATTTAGTTATCATATGGATGAACTACTTAACTGTTTTTTGGGTTAGTTGAATGTGTAAGTTTATTATTTCTATCTCTTCTGAATACATTTTATAGTTTTGTGATTGTGCTTCACATTTCTTATTCTGAATAAGCAGAAGAAATGGAGTCAACATTATCTGATTCTTCTATGGACTCAACTATGATCCAAGATCAACTTGAAGATAGTATAGACCAATACATTTCCAATGAAGTGAATAGCTTGGACAGTAAGATGACTGCATCTTCACGAACACCTATGTACACGCGACCTTTTACTGGTCATGAGTACATAATTGATTTTCTGAATGGGCACAGTGGACGTGCGAAGCAAGCATTTCGCATTGAACCACGCCACTTCTTGGCGCTCGTGAAACTGTTTGAGGATAATGGCGTTTTGTGTAGTACTAGAAATATGACTAGTGCAGAGCAGTTGGCAATCTTTTTGAAAATAGTGAGTCATTGTGATGCAGTAAGAGAGGTTTGTGAGTTACTACAACATTCCAACGAGACTATCAGTAGGGTATTTAACAAAGTCTTGGATGGGATTTATAATGTTAGCTCACTATTCATTAAACCTCACAATTCGTCAGAACCTGATCGTTTCATTGT
>KZ451974.1:2142127-2292458 GCA_002786265.1 Apostasia shenzhenica | reverse complement strand
GGGTGCTATATATTTCAAAGTCAAATCACTGGAGGAAGCTGAAGAAAAAACTGCTTCGTACCGAAAGTTAGTTACGAGACAAGCAGATTGTACTGAAATACCCAATCAGAACCTGAATTTCATATCAAACCCATTGGATCCTAAACCTAAATTTTCTCTCCCTTTTTTGCTTGGTTTTATGGCCGGGGCGCGATATCAAGCAAGATTGATGGAAAGGAATGCCTAGATGCTTATCTGTTGCGAGAATATGTAATTAATTATATGTTTGCATGGTACAAATTTTCTTTTCTTATGCCATAATCTTTCGTTAAGGTACATTGTGATATAATTATTCGCATCTACTGAAATGCTATGTGAACTTATGTGTGTTTATGTTATCCTTGTCATCAACTGTTCTGTACTACATTTTTTATAATGGTTGTTTCTGTGAATTGAAGGATCATCCGTGACAGTTGTGACTGTTTCAGGTTATTACTCAACTTGACATTTCTATCTTCAAAGTTCTGCTTGAATAGAGTATGAAATATAATTAATTGTTATTTTGGTATTTGAGCAGCATGTGAAATCATGTTAATTATTTCTTTTAATTATATCAAAACATATATCTGATGTGATGTATAGTTTATTTTTAATTCTAAAGTTTGTATGAGACATGAAATTACCATGTGTGTGATATGTAATATTCTAGTAGTAAAGGATCCATGCACGTGTTGTCCTGCATTTCTGGTTGGATGTAGGATTCCGAAGTTGCAATTAGAAAGATGGTTAGTCATTCGAAATCTAGTAAGTTCATCCTTCCTGGTGAAAGGTATGTATTTTTACGTAAGGTAGAACATTTCATTGTAGCGTTCAATATTTTACTAATCTTTGTTTGATTGTTTCCATTTTGATTATCTGTATTGCTATGAAACAGAAAGTGGTGGCAGCTCTGTCGTCGGCAAAGGAAAGCGTTCGCACGGGAATGTTCCAATTCCGGCACAGTCCCTGGTGTCGAAGTTCAGTAAATTGGGGATGGGGTTAATTCACATTCAGTTACCGGTAAATCTACAACAGTCTCGGCGTGGCTTTCAGGCTGGAAGCATTGAGTTTGTTGAGTTGAATAAGGTCTGCTAGCATCTGAAGTTTATCGTCGGTGTTTTGTTCAGAGCATCACTTGTTTCAAATTTTTTCTTTCCTGTGAAATAAATCTGTATTTTGTTGTCCATGTTGAACTATTAATTTTTCTTTGTAACTTGTCGATATTTTCTATGAGAATGTTACGTATTTGTCATTTTAGTTAGATGGTAATGTAATTATAATTCTTATATTTGTTTGTTCTATTTTGCAATCATACGACTTAAGTTAAATTCTTCTGCATAGTACAATGTGTTTGTAGCATAATTTTTGTATCTGTTCTGCTTACAAGGTTATGTGTAATTGATACTTGCATTTATCCTCGAATTGTATTTTGGGTACGATAAAGTATAATTTTTTTTTATTCCAGAGATAAGTAAAAAATGTTTTAATATTTAGACGTGTAATGTTTGAAAAAAAAAGGTAATATTGAACTTTATGATAGATATCACGTACTATTTTTGGTTGAAGTTATAAAAAAAAATAAAATCATTTGTGTTTTGGATCCAGGTATTTTGTCTAGTTCAATTTACATTTCAACAGTTTAAACTAATTTTGTTTTACAGTCAGTATTACGATAACATATATTTCACTTTTCAGACACAGTTTTAGTACATAAACAAAAGATTAATTAACAAAAATTCATCTTAATTTTACAAAAATTTAAGTTTTTTTTTTTAAATATTTCGAAGCTCGGTCCAAACGAGGAGAACCAGGTCAGCACTTTCATTTTTCCCATACAATTTAAATTTTCAGTCACTATATTTATATGCCAACCAAACGAGAATTTTTTTTAACACTTCAACCAAACGACTAGAGTTGAAATTATCACTTCATATATTACCATTAACACCCACTATATTTCAAAGCTCGAACCAAACGGGCCCTTAATATATTTGATAATAGTTTATTTATAGTGTTGTATTCGTGAACTTAATTGTATGTGAGCTCATTTGCAATGCTAGCTGTGTTGCTGTGTGCACGTAGCATCAGAGCTTAGCGACCTTGTGTTGTTGTGGCCTGTCCCGATGCTCGTCTGAGAGGGGAAGAATGGTATTTTTGTTATTTTTATTTTTAAAAATTTAATTTAAATATAATTTTTATTTAAAATTAAAAAAATATCAAAATAAGCAAAAATAAATAAAAATTGATTAAAATATTAATGTTAATTTTGAAGGCGGGACTAAAAAGTATAAAATTATAATTCTATTTAATATTATTTTTAAATTTTGATGACTTGTATGATATTTAATTTTAAAAAAAATGAATTGAATTAAATTTAGCACAAATTTGAAAATTTTAAATTTAACTTGAGAGTGTTGTTAATAATATTTATAAAATTTAATATTAAAAATTAATTATGTTTTATATCATATGCATAATTTAAGATTAAAAAAATAATTTTATTTTAAATTTTATATACATACATTTATATTATATTTTTTATATATTTAAAATAATAATTAATTTATTTTGCATTATTAATAATTTTTAATAAAATATTTAAATTTAAATTTAATTTTATTAAAATTAATATTTATTTATTAATGAACAGGCACGTAGAGAGTTAGAAACCTGAGATGGTAGGGAGCTTCGTCTGGCCCTTGATGCAAAGTGGGGATGTTGAAGTTGCCGACGACGGGGAGATCGATGGTGAGTCCGATGATGTCCCTTGAAGGTTTCGTCGAGCTTCGTCACTCCACTCGCCTTGATCCATCCGGGGGGTAGGCCATCGTCCCCGCGCTAGCACCCTGCAAGTTCCCAGGGGATGCCCTAGCTGCCATGAAAAATGGAGGTCTAGTAGGCAAAGACCGTGAAGGAGAATGGGATGACCTGAGCTTGCAGGAGAGCTCTCAGATTGGGATGCGGTGGCTCTAGGGATTGTCGACGGAGACATCGCTGTTGAATCGGCTCCGTCCTTGTGGAATTGGTTCACCGACATGTCCATCACTTTCGCTTCCGGCTTCTCCATTTCGGCCATCTTCGCCCCCAAGAACTCTTTGGCTCTGTTAACCAGGTACGCTATCGCCACTGCCTCTGTTCTTCTATTTCTTACTTTGCTTCTTTTTCCATTTCGGCCATCTTAGTAGCATATATTATTAAACAAGAAACAAAAATGTAAATTATACATATTGACAAAATACGAAGTCGTACATATCCTCATCCTTAGAAAAAGATGTACATTTATAACCGCAGTTATAGTATTCTGTGCATATATGCCAAACCTCTCGTTCCTCCTATGTCAATCTTCTTTGCTTCACTCATTATCATTTTTGTATTGGTCTGTATGTTACTTTTTTTGGGAGGCCGGCATGTTCCTTTTTTTGGGAGGTCTGCATGTTATTGTTGAGATAACACGAGTCCTGGAGCGTCATGTGAATAGAGGTGTGTAGCACTAATTATTCACTTAATTGCAGTTCAACATTTAAAACTATAAACGAATTCATGCATTATACAAACTAAGTTTTATCACCTAGTTAACTTAAGTCTGCAGATTTAATTTGGATTAAAATATCTATTTAGCACCCCAAATGTCATATTTATCTATATAAAATAAAAATTAGTTTATGAGCCTCCATGGGTGCTCATCATTGTTATTGTTGTTGCCAATGAGTTCTTGTAAATTGTTCATCTTGTTGATTTCTACTCAAAAGTTTGTCTATCTATTGTAGATCCAAACTCAATAGGATTTATTCTCACTAATAACTTTCTTGAAAAGGTCATGCATTGTGTTCTCTCGGATCTTGCAATTCAAGTTGATGCACTACTGAAGCATGGTGTTGGCTTCAAGCCCAATCCCCTTTCAAGTAGGGTTAGGTTAATTTTCATTCAGCTGTAGTGATAGGAGGTAATCATTTTGTTGAACAATCTGCATAGGTTGATATGATGATATATTGAGATGTTGCTATAGTGATTGATGAACTCTATTTCTTCGAAGAGATTATGTACAATAATAAAAAGGCCGAGGGCCTAAGTTGTACTTGTTCAACTTATGGTGAAATATTGCAGTGGCACTATAGGTTACAGCATCCAAGTTTTTCACATCTTAAACACTTATTGTGACTATCGAACAAGAAAAAGCACTTACTGTGCATCAAAACTATTTTAATTGATTCACAATGATGCATGGTGACCATCTAGAGTCTGCACACTTTCTGGAAAAAATGGTTTGACCTTTATAGGTGATCATAGATGATTGTGTTGGGTATTAATTTTAAGTAAAAAATCTAATGTTGAGCAACCTTCAAAGATATGGTCTGTTGGAAGTGGTAAACTTAGTTGTGATGCATGCACCAAAGAGATTTAGCAGTATCTGTTTAATGCAATGTGGGAATGAAGAGCCTAGCAAGATGAAAAGACCCAAATTCCAAATACTGAAATTTAATGTATTAAATGTTTGAGTATTAAATGTGTCGAGTGAAAAGTTATCTAGGATTCTATAAATAGGAGTCTTGTGTAACTGATTTTACAAGGAAAGGGTGCATGGTGGATGTGCTAAGTCTTAGAAAAGAAGATAGAAGAAGCCGAATGTCTAAGTGTGAACAAGTGAGGAGGAAGAAGTTTTGGGATTGTAAGGAATGCTGAGTATTGTAAAGCTGATATTGATTCGGAACATAGTATGAACCGTTTAATCCATGACCCATTGCTATCTCTGAGTAAACCTATGGCTTTTAAAAATGAGACATCAGTGTCTCCATCTATGTTTAGTTTGACCTAACCTAGTGAGGGGAAATGCTAATGAACCATTGTATTGCTCTTGTTAAGTTGAGTTTTGATCCCCCTTCTATGTTTATTTTCAATCGCACATTGAAGTGCTAGGATATGAACATCAACAACCTGCATAGTGTTACTATGAAAAACCACTTGGTTCCTCTATTGTGCTTGAGGAAAAAAGGATGTTCCAATGTAAGGTGTCCTTGTCGATATGGGAGGCATTATAATGATTAAGATTAAACCATTCTAATCTGGATAGTAAGAAGAATGATTCTATGGTTGGAAGCATCACCATCTTGGACCAGAGAAGATGCAATCCAATATAACCTTTGAGGAGATGAATCATTGTCTCAAGTTGTTGTCGACAGTGGGGACATAATGGGAAGTTGGATAAACCCTTATTGAATCTCGCCTAACTCGTTACAAATAAAGGAAATATTTTGGTTTCTTAGGGCATTTCAATTTCCACTCTTTTGTCCAATGGGACCATGGGCGATCAGCCTATATGCTACCTTGGAAGAGAAAGCTTCCCCATATTTGCCTTTCCATATCAGTTTATCTTGAGTGGGTATATTAGGATCTATCCACATTGCTTGCATTATCACATGGTGTTGTGTATACGAGGAGATTTTTTGCCAAAACTATGCCACCATTTTCATCGCATAAGCTTGCAAAAGTTGTATCGGGATCTCCCGTTGGAGGCATATTAGCAACCCAACAATCTATCCAAAACTTGGTGCCACGTCCATTGATGATGGTGTGTTTGAGCCCCTTTGTAGTTGCCTCTACTAATGCCAGCAAATCCTCTATGAGAGAGAAGACCTATGTTTGACTTTGCAATTCCAGAATATTATCTCTTAAATACTTACTTTTCAAGGCATAGGGCCATAAATCTTTAGCTCCATGTTTGAGTCCTCATCCCAACTTTAATAGGGATTCATCATTCGATATGTGTAAGTTCTTTAGTCTTAGTCCATTGTCACTCTTGGCTCAGTGGAGAGTATCCTCAGAGATCATGTGCATCTTGTTTGATGTGTAGAGCTGCCCCACTTTAGGTTTCACACGTATGGCTCCAAATTATCATAAATAGAATGAGGGAGGTTTGTCTTCTGCATAAGAGTACACCAGCATTGCCTGTAACATGTATTTAACCAAAATCACTACATACTCATTAGAAATAAATGAACTAAGGTTGACTACTCAAATATTATAGTGGCTATGAGAAGCAATATTAACACATGAGGAGTTAGGCATCTTTCACCAGCTGGGAGAGTTACTTTCATAAATAGTATTTTGTACTTGTTTATGATTTGTCCCATACTATTATTCCAAATGAAGCAATTGAGAGGCTTATTGGGACCTTCCTATGAAGTGGAGATGTGTCCAAGGCAATATTATGACCTCATTTGATTGGAGTATATTTTTGAGATGTTTTAAATTTTTTGAGATAAATAAAGAAAGTAAATTATTTTAATGTTATGATATGAAATAATGTTATTTGATTATTGAGGGTTGTATTGGATGTGAAATAAAATTGATTTTGTTTATCAAAGTGTGTAAGATATGAAATAAAATTAATTTTTAAGGTTGAAATTTGTGTAGGATGTGAAATAAAATTAATTTTTAATATTTAAATTCTTGTATGATGTGAAATAAATATAAAAATTGATGGGACATATTTTTGAAGGAGTTTTGTGGCTTTTTTTTAGCTCCAATTAAATAAGTTTGACATCTCATAGGAGAAGATTTGCAATCCGAAAAGTAAAGGGGGACTTGGAATTCATGATTTGAGGACTTGCATAAGGTGTTGGTAGCCAAATGCTTTGCTAAATTCTTGAATAAAAGGGATATATAGAGCGAGCTTCTTAGCTAACTTGAGATTTAACCATGAAACTTTATGTGAACAAACAAATTATCATAGTTAAGATTAACTTAGATTAGTCTCCATAGCATCACATATTTTAGTTTAATCCTACATCCCTTTACAAAAAAGCACTTTTTCCATCATAAAGATATGACATACATACCCTTAGCCATGGATGTGGCAACCTTGTATTGTTGTTGGAGAGCTGGAAATGCTCAGGTGCACAAAAGAACTATCCCAACTCTAGCCAACAGAGCAACCAAGATTATCAATATAACTAACCCTAGGCAGAACAACAATTCGGCTCCCAACAATCTTGATCTTGTACAAATCAACATCCATTGGAATCTAAACATCCCTTCTGTGGGCTGATTTGCTCCACTGAAGATCACTGGTACAATAGATTCTTCTTAATATAGGTTGGTTTAAGGTAAACATTGATGGGTCATTTATACCAAGAGTACTAGCACTTGGAGGATACTTAACAAAATACAATAATGTGACATTGCAGGAACCTTGAGGGAAGCTGTTATTTGCCCATGTAGCATTTATAGCTTAGAAGAAAGCATCTTAGGATGGCTTTGAATGGGCAACCAAATGGTCCAAGATGTATCAAGTCATATGGCTAGAGAAAGACCCATTGGAGGTCATGTAGAAGGTGGAGCAGCATTATAACAAACAAGAAAAAAAAACATTATAACAAACAAGTACAAGATATGAAAAAGGATAGATGATACATGAAATTATAAATTTCATTTTTTGCTTCTCTTTTTGTAAGGTATCCCATGTAGAAAGAAATGTGAATATTGCTACAGACTTTCTAGCTAATGTGGCAACACTAGGGGATTTTTTGTGGGAAAGTGGTAGTTTCCTTCCCTTTGAATTTTGTTTTGATGTATTTTTTGTACCTTTATTTTGATTAAAGCAATGAACTAGGCCACACCAAAAAAAAGAAAAAAAAACTCTGCATATTATTCAGATGTTGAGATTTCCACCCTGACAGCCTATTCTGTACTTTTTAAAGGATCCCTGCGTATGCTTGTTTAGATAACTGTCCATGAATGATAGGAACTTCGAAATACGTGCCCAAATCTTGATTAGTACCAATGTCACATCTTTCACTGAGAATGTTGTGTTGTGGAGAATATTTGGAGAGTCAACCATCTTGGATCTCCTGACATTAATTTTTTGCCTTGAAATTTCTCAGAACATGTACTTTTTCACATGTGGCTTCTCCAAAAAAATTGACTTAATGAGCAAAAGGGACATGTGGGATATGGCAGGGCCTCCCCTTGCTGCCTTCACTGGCTTCCATCTTCTCTCTTGCATTGCTTCTTTCATTAAATGACCCAGTTTTTCCATACAAATGACAACAGGTAGGGTCATAGTGGATTGCCTTGGTGGAGTCCTAGTCTGTCAGACCAAAGGATTCAGTCACGTCTCCTTTCCACAGAATTGAGGCCTCTGTTATTGCTTTCCACGTGATCAGCTTAACTCATGTGTCCAGCATGCCCAATTTGGACAACACTCTACACGGAAATCCCAGCTGATTCAGTCATGAGCCTTTTTAAGATCTATTTTGATGGGATCTTGACCCTTTCTTACCTTAAATTTTCCAAATAATTTGAACGGTTTCTTGCACTACAACGATGCTATCTGTACCACGCCTTCCCTGGAACGAAGATGCGCTATCTATGACGAAAATAGTTGCCGAATACAATTAATCAGCACCTTGGAAATAAGTTTGTTATGACGGGAAACAAACAAAGAGTTTTTACGTGGAAAACCGACTGGCGGAAAAACCACGGCTCCTTTCGAGGAGGCTTGAAGTGTTACTAGAAATCCTTGCTTGGGTTACAAAGTATTCAAAAAGGCCTTTTGTTTTTGGATCTTCCGCCCCCGTAGAGGCTGTGTACAGGAAGTATATATATCCTAGGGCTGTGATGTCTGGTCACATCCGAGCCGAACAGTCTACAGCTCTAGTGACGGTGCAATTAAAGCCTGCGGACGGCTAGTATGTGACTCATGTTGTACGGCGTGTTAGCGGTTACGGTCCGTCGGCGGGAAAACCGCGCCTCCCACAGAGAAGTACAATCCCCCAACGGTCAGATATCTCGTCGGGTCCTTGTTCTTCGGGGTGATAATTTTTCGGCGTCTGCTGTTCGAGATGAGGCTTTAATTGTTCGTCTCGGATGTCTTGCTCACCTGGAGACCACGTGAGCGACCGCGTGGACGGTCCAGATGAAAGTGGCGCGAATCCAATTGCAACATGTCCCCCCGATAGTCGTGAAGCGCATTGATGTGCGTGCCTGGTTGCCACGCGTACCGCAGTGATCTATAAATCCTTCTGAAATGTTGGCTGGGTCTTTGTTGACCAGAGGAGAGACTGGCGTGATGAGCCTCTTCTCAGAAATAACTGATAACCTAGGAGGCCGTAAGCCGGGCCAAGCCGACACAAGGCGCCCGGTTATTCGTGAAGAGGCATCGAGGAAGCCGAGGATCCGCCTTTCGAGCGCAGGGGAAGGTGTACATATGACACCAAGGTCTCTAGTGGGTGATGTACGAACAGCTCCCTCGGTGGGGGGTGCAATCATAGTGGCTGACGACGAAGCGCAGCCAGTTAAGGAAAGTACGGGAAAATTGCCCTCCGCGCCGTCTCTGGTGGTTCAGGAGGCGGCTTCAGTGGAGCAGGTCAGCGTAGCCCCTGTGACTTCCTCTTCGGGCCCTTCTGTCAGTCCGGAACCTTCGTCGGGTCATGGAGGTCCAGGATCCGTCAGTTCGACTGCGCAGTTTTTTGCGCGGAACGTCTGTTCTCACCTTGACAAGATCAAGGAGTATGTGGTGAGCAGGGATCAGGCGAAAATCCTCGAACAGAAGGCGGTGACTTCTGAACAGAAAATGGAGGAAATTCTCTCCCTTCTTCGGAGACTGGAGCCGTCTGAGGCGGAGAAGACGATTGTTGTTCTGGAGTCGAAATGCGGTCGTCTTGAAAATGACCTGGAGATGGTGACAGCCCAAGTTGAGGAGCTGATGAGAGAGAGGGGAACGTTGATGTCCCGGATCGAAGAGCTGGAAGAAGAAAATCGTCGCCGAAAAGTGTTTTACCGTTCTGTTCGGGATCTGGTTGCAGAGTCAGAGCCGAGATTTTCTTTGTAACTCTTCTTTTTTCTTCTCTTTTTTTTTTTTTTGGGATATGTAAAAGTTTTATTTTAAAATGGATAGTTCGTGATATGCACTTTGTCTCTTTACATCACTCTGATGTTTATTTCGAGTAAAGATAACTTTTGCGCCCAAAACCTCGGAATTCGAAATTTTGGCGGCTAAGTGTCAGTCCTCGGGGATCGGGAGCGTCGGTTCTAAGAACCATATAAGAAAAAGATGGGATTTGTGAAGTCACTCTTCGTTTCTTTTGCTAGTTTTTAAGACAATGGTTAAGAAGTCGCGCAGCAGAGCGAAGGATGTGTGGGCCGACTACCACGCTCTTCGGGGTGAGCTGTGTATCTTACCGCAGCATACCTTTGAGAGAGAGGTGTTGCAGGTATGGGGGGTGGATCCGGAAGTTGGTCTGGAGCACCCGTCGGAGTCGGGGAACTTTATGAGACCGCCGGAGGGGAAAGTAGCAGTGTGCCTCCATCACCTGCGCGGAGGGCTGTTCCTTCCCTTCCAGCTTGAGTTCGTGAACGTTCTCAACTACTTCGGCATCGTTCTTATGCAGCTTCCGCCGAACGCCGTCACAATGATATATTGTCTTGCCAAGGAGTTGCGGTGTCGGCAGATTCCTTGGGATGTTGAGATTTTCAAGGCAGTTTTTCGGTGGGAGGTGAATCCTCGGCTGCGTGGATACTTCGTTCTGAAGGGAAGGTTCTGCCAGGTCTTCAAGGTGAGAGATACTGGGTTCGCCGACTGGTATAAGCGTTTTTTCTTCGTTGATCTTCGCGGAGTGAGGTTTGGCGAGCCTCGAAGAGTACGTGAGGAGAGGTTCCTAGGAGAGGGAGTTGGTTTCGAGGATCCCACTTCCGGGAGGTGGATGAGATTCGAAAATGTGTGCACGACGCCGAAGACTATCTGCGTGATCTCGAACTTGAGGTGCGGATGTACACGGGTGAGTCTTGGCAGTTTTCGTGTTTCCCCCTTCTTTTTTTTGGTGATGCTAATCCTGTTCTTTCTGATTGGTGTTTCAGGTCAGCCAAAGCTCGAGTTGGGGTGGTTCCGGCTCCGGCAGATAGGAAACAAAAGGGTTCCCCACGATCGTGCGGGGACCTCGCGTCTTCCGGCGAAGAGGAGGCGCGTTGTATCCAGAGATCTGGGCGAAGGGAGTTCGGTGGCGCCTCGATCTCTTGATGAGGGAGGGGACGATCTGGCGTATATCGACGACATACAGGTCAGCGACTATCCCGAAGACAGGTCTGAGAGATGTCGAGGCGAAAAGGGGTCTGATGTTGAAGCGTCAGATTCTGCTGGCCCAAGTGTAGAGGAGCCCAGGGAAGACGTTCGGCGAGAACATCCACGAAGAGTCTCTGAGGGGAGGGTGGACTCGGCGACAAGGTTGGGCGCCCGGGCTGTTGATCTGGTGGAGCAGCTTGCTAGGGAGGCCATGGCGCAGGAGAGGAAGGCAAAAGAGAATGAGCTTTAGTTCCTGGAGTCAGAACGTCAGCGTCTCGAGTCGGAACGTCTTCGTGTCCTGGTTGAAAAACGGCTTCGTTCGGCGATGACGGGCATGGATGAGTCTAGACGCCGCGAGTCCGAACTTCAGGGACTTCTGGAGAGAGCGCTTGATGAGTCTAATCAGAGTCGTGAGCAGGGTGTCTTCGAATTCCGGCGGTCCCTTGAATTTAAGGCGTTCATAAAAAGGGCGTTGGAGGACTCAGTGGATATGTTCGGCTCCGTCCTTCTCGATCGGGGGCTGGTCAGCCGCGAGGATCTGGAAGGGTTGGATATGAATGAATGTATCCTTTCCAGGAGCCGTTCATATCATTGTACCTTCTTCGATATGTCAGCCGAGAAGATGGAGGAGATGTTTTCCTTCGTTCCAAATTTGAAGGCTGTCATCCCTCTTACTGAGGCCGAAATGGCGAGAGGTGCCGAAGGAGCTCCGGTTCCGGAGGGGGAGCCAGCTTCAGAAGGGATTTCGGGAGGACCCTTAGTCGTTTCTCCACTTCGTTCGCGGGACCCCTTGGAGGACGTGCCGCGGACCCCTGGTGCTGATCTGGTGGTAGATTCTGACCCGGAGGATTTCGAGGAGGAGTAGTGATCCTTGTAATAATAATTTCTGTAAAGACTTTTTGTAATGCAAAGTTTTTTGAAATAGAAATGTTCGTTTTTGCACGGGATTTCTGTTTTATCCTTGTTTGGCTTGATTTGTTGTGACTTGGCGCTAATTAGGATTTTTAGGCCAGGGATTTCGAGAAGGGAGTGCCCTTGACTGCCAGTCGCGCTTGGCTAAGTTAGGATTTTTAGGCCAGGGACTTCGAGAAGGGGAGTGCCCTTGACTGCAGTCGCGCCTTGGCGCTAAGTTAGGGTTTTAGGCCAGGGACTCAGAAGGGAGTGCCCTTGACTGCCAGTCGCGCTTGACGCTAAGTTAGGGTTTTAGGCCAGGGACTTCGAGAAGGGGAGTGCCCTTGACTGCCAGTCGCGCTTGGCAAGTTAGGATTTTAGGCCAGGGACTTCGAGAAGGGGAGTGCCCTTGACTGCCAGTCGCGCTTGACGCTAAGTTAGGATTTTAGGCCAGGGACTTCGAGAAGGGGAGTGCCCTTGACTGCCAGTCGCGCTTGCGCTAAGTTAGGATTTTAGGCCAGGGACTTCGAGAAGGGAGTTTCCCTTGATTGCCAGTCGGCTTGACGCTAAGTTAGGGTTTAAGGCCAGGACTTCGGAAGGGGAGTGCAGTATTCATGAAACGCTGGTACAGGGATTTTAAGAGTAAAACTTCCTGATGTCGTTGCCGCTCCAGGTCCTTGGAAGGAGAGTCCCATCATGCCTTGATAGTTTGTAAGTGTTAGGGCCGAGTACTTTGTGGATGACGAAAGGGCCTTCCCAGTTGGAGCTGAGTTTTCCTGATGTCATGTCTCGGCCAGCGTTGTTTTTTAATTTCAAGACCAGGTCTCCTTGTTGGAATGGTCTCCTGTGGACGTGTTTGTTGTAGTACTTTTCGATCTTTCGCTTGTGTTCTGCTTGTCGAAAAGCTGCCAATTCTCTGTCTTCTTCGAGGAGGTCGAGTTCGAATCTCCTTGCGTTCTCGTTCTGTTTTTGCCAATCAAGAAGAGCAGGTGGGTCGAAAGTGCTGGCATTTTCGACTCGGGGAGAGTAGACTTCTAATTCGACTGGGATGAGAGCTTCTCCCCCGAAAACAAGTGAAAAAGGCGTTTGACCCGTTGCTGTCGTCGGCGTGCAGTTGAGCCCCCAGATGGCTGCCGGGAGCTCTGCTGTCCATGATGAGCCAAACTTGTCAATTCGTTTTCTCAAGGTGTTGAGGAAGTTTTTGTTCGAAGCCTCCGCCTGCCCGTTCGACTGTGGGTGCCTTACTGATGCGAAACTTAGGTTGATACTGTTTTCAGAACATAAATTGCGGACGGCCCGACTGGTAAAAGCAGTTCCGTTGTCGCAGATCAGGGAGAGGGGGAGGCCGAATCTGCATACAAGCTGCGTCCATATGAAATTTTTGACCCCCGTGCCCGTTGGTTGGGCCATTGCCTTTGCTTCGACCCATTTCGAAAAATAATCCGTTGCCAGCAGTACATGGCGTAGGTTCTTTCTAGATTTTGGGAATGACCCCAAAAAGTCAAGGCCCCACATCGAAAATGGCCAAGAGCTGGTTATAGGGTGTAGCTGGCCCGCTGGTTGTCTGGGTATTTTCGCGTATATCTGGCACTGGGGGCATCTTTGGCTGAATGCCTTGGCGTCCTTCTGGAGGGAAGGCCAGTAGTATCCTTGGCGAAGGATTTGTAGGGCGAGGTTTCGCCCTGAGGCATGAGTTCCACAGTCTCCGGAGTGGATTTGCTCAAGTATGGTTTTCGAGTCTTCCTCGCGGATGCATTTGGCCAGGGGGAGCGAGTAGCATCTCCTAAACAGTTGTCCCTGGGAGATGACGTATCTGGCAGCTTTCACCCTGAGCCTGCGAGCCTTATTCATGTCGTCTGGGAGCTCGCCCGTCTGGAGGTAGTGCCGGATGTCATCCATCCAACTTTCGGGGTTGGATTCCACGTCGAAGATTTGCGGGTCTTCGAAGGCAGGAAACAGGATGTCTAGTGCGTTATCGTTCTCTTCCTTGGCGAGCTCGTCTGCTAGCGAATTCATCTCGCGGGGGATGTGAAATAGGGAAACCTGGGCGAACTGCTGGAGAAGAGTTTTGGTGAGTTGGAAGTACCTTTTGAGCACCTTGTCTTTTGTCTGATAGGACCCTGTTAGCTGGTTCACCATTAGCTTGGAGTCGCTGTAGACATCGAGTTGTCGTGCTCCGAGTCCCTTGGCAAATTTGAGCCCAGCGATGAGAGCCTCATACTCGGCCTGATTGTTTGTGACGGGGAAATGTATCTTCCCTGATTTTTGAAGTCGAATTCCCCAGGGACTGGTAAGGACGATGCCAACCCCTTGGATGCGCTCGCCTGAGGCTCCATCTACATGGAGAGTCCATGGTTGTGGCTTCTTCCGGGCTTCAGGATTTTCAGCTGTTGTGAGTTCGGCGACAAAATCTGCGAGCGCTTGACTCTTCGTGGCTGTCCGTGGGAGGAAGTCGATATCGAACTCAGACAGCTCTACTGCCCACTTTTGCAACCTTCCGGAGATTTCGGGGGAGTGGAGTATTCTTCGAAGAGGTTGGTCCGTCATCACTTTGATGGGGTGTGCTTGGAAGTAGTGGCGTAATTTGCGGGCAGCAGAGATTAGCGCGAAAGAGAGTTTTTCGAGGGGAGGGTACCTCACTTCGGCGCCGTGGAGAATGTGGCTGATGTAGTGGATCGGATGTTGTCGGGCAGCCTCTTCTCGAACAATTACTGCTGACATCGAATTGTCACTAGTACTGAGGTAGAGGAAGAGATCTTCGTCTTGTGCTGGGGCGGAGAGGAGCGGTGGTGACAGCAGGTATTCTTTTAAAGACTGGAAAGCTTTCGTACAATCTTCGTTCCACGCCTGGTTTCCACCTCGAAGAATTTTGAAGAAAGGGAGGCAGCGTTCGCCGGATTTTGAAATGAATCTGCTGAGCGCCGTGACCCTTCCGTTTAATTTCTGTATGTCCTGGATTGTTTGAGGTGGCTTCATGTCTTGTATAGCTTGAATTTTTTCGGGGTTCGCCTCAATGCCTCTAGCCGACACCATATGCCCTAGGAATTTGCTGTATGACGAACCGAAGATGCTCTTGAGGGGATTGAGCTTGATGTTGTACGTTCGACAAGTGTCGAGCGTTTCACGGAGGTCTTCGAGGTGTTGTTTCGCACATACGCTTTTAATCAGCACGTCGTCGACATGGGCTTCTATGTTTCGCCCCCTCTGATTCTTGAATACCGTGTCGATCATGCGTTGATAGGTTGCACCTGCATTCTTCAAGCCGAAAGGCATAACTTTGTAACAGAAGGTTCCCTGATCGGTGATGAATGATGTATGTTCTTCGTCGTCTTCGGCCATTCGGATTTGGTGGTAGCCTGAGAAGGCGTCGACAAAGCTCATCATCGAGTACCCTCTGAAAAATCGACGAGCCGAAGAATCGTCGCAGGATTCAAGTCCGTGAAGTCTACGCACATGCGCCATTTTTTGGAGTTCTTTTTTACCACTACGACGTTTGCGAGCCATGATGGGTAAGTAATTTCTCTAATGAAACCTGCGGCCAGGAGTTTTTCGACTTCTTCCCGAATCGCGCGTTGCTTTTCGCCACCGAAGGTCCTCTTCTTCTGTCTGACGGGAGGTACCCCTGGCTTGAGGCTAAGTCGGTGTTCGGCTACGGCTCTATCTATCCCCGGCATGTCGCTAGGTTCCCAGGCAAAGACATCGAAATACTCAAAAAGTAGCGCCGTTAGGGCGGGTTTTTCATTATCAGGAAAATTTTTAGAGATGAGCACGGTTTTTTCGTCGGCGATGGTTACATGGTCGTTCTGTTCGACCGGTGACAATGCGTGATCTCTCGGGTCCATGTAGTCTGTATGGAGGCGCGCATTTATCTCAAAACACTTGCTTGCGCCGGCCCTGTCCCCCCTGATGGTTGCTACGCCGAGAGGCGTAGGGAACTTCACGCACAGATGGTATGTAGATGCGACCATTTGAAATGCTGCGATTGCGGGGTGTCCTAGGATCGTGTTGTAGCCGGAGGGAGCGTCCATGATAATGAAGTCGATTTCCTTCTCCATTCTTCTGGGACCTTCTTCGAGGACGACGCGCAGGGTTGTGTATCCTGCGGGTCGGTAGATGTCGCCGGAGAAGCTGGAGATCGTCATAGATGGGGTGAGTGGTTTGCAGGGACCAAAGTATGTCGACCGAGCTGCCGGTGTCGACCAAAGTCCGATGGATATCGCAGGCTCCGATCTCGGTGATGACCACGATGGGGTCGTCGCGGTTTATCCCGCCCTTGGGGAGGTCTCCTGCAGTGAAGGTGATATCAGGTAAAAGAGGGGGGAGTTCGATCGTGCATACCTCCTGATATCTCCGAGTACTGAGACCGTTATGGTAACCGAAGATGGAGAGGACGGCCTTCTTGCCGTCGGATTTTGGCGTGGTTGGTGTTGAAGAGGGGGCCCCTTTTGGAACGTCGCTCGGAAAGAGCGGTCGCGCCGCTTTCGGCAGGGGCCCTTCGATCCTCCTGTACCCGATGAGGTAGCCATTCTCGATGTACTCGTTGACGAGTGCCCGAAAAAGAGCGGCACTCGAAACGAGAAGATGCCGTAACGTTGGTGAACTGCAGAACTTTGTTTGGATCACTCACCGGGTTGTGTCTGGCTTCGCCGCGGTTTTTAATGAAACTTATCGTGAGGATCGAAAAGAATTGTCTTCTATGATGTAGACAGGAGTGGGGAATGTGGAGACTCGCCCTCGAATTGCGCTTCCCTTGGGAGGGTGAGTAGTTCCGGTCCGAAAACTTCTCTTGGGATGTGTCGAGTCCGCCTTGGGGGTGTTCGCCATGCTTGTTCTGGGGCGAGGCGGCCTCCTGCCAGCTTTCGCCTTGAGAGGCCTTCGCATCTTCCAGTATGGATGCGTTTTCGGCACGGCTCTGGTCTCCATTAGGGTTTTCGGCATGTTGTCGACGAAAGAGTCGTACCAAATTCGCCGGGTAAAATGCTTGTGAACGAAGATCATGGTTGATCTGTTGTCCGTGGTGTCCTTCGTCTCAGCATTCATTTTTGAGAATCAGTCCACGTAGTTGCAGAGCGATTCGTCTGAGGCTGCGTATTTGCCACAGCTCATGCATCGTTCGTGATTTTGTCTTCGAGGTTCCGAATCTGGTCCGAACTGTTCAGAGAATTGTTGAAAGTTTTGGACGGAGCCATGGGGGATCTCGTCGAGCCAGTCCAGAGCGAGGCCCGTCAGTGTGTTCCTGAACAATCGACACTTGTAGGCGTCAGAGACGGGGCACTCGTCGCCAGAGCATTCTCGAAGCGTTTCACATGTTGAGCCGGTCGGTGAGGCCAATGTAGTCGGCTGACCCGGGAGTCTTGTAAGCCGCCGGCGCTGGTGCCGCCAATTATGGCGGGCGAAAAAATGGTATCCGCGAGAGCCGGGGGTAGACCTCAGGCCGACTTTTCGGCCGCTGCATGGGTGCTGGTTCTCAGGGGGCAATTCGACGTGCTCCGTACCTGGCTGTGGAGGTGGGGCTTCGAGGGGAAGAGCCAGGGGGAATGTCTGGGCTGTTGAAGGAGGGCTGGTAGGTTAGCGAGGAAAGTGTTCATGGTACGAGTGAGTGTGGCGACCGTTTTGTCAGCGTCTAGAGCTGTCGGTCGTCTCTGGTTGCATCGTCCTGGGGTAGGCATGTCGTCTGCTGTTCGCCAGGGGGGAGCGTTTTCGTCGTGAGCGCGCTCCATGGATGTAGGGATCAGGTTTGATCTTGCGTGAGGGCACCAAATTGTTATGACGGAAACAATCAAAGAGTTTTTACGTGGAAAACCGACTGGCGGAAAAACCACGGCTCCATTCTAGGAGGCTTGAAGTGTTACTAGAAATCTCTGCTTGGGTTACAGAGTATTCAAAAAGGCCTTTGTTTTTGGATCTTCCCCCCCCGTAGAGGCTGTGTACAGGAAGTATATATATCCTAGGGCTGTGATGTCTGGTCAATCTGAGCCGAACTCTAGAGTGACGCGCAATTAAAGCCTGCGGACGACTAGTATGTGACTCATGTTGTACGCGTCGTTCACGGTTACGGTCCGTCGGCGGAAAACCGCGCCTCCCTCAGAGAAGTACAATCCCCCAACGGTCAGATGTCTCGTCGGGTCCTGTTCTTCGGGGTGATAATTTTTCGGCGTCTGCCTGTTCGAGATTGAGGCTTAATGTTCGTCTCGGATGTCTTGCTCACCTGGAGACCACGTGAGCGACCGCGTGGACGGTCCAGATGAAAGTGGCGCGAATCCAATTGCAACAAAGTTAATATCAAGAGGACTGAGCAGAGGCTTATGAGGAGGAACTCTGTAATATATTCTGGGTGCTTGTTCTTGGGGATCAACATTATCAAGGATCTGTTCAATGCTTTATCAAAGAACCCTTGATCCACAATGGACATGACAAATCTAGTGATATCAGGAACCCCAGCGCTTTATATGGAGGCATAGTGAACAAGGCTTTCTCTACTTGATCGTGGCTGGTGTCATCAATAACTGGTTTTGCAAGCTTCATGTAAAAAAGAAAATAATCAGCATCAGTAACAATAAGGGAAGGTTCCTTGTAGACAACTTTTAAGTAGGGGTGAGAGTTTGGCTCGAAGATCGATAGTTATCTCGAATCGTGGTTGGCTCGAGTTTCTGAGCCAAGTTATGAGTTATGGTCGGATTGGATCGACTTGGCTTGATCGCCATTTTTTCTAAATATAAATAATCTCTTTAGTTATTTATTGTAATTATTTATTATTTGTGCATGAGTATATGTTACTTGTAGTTAGGATATATATTAGATGATCTTGTAGATATGGTTAACTTAATTTTAAATTCTATTAGAGGATTTTTTTATATAAAATTTTAATTCTTGGAGGGTTTGGGTTGACTCGATTAAGGCTCGAGCCAATTTGAAGTTGATATGAGTTCGAGCTAGCTCGAACTCAAATTTAATTGAAATGAATTAAGCTTGAGCCATGCTTGCTTGGCTCGAACTTCGATCGTTCTCATCCCTTCTTTTAATCGCAGAATCGATGGACGAGCCTGTAGAGGGGGGAGGAGTTTAAATATATAATATGTGGAATTTGAAATTCTCCACATTAAATTAAAAAACGTTAGTGGTATCAAGAGAGTGTAATATGTAGAATTATGATATAGAAAAGCATCTAGAAAAACACAATATGATATGCATGATTCGGCTCACCTAGTGCCTACACTCATAGACTATAGGCAAAGAAAAAAAAAACTTACCTAAGAAGTACTTTCACTAAGCTGGCGAAGAAGCCTTTTTACAACACTACAACATCTTCCTCTGGGTTCACTTTTTAGAACACGTAAAGGAAAGCTTATAGAGAATCCACTCATTCTTCTATAAGAAGAACACAAGAACACTCACTAGGAGGCCACTCATTCTTTACAAAGCAGAATTGAAGCACCGCTCAGAGCCATCTCTGTTGTAGGGAGATTAGTGGCATACTCTTTTTCACATATCTGCACAGAAAAGAAGTAATGATAATAGTAGTAGAGGTCCTGCCTAGGAGGGATTATCTGACCCAATGCTAAAAGAACTTAGATCGTCTGAAACATCGTGGTCGATGTTTGTACTTGAGGCATGAGCTGACCTCCGTCAAAGCGGCAGATCCTAGTGGGAGGCGAAAGCACTCTGCTTAGGAGGGACCTATATCGTGAGTAGATAGCAGGAACTGCCCTAAGATTACGAGCAGGCCTTCTGGCCCTCCGCTAGCCGAATGGTCTTTTGGAGAGGTTCCAGATGTTGATAGGAGACCCCACCTGCTAGGCGTAACTAGGCTCAGTGACCCCCATAAGTAGGAGTGTTAGAATAACTCGGCATAAGAGCAAGTATCGTGCACGATGTTATGCGTAGCGATGATGTTGGCTCAAAGGATTGTATGATAAAGATCCAGAACTGTTGTAACTGAATTCCAGAAGATCGACAGTAAATGATTCCCAGAAAGCGTGAATTCTAGAAAGCCAGGATGCCGAATATACGAATTCCAGAAATGAATTCCGCAATACCTTGAGTGGAATAAGAAATCTAGAATTTCATAGAATGAAGCATCCAGTAAAATTTTATCAGAAAATCATGATGGAGGGAATGAGGCCCAAGCCAGTGGGTTAAACATCGTTGATGATGTGTGGCCGAGGATCAGACCTGTTCTCAATCCCTTGGGTCCACAAGTTCACTGTCTCGATACATTTTCACCCTTTGCTCAGCTCTGGGGTTAGAAATATCGGGTGCGCCGTTTCCTGCGTCTTCTAGGAGCACGAACTGGCTAGCCCTTGCCACTAGTTCAGGAAAGCTTTTGGGCTTTACCAGCTGCAGAGACTTGGATAGATCACCACTAATCAGCCCCCTGCGGTAATTGTGTATGGCAACAGCGGGGTTGACGTCTTCCATTTCTGCTGTGGCGGTGGAGAAACGGTTGGTATAACTTTGTAGGCGGAGTTCTCTCCCTGCTGGATGTTGGCTAGCACCATATCGGAGAGAGCCATGCGGATTCGTCCTA
This sequence comes from Apostasia shenzhenica, assembly GCA_002786265.1. Taxonomy (NCBI): domain Eukaryota; kingdom Viridiplantae; phylum Streptophyta; class Magnoliopsida; order Asparagales; family Orchidaceae; genus Apostasia; species Apostasia shenzhenica. The sequence continues at coordinate 2,271,966 of KZ451974.1, read as the reverse complement.
TGAAGCAGGCGATTAGTTCTTGTTTCATGTGCTCGTAGGAACTGATAGAGCCTTTGGGAAGCTTAATGAACCAGGTGAACGCAGCTCCTTTCAACGTGGCAGCAAGAAGGTGGCACTTCGTCGCCTCGTCTCTTTGGCGGTAACGGAGGGCTGCCTCAAACCCTTGGATGTGCTCGCGAGGGTCTGTGATGCCCTTGTAGACTTCCAAGTGTGGCAGTCTGAAGCCTTTAGGGGCCGATGCTTGGCGAATGGCGTCGCAGAAAGCGGCATCGAAGTCAAGAGGTCCAAAGAAAGCCTCAGGCCCATATTGAGGGGCCCCCTGGTGGGGAAAATCCTGACTAGGAGGACAGGAGGAGCCAGAGGCCTGAGCAGAGGGGAGTTCTTGAAGTAAGGGGAGCCCCCCTCTACTCCCGAAGACGACGAGGGGCGTCCGCCGCAATCGGCAGGAAGAGTGCTGGTGTCGCCGCAATCGGCAGGAAGAGTGCTGGGGTCGCCGCAATCGGCGGGAACTGAGCAGAAGCCGCTGCGACCGGCGGAAGAGGAGCAGGGACCGCTGCGATCAGCGGGAAGGATGCATCAGTGGAGGCATTGGCTGCCCTGGTTTGTTGTACGACTGTCGCCTGCCGAGTGGCGAGATCAGTAACAAGGTCAATGAGATTCGCTAGCATCTCGCGCAGCTCAGCAATTTGGGTTTTCCGAGTAGCAGAGTTGGTTCTGTGCGTTCTGGCCTCCATTCTCTCAGGTCTCAATGAAAGCACCAGAAGATATTGACGTGGGAAGTTCCCAAGAGAAAGAGAGTTAGAATGAGAGAGTCCCGAGAGACGGCGACACGCAGATGGCTGAAACCTGTTGGTTGAGGCTTAGAAGAAGAAAGGAGCATCCAGAAAAACACACAGAATTTAAGGTGGTTCAAGGATGAGATCCCCTACGTCCACCGGGACAAGCTCGAAATGTTTCACTATATCTCAAAAGGGAGGCCGCTTGGGACAAGTACAGATATGACCAGAGCTTAGAAAGAAAAGGGCTCCTCTGTACAGGGGGAGGAAACGAAGAAGAAGATCAAGAAGAAGAAGAAGATCTCTGTGCGACTCGTCCTCCTTGGTTCTTCCCCCCTTTTTCTTCGAAGCTCTGTTCAAGGACATTTATAGGGCGCGGTGCTGATTTCCCGGAGTGGGATGCACGCCTGAAGTTGAGCCCATGCTGGCGGTCCCACCTCTGTCGGTCTTGGAGAAGGCCGGTAGTAGTGGGTGAAGCAAGTGGCTTCTTGGTCTTCGCGCCTTATGGGAACTCGCAGCGTTTGGAGCATGCGGGTCCTTGGTTTGTGGGCCTCATGAGAACTTGCAGGGGCCCACGCTGTCAGGATGTTCTGAAGGAATCCGACAAAACATCGTGGATGATGGTATGCACGTTTAAATCATCGTATCCGATGATTGGCAATGCTGTAGTTGTAACCTCATGGCCGATGTTTGGCGGCTCGACCAAACCTCGTGGTCGATGATTGGAGTTCCGATGCCTATAAGGGAAGGAACTTGGTTAGCGAAATATCATGCTAAATGTTTGCTACGTGTGCGGCTGTGATGCAGCGCTAGAGTCACATGTTAACACATAGCTGCTTTACATGCAATGACAATTGCTAATACCTTCTGCCTATTATAATCTACCTTCTTTAACGAGTTAAACAATTGTCTTTGATTGCAAGCAAATTTTGGTCCTAAAGCCCATTTTTGCTTCTATCAAATTAAGGCAATGAATTGTGCCTCCAAGTTGGGTGAGAGCTTAGCTCGAAGCACTAGTACAGAAAAGCTCTTTTACAGCGGTTAAAGACTGCTTTAAAATATCTAACGCAACCGCTGCTTGTTTGAACGCTGTAGAAAGTTACAGGCTTTTTACGATGGCTCTAAACCACCATAATATGTAATTTTAGATGGCGGTTGAAATGATTCAACTGTTGTTTAAAAGAAATATAGACGACTGTTCTCTATGTAGAATCGTCGTCTATTAATATGCAATAAACGGTTGTTCTCCATAGAGAACCGTCATCTATAGTATAGAAGTCAAACGCCTTTTATATTCTTTTTTTACAAAACTTATTTATCCAAAATTAAAAATTATCCTTGTAATTAAAATACATCCACAGCAAATGATATATGCAGCCGCTCTCATATAACATATTTAATAGTAACAAAAATGCATACACAATAATATGAATACATCGATCAGTTCACATATAACAGAATCACAATATATAATATTAATTCATCTAATCTAACTAACATTTGACGTCAGATTACATGAAGTCATATATAAAAATTCATTATGAATACAAGTAAATTAAAAAACTTTATGAACTATCTGGTTCTAAAAAGGTGACCATTATTTTTCAAACTCTGTTTCTACAAAATATTATACAAATATAAAATAAATAAGATTTTAATTACTCTTTTATAATTTTGAGAGTGACAAAATTAAATAAAGAGTATTTCTCTTTTAGAAAGTTTAAAATTAATGAAATAAATTTATAATTAAAATTATACATTTATCATTATTTTTTCACGCTCTGCGATGTACACTTATAAATTAACTTAACAACTATCATTTTTTAATTATCACATAAATAATCAAAGTAACTAGAATATATTTTGCTCACGAATGTCGTTGTGCAATTCATTATTACTAGACTTGTTCTTATTTTTTAGCAACGACACAATTAAAAATAATTATTATCATAAAGAATTTAATTTTCAAATAAATGTGTTAGACCACGTATAGTAGGAGGTATTTCTGATAGGCCTACAAGTACAATGTAGAGTATATATATGAGTATATAATATTCACATTTAATATCGTCTTGCCTCGAACATTAATTAGACACAAAATTGAATATATTACAATGTGTTTATTATAATATGTATACTCTAATTTGAAAAATATAAGCTACAATATCTATAATATTCTTTAATTTAATTGTAATTTTTTTTTGTGAAGGCAAGTTATAAAAATATTTATCATATACCTGTTAGAATTCACAAAGTGTTTATACACAATATAGCAATAATCATGTACGATGAACATAAATTCAAATATTTACTTACCGATCGATAACATATTCCAGTTGATGGCGATAAGGCTGCCCGATGGGATCTATCTAATATATGCATAATTTGTATGGATCCAATGCAGCCAACATCTAATAGTTCATATTAAAAAATCAAATAATGTTACTTATAAATTTCAATATATTTGAAATATTAGATTTTTATATATTTAAGAATTTTGTTAAAACTTATCCACTATTATAAGAAATAATAACAAACAAATTTCAACTGATCTCTATTATCTATTTCCTAATGTTGCTGCGTAATTTCTGCAATGTTTTGTGGATCCACAAAGTAGTATCTATCTTGGAATTGATATCTGCTCTTATTTGATTATATAAACACCTATATGTACATAATAATATGAAAATTAAAAAATTTTCTTAAATCTAAATATACATATATATTAATATATAATATTATATATATATATATATATATATATATATATATATATATATATTTATATATATTAGTATACTTATCTAATGTAAACACTTATCATCGTTTTATCGATCTTTTTGAATGTATCAAACTTTATAATTTCCTTTCTATCAAATAGTAGTTGTTTGTCATACCAATAAACCTCGACAGGAATAAGAATATAAGAATATACTTTAATACTTCATTTGTTAATGTATGAATTGCATGTTCTAACATTTTATTTACAAATAATAAAAAATATGATCTTTTTCTTGTACTATTAACACGTGGTTCTAGTGCTGCATCTCAGCCATACACGTGGCACCTCGAGAGGCACGCTAATCCTCCATCATGATAATTAATCACTAATTAATGGGCTTTACTTTTGCAGATCTCAAATCTCAAGCCCGACGATTCAGCCTTCCACTATCATCGACGAGGATTGAGCTACAACAGTCCTATAACATTGGGGACGATATATCCCAGCTCTCCCCAGGCATCAGCTATGATATTTCGAGCTGTCTTCCAACACCATCGGTGACAATGTTTCTCAGTTGCACCTATTGCTATCAGCAAGCCATGAACGCACCATTTCCAATAGCGCATGCTCCTGCCAGTCACGTCGACCAAGGACCCGCGTGCTCCACCTACTACAGATTCCTAGGAAAAGTGTGAAGATCAAGGGGACAAGCTCTCTACTCACTGCCTCCAGCTCCCTCGGTGGCCGACAATGGTGGGACCACTAGTACGGGCTCGGCAATTGTATATATTATCCATCCTCCGAAAAAGCTGGATGGAGCTCCTCTTCTTCCCGTCTATAAATACCATTGAACAGGCTTCAAAGAGGAGGTTGGAATCCGCAGGATATTTTCTTCCCTACTATTTTTACCTTTGTATTGAGCCCACTCTTTGTTGAGATATAGTGGAAGACTTCAAGCTGGTCTGGTGAACGTAGGACATCCCATCCCTAAATCATCTTAAATCTCTGTGTGCTTTTTTTGATGGTTTTCTCTCTCGTTTAAGCCTTAATTATCAAGCTTAACCTTCTACGTACCGTTGTTTTTTGGGACTTTCTTCTCACGTTAATATTTTCTGGTGTTTTTATTGAGACCTCGAGAAGATGATGGCCAGGACACGTAGAACCAACTCCACCGTCCACAGTACACAAGCAGGTGAACCTTCTGTCAAGGCACCAGGAGATGAAGCTTCAGCTTCGACATCCTGGCGTCGCGCCGGATCTACTTCTTCCTTCACAAGAACCAAAATCCTCCAACCTTCCCTTCTTTCTTCGCTGGGCAGAACCCTTCTTTCCTCGCTGGGCAGAACCCTCTTTTCCCAGGTGCTTAGGCCCTCCACTACGGATCTGATCCCTTTTTTGGCTCGCTTGATGGTAACGCCCACTTCTCCGACGCCATCCGGCAGGCGCCAGTCCCAGAGGACTTCAGGCCGCCGCGCCTTGAATCCTACAGAGGTACTATTGACTCTCGTGAACACATCTAGGTGTTCGAAGCTGCTGTTCGCTACTGCCAACCTGATGAGGCCACCAAGTGTCACCTCCTGGCCAACACCTTGAAGGGGGCAACATTCAGTTGGTTTGTCAAGCTGCCCTAGGGACACATCTGTTCCTATGAACATTTGACGTGGGAGCTGATCGCCCGGTTCATGGCTCGGACGTGAATGGTCGTATCCGACATGGTGCTCGCCATCATCAAGTAGGGCGAGAAGGAAAGCCTGTGAGATTACACCAATCGCTTCTTTACGGCAGCGGTAGAAGCAGAAGATGTTGGCCCTGCTATCGCTATGCACAATTATCAGAGGGGTCTTAAGAGCGGAGGCTTGTCTAAGTTCCTACAGCTGGCAAAACCTCAAAGTTACCCCGAGCTAGTTGCAACAGCCAGCTAGTTCGTACTGTTGGAGGATGCCGAGGCTTCTCCTCTCGATGTTTTCGAAGTCAGCAAGGAGAAGAAGAGGAAACATTAGGGCGACAGATCATCGGCTGCTGGAAGATGTTGAGGCTTCTCCTCCCGATGTTTCCGAAGGCAGCAAGGAGAAGAAGAGGAAACATCGAGATGATGAACCATTGTCCACGATGAATCAAAGGTGCAAGGACCATGGCAGGAATGGTAAGAAGCTACGTCAAACCTTCGAACAGAAACACTTTTTCTCCCAGCCGCTTACTGAGGTGTACGCGGCTAAGCGGCGGCCGTAAAACAAGGTTGGATTTGTTCTTCAGGACCCAAGCCAGCACCACCCGCCGGAGTGGATCCGAAAAACTTCTATCTATCAGGGATTCTTTTACATCAATATACATTCAGAAATTCACTTGTTCTTGGTTTCCTGAAGTTATGTTGCTAGAACTTCATCTACTTCCGATTCTTGACAGCAGATAACAAAGGCTCTTCTTAGATACAAGGTACTTTGTTCAGACATTTCATGTTCTGGAATTCTTATGCTGTTAATCCGACAATTGACAATTCATACTGAGGTATTCATATTATCTGAAACACGACTAGCTCATCTTTTATTCAAGCATCGTGCGACAAGTATGATTTCAACCTCAAAACTTCAAACATCGAATCTGAGGTTGCAGCACCTCGTGAACGCCTGGTAGGCAGGGTCTCCTATCAACATCTGAAATCTCTCCATAAGCCCATCCGGCTAGTGGAGGGCCAGAAGGCTTGCTTGTAAACTTAGGGCAGTCCCTGCTATCTACTCACGATATAGGTCCCCCCTAAACAGAGTGCCTTCGCCTCCCACTAAGATCTGCTGCTCTGACGGAGGTCAGCTCATGCCTCAAGTACAAACATTGACCACGATGTTTCAGACGATCTAAGTTCTTTTGGCATTAGATCAGATAATCCCTCCTAGACAGGACCTCTACTACTATTATCATTACTTCTTTTCTGTGCAGATATGCGAAAAGGAGTATGCCACTGATCTCCCCAAAACAGAGATGGCTCTGGGCCTGCTCGGCCATCCTCAGGATAAGCCCACTTATTCTGTTATGTCATCTCTCTAACTTTGCTCTTTCCACTTTTCTTGCAGGAATCATGGAGGCAAGAGTGCCTTCACCTCCCACTAGGATCTGCCGCTCTGACGGAGGTTAGCTCATGTACAAACATCGACCACGATATTTCAGACGATCTAAGTCCTAGCGGAGGGCCAGAAGAGCCTGCTCGTAACCTTAGGGCAGTCTTTGCTATCTACTTATGATGCAGGTCCCTCCTAAGCAGAGTGTCTTCGCCTCCCACTAGGATCTGCCGCTCTAACAAAGGTCAGCCCATGCCTCAAGTACAAACATCAATCACGATATTTCAGACGATTTAAGTCCTTTTGGCATTGGGCTAGATAACTTCTCTTAGGCAGGATCTCCATTATTATCATTGTTTCTTTCTTGTGCAGATGTGTAAAGGAGTATAATTTCAAGATAAATCGGGGGATGTGCCTATCAGTTCTATTCTATTTTCAACTAGATGCGAGGGGAATTAACTAGATTGCTTCTCAATTTTATGTTATATTCTCAAGTATTCTTTCCACTCAATTGGTTCAGCTTGAATTTCTTAAGAGTAAGATATTACAAGTTGGTTTTCTGAAACAAATATCATATCAAGGTTTCAAATAACCTGTTATCAGAATCAGGTTAACATATTTGATATTCCAATTGAATCTCATACAATCCAAGGCTATTCAAGGTACCTGTTTATCTTACATTAAAAAAGGACAGATATGTAAAAACTTTTCATTCATTCATTATTAAAATGCACAAATTGAGGTTACAGTTATTTTCGTCTTACATCTAAGAAGAAAGACCCTTATTGGCCTTATCCGAAAGATCAAACATTTGTTAGATAAGATCGTTAGTGAAGTCCAGCCCCTCTCCTTTGTAAGTGAGATCAGGCCCAAGCAAGGTATGGGATCCACTTTTGAGAGCTCATCTGCAGTGATCTTGCCTTCTCGGATCAGAGTAGAAGCCAAACCTTCCCACGCCCTCCTGATCCCATCTAACCTCTCCTTTCTGTAGGGTAAGCTTATTTTGTAGGCCTCCACAGCTGTTGCAAACTTCGCCGCAACGGTGGCCTTTGGCCTTTGGTGACCTAATTCAGCTTCTCTCGCAGGGCCTTATTGTCCGCCTTCAGTTGGGCTTTTAGGGCTTATAGCTCCTCACCTTGACTGAATCAGACGACCCTACTCCACCACCTCAGTAGCTTCTTTGCTGAGCTGGGTGGATGGGGGTTGTCCTCTCCTGGTCTTCTTCATCAGAACTGTGCCTTGGGAAGGGGTCATCTCCTTGAAAATGACAGATCCCAGTGATTTCGCGTTTAGGGATATGTCATTCTTCACGTACCTAAGGAAATCTTTCAGGAGCTAGTTTTGCCCCTTCAGCTTCTCCATGTTCCTCAGGGTCCCTTCCCCAGCCATTCACCTGGCATCCGAAGCGGCGCACATCTATCGAGGCATTTTTTCATTTATCTCTTCCTGGAATCGTGCACGATGTTTTGAAATATCAGAACACACTCTCATTCCTCAATTATCGTCCCTCGATGTTTTCTCTATTTAACTTAACATCGTGGATGACGATAGTTTGTTTTCTGTCTTGGAGAAATTCTTAACTTTTATTTGCAGAGATTTTATCATATGCTTTATACCTTCATTTATGAATTCTTGTTCTTTTCTTTCTAATGATCTCATAGTATCTTTTTCAAACAAAAAAGAAAGGAGACAAAAGAAGGAAAATGCAATAAACAGAATTCATCCTGTTAATAAGTTTTCAAAGAATGTACTCTCATTCATAACAAAATTTGTTACAATCTACATTTTTTTTGCACCCTCACATATTTCTCTCTGAGTACAGGATTTCAGGGACTGTTGGAGAAGAATGCAGATCGGCAAGACTCTGCTTCGGCTTCATTCTGATAGGCCTTGGGCAGCGCGTCCACCACCACGACAGTTCGCATTCTAAGACCCACATTAATGTTCGCGCTATGTCATGCAGGGGGCTGATGTTAACACGCGGTTCCAGCGCTGCATCTCAGCCATACACGTGGCATCTCGAGAGGCACGCTAATCCTCCATCATGATAATTAATCACTAATTAATGGGCTTTACTTTTGCAGATCTCAAACTTCGACCCTGACGATTCAACCTTCCACTTATGGGGGTCACTGAGCCTAGTTACGCCTGGCAGATGAGGTCTCCTATCAACATCTGGAACCTCTTCATAAGTCCATCCGGCTAGCGGAGGGCCAGAAGGCCTGCTCGTAATCTTAGGGCAGTCCCTGCTATCTACTCACAATATAGCAGTCCCATAACATCGGGGACGATATATCCTAGCTCTCCCTAAGTATCGGCTATGATATTTCGAGTTGTCTTCCAACATCATCGGTGATGATGTTTTTCAGCTGCACCAGTCGCTATCAGCATACATGACCGCACCATTTGCAATGGCGTATGCTCCTGTCAGTCACGTCGACCAAGGACCCGCGTGCTCCAGCTACTACAAATTTCTAGGAAAAGTACGAAGATCAAGGGGACAAGCTCTCCACCCGCTGCCTATAGCTCTCTTAGTGGCCGACAGCGGTGAGACCACTAGTACGGGCTCGGCAATTGTATATATTATCCTTCCTCTAAGAAAGTCGGACGGAGCTACTCTTTCTCCCGCCTATAAATACCCTTGAATAGGCTTCAGGAGGAGGTTGGAATCCGCCGGATCTTTTTTTTTTCTACTATTTTTACCCTTATACTGAGCCCAAGCGGCTCTCTTTGTTAAAATATAGTGGAAGACTTCAAGCTAGTCCGGTTGACGTAGGGGATCACATCCTTAAACCACCTTAAATCTCTGGATGCTTTTCTCTCTCATTTAAGCCTTAATTATCATGCTTAGCCCTCTGCACATCGCTGTTTCTTCGGACTCCTTCTTCTCACGTCAACATGTACATAATTTATATAGAGTTAGAATTATAAGTTATATTATATATATAATAAATGCAAATGATAATAAATAATATTAGTTGTCTTTTTTTTTACTATGACTCACTGGTGATTTTTCGTCACGTTACACTCTAGTAAATTTAGTTTTTGTTCGCTTTAAAAAGTGAAAATTAACAACAAAAAAAGTTTTAAAATTATAATATTATAATAAAGTATTATACTTGATTATCAGAAAAGAAAAAGCCAAGCAGGCTAAGAAATAATATATTTCAATGCTTTAGCAATTGTTCTATCATCAATTGAAAAAATGAGTTTAACATACTCATCAATTACATGATTAACAAGAATTGTACATATCCTCTCGCCCATCATAACTTGTGTGCGATAAGAGCCACTGAATTCACCACTATCCCATGGGCGATCATATTATTGGAAGTAAAGGAAGCAATCAAGCAATGCATTTCTTATGATATGAATTTTTAAAATATAATAAAAATCATAATATAAATAAAATTATATGTATAAATAATATCTCAGTTAATGCAAGAGGTGAGCTTGGGTTGCCTCCCATAAAAGAATCTGATACGCTCGCCATTAGATTTACCTTGGTAGATCCACATCATCTCATTATTATTTCTTTTAACAATATTATATCTTCCTCGAAACGAGAAATATATTGATGGTGTTTAATATCATCCTCGATGTAAGAGATATGTTTTTTTTCTCTCAACTGTTGGATATCAGCAGCAGTGACAGAGCTAGACGGTCTTCCTCTCGTACTATCTTTAAAAAGGAGGTTATTGTTTGAAATTTTTCTCCATTTCTAACTCTTTTAGGATTCTTTGGCTCCTCATAGGTCAAAACAAACAGGGTGAATCGTGTCTTGGATAGCCTATGTGACTAACTCATCCTATCTATAAAACAACAAAATTAAAAATTTACAATAAGTACTTATATTTAATTATTATAATATATGTAATATGTAAAATTCAAATTACTTATAATCCTGGTCCCTAGCTCTTTAGAAACTGCATTGATGTAACGACTATCTTTCTCTTGTGAGCAGCTTTTCATAAGTTTAATCTAGGAATAAGATCTTGAGTTTTAATTTGTTTTTGCTATAAAATAATTTTTATTCTAAATCTGCTTAACTCTTTTTTGAGATAATATGATGTTATTTATGACTCTGCTTTATTTATAGCTGCGTGATGATTTTTGTTCTATATAAAATATTTAAGGGCATCATCTGAAAATAATGAGTTTTTAAGGGTGAGATATAAATTTCTCTTTTGTTTATGCCTTATTTGGCGTAAGGATCAAATCAGGACCAAAGTAATACTAATTTAAAAAAAACAATAATAATAATAAATAAAATTTTTTAATTATTCTACACAAATTTTAATATAAAAAAATATCATTTTACTTCACATAATAATTTTTAATAAGAATATAAACTTTATTTTATATTCTAGATCAAAATATTCGAATCGAGTATTTTAGACTAAAATGTAAAATAAAATTAATTTTTTATTGAAAATTATTTAGTATGTGAAGTAAAAATAATATTTTTTTATATTAAAATTTGTGTAAAATAATTAAAAAATTTTATTTATGATTATTATTATTATTTTTTAAATTAGTATCATTTTGGTCCTGATTTAATCCTGATTTAGTCCTCACCAAATCGAGCCTATAGGACAACTGAACAAATAAATTATTTTCACACGTTTACCTCACGAAGGGCGGTGCGGTGGCCCACTCACGCACTACCGCGAATTACACACAAGCCGACAAAGCAGGAAGGCCTGCCACTGTGGGCCCACTCCCTCACCTACTCGGTCCAATTTTTTCTTCTATAGTAGACCTCGCCCCTCTCTTACTGCCATCGGCACCCGCGGACCTCTTCATCAGCTTCACTCATGGCTGCGGTCGCGTCTTCTTCACTCCGGATCGGAGGCGCCTCCGTCTCCATGCCACCGGCAGCACCCGGATCTGCTCGGAATCTGTCGGAACGCGGAGCTCCGGCAACACTCAAATTCCTCCGCCCTAAACCCCTGCGCAATCCCTCCTGCCGTGCTCCCATCTTCCGGACTCAGATCTCCGCATCTCTCTTCTCCCACAATCCCGCCTCCAACTCCTCCCGGCCCAGTAAGCAACCAGATCTATCCCTGGGAATCTCAATCGATTCAGCTTCAACTATCTAACTTCTGCCGCAGGCAGCGTCCAGGAGCTCCACGTCTACGAGATCAACGAGAGGGACCGCGGGAGCCCGGCGTACCTCCGACTCAGCCAGAAGGACGTCAACTCCCTCGGCGATCTCGTCCCCTTCAGCAACAAGCTGTACCACGGCAACCTGAAGAAGAGGCTAGGGATCACGGCGGGGATCTGCGTGCTGATTCAGAACGTGCCGGAGAAGAAGGGGGATCGCTACGAGGCGATGTACAGCTTCTATTTCGGAGAGTACGGGCACATCTCGGTGCAGGGGCAGTACTTGACCTACGAGGACTCGTACCTGGCGGTGACCGGCGGCTCCGGCGCCTTCGAGGGGGTTTACGGGCAGGTTCGGTTGCACCAGATCATCTTCCCCTTCAAGATCTACTACACCTTCTACCTCAAGGGCATTGCGAACCTCCCGGAGGAGCTGCTCGGAACCCCTGTGCCTCCTTCTGCCGCCGCTGAGCCGAGCCTGGCCGCGAGAGCCGCCGAGCCCCACGCTGCCCTGAAGAACTACACCGATTAGGGTTTGCCCAGAGCGACTTAACTTGTTTGTGATGCGTTGGATGACAATTATTTTTCTTAAATTCTATATTTGTGTCTGTGGAGTGCTAAGAAGAAATTATTGAGTTCCTATTGTGCACCACATCGGAATTTTTGTTTTTTCTTATCGCAAATGTCTTTTTTTTCTTATAAAAAAAATATTTACATGGATAAAAAAATTAAACTTATTTACGAATTTCATCATAAATTTCAAAATATTACAGATATCATATTATTTTTTTATTTTTCACATTGTGCAGTAAATTTATCAGAAAATTTAATCATAGTTAAATCTCAAAAAAGTCCGATGCTCGCTCGTGATGCCCGCGTAAGAAGAAGATGCAAATAGCAGATTGATGCTCGCGTGAATACGTTGTCGCCTCGTGAAAATATGCTACCGCTTCGTGTGAATATGCTGCCCTGGAAACCGATGCAGCTCCACGATACCCTAACATGAAGGTCGATCAATGAATGAGATTTTGTTAAAATTTAATTATGGTTAAATCTTCTGATAGAATTTACCGCAAGATGTAAAAAATAAAAAAAAATAGTTGTTTAGAGTAAAAATGTCATGTTTGATAGTTTTTGGACTTGCTTGTATATTATCTTAAATTGTTAGATCAACTTGAGTAGTTTTTAAACAGTAGGAATTTACTTGCATATATGACAAAATAAGAGGGACCTACTTATAATTTACCTTTTCTTTTAGGTGCATCATGTTTAGTTATCTGTCATCAAGGAATAGTTTGTATGCCCAGACGACCGCTTGCAAGCCTTTTAGCTTTCTTTAGAGAATCTACGGAGCTTGTATTGTGCTGGTTAGCCTGATGTATTCTCTCGGATGAGTACTAAAGTGGTTCCAGTATTCATCACTGATGGAGGTCCTTAGTCCATGCTTTAAGCGAGCTTTATGGAATTACACAAACGATAGAAATTTGGCTTTATTAGTATCTCGATGATTATCAATTCGGATATCCTTTCTAATGCTTTCTTGGGTTTCCCTTGGAGAGTTTGCACTTCGACTTTGACATACTTGTGCTACCTTCCATGATTGTATGAATGCATTTAGAAAGGTTGAATGGAAGCAAATTAAAAACTTAATTTACTTTAATAGGTATTTAATTTACTTATAATTATATCATAATTAAAGTCACTTAAGATCATAAGTTAGCAATAAAATAATTAATAATTAAAAGTAATATAAATCATATGCACATGAGCAATACGTACAAGTGCATGTACAAGTGCATGTAAGTAAATAAAACAAACATATAATATAGCTCGACTCATCTCATGCTTACATCTACCCCAACTCAATCTAATTATCTAATTATAATTAAGTTAAAAATAAAGGAGTTTATACAATTCAATTCTGCTCTATCTCGCACTATAAAGGCTTTCTTTAATCTCACTAATGAGGATAATAAACACATCCGCAATCACATAAGGGGACTTTACACAAAATGTGAAGGAACCATTGAGCATCTATTGTCATCACCCAATTAAATGCCTCCTCATTAATCAAATGAGGGAAATAATAAAAACTTAAAACTAATACTAAGACATACAATAAGTGCATATAAATTAACATTTCCTTCCTAGAATTGCAGTTTAAAAAGCTTGGAGAGAGTCGATCACACAGTTGAACAATTGATCTTTACTAATCAACTTCTAATCGCGCTTTAATTAGCTTTTAACTTTTCACACCAAGAGGGCTAGTTCTTAGTTGACGTGGTTCATTTATAAGCCTAAAAGATTATCAATATACTCGAAAATCTATTAACTATTTATATAGAGAAGGTCTGTAATAACTAGTCTAAATTGCTGTTAGATTTTTTTTATCAATGAAACCAATAGTCGTTAGATTCTTAACGATCATATTTCATACTACTTTAATCGATCAAAGTCATTGATTGTTCGACCAAAATTGCAATCTGCCAATGATAAATCAATCATTATAAGTAGTATCCTTTTAAATCTGCAATCTGCAAACTTTTTTTATACTGAATTTAAAGATTGGTTTACCATTGGCCAGAACAAAAAATCAGAAAATTTATTTTTGTTAGTTTGAAAAAAAAATTCTACAGTCATTTCTTTTTAAGGGGGCGTTTGTTCAATGTTATCTTGATATTATGTTATATTATGTAGAGAAAACAATTATTTGGTTTAATGATATCTAAAAAAAATTTCTATTAGATTATAAAATTATTAGTCAAAAGATGACATCTAGATTATATAACATAACACCAAGGTGTAACATCGAACCAAACGCCCTTTAAGTTAAATATTCATAAGCCGTGTTTCTTATTTAAATATAAATTTATAAGTAGTATTCTCATATTAACTTTCAATCGTTATTTATTATTTTAACCAAATTAAGATTAATACATGTAATTAAAATTACATTTAATCTTATATTCTAGCTCTTAAATGAAATTTTAAATTTTTTTATCTATTTTTAATATTTTTAATATTTTTTTATAATTCAATTTTTTTGAAATGAAATAGATGAAATCTTAATTATATGTGTTAATTTTAATGAGGTTAAAAAAATATCAAATAAAAGTTAAAGTTAGGGAGTTTTTTTGTACATTTACATTTAAAATCCGGGTACTTTCTTAGGTTTAATGGGTATCCTCTCTAAATATTTAATTTAGAAAATATTATTTAAAAAAAAAACTTATTTCATGAAAAAAAAGGTTTTTTTTGGTGGACGGATGTAAATTTTTCTAATAAATTTTGGTAAGATTTGAAATTCGTGTGCGATGACATGAAAGTTTTATGTTTAAATTTTTTAATTTAAAGAAATTTGAGTTAAATAAGGAAACAGATCAAGCCAGCTATCTCTGTTTGACGTGAGGACCAAAACAGGATCAAAATAAGACTAAAATAATACTAATTTAAAAAAAAATAATAATAATAAATAAATTTTTTAAATTATTCTACACAAATTCAAATATAAAAATATTATTTTTACTTTATATACTTAATAATTTAAAATAAAAATAACAATTTTATTTCATATTTTAGATTAAAATATTTAAATTGAGTATTTTGATCTAAGATGTAAAATAAAATTTATATTTTTATTAAAAATTATTGAGTACGTGAAGTAAAATATTATTTTTTATATTAAAATTTATGTAAAATAATTAAAATAATTTATTTTTTATTATTATTATTTTTTAAATTAATATTATTTTAATTCTGTTTTGATCCTCACGTTAAACAAGGCCATAAAATTCGAGTCAGACGTTGGAAGCGACGAACACAAACCATTGAGCTCGAGGATCAGACGTGCATTCGGGACCCTTGAGACAGACGCACTCTTTCGCCAACACGGCTACGCCGTTCCCTTCCTCCGCCCTCTCCAAACATAAATCCTTTCCACCTTCACCGGCGCCGTCGCCGTCGCCGGCGATTTGGAAGGGGAACCCGGAAACTGACCGGACCCTCCACCGGCTCACATCCCCTCTACCGGGTCCACTCGACGCAACCGCCACCACGGGCCGCCCCTCTCCTGCCGCCGCCAGGTACATTTCCTCTGTTCCGGCAATCAGCCTCACTGGAAGAGCGCTCCCCTCCTCTTCGACCTCATACTCCCACCGGCTCCGGCCCTCGCAGTCCCCAAGCTGCACGACGCTCTCCCTATTCGCCGTCAAGCATCCCCCGCTCTCCGGGTGGAAGACGATCACGTATCGCGGCTTCTCCGTCGTACCCGGCTCGAGCAACACCTCTTGCGCGAGGCGGAACCGCTCCCGAAACCTCGGGCTCCTCTCCCGGCTCCAGCCGCCGTCGAGCACCCCGAACGTCTCCTCAAAACCCGGCTTCCCATTCCTTATGTAGTAGCTTCCCTGCAGAGCCCACAGCGCCCAGTCCAGATCCCTCTGCGCCGCCATGGCCAAAAAGCAGCTGAGAAAGCGGTTGTCTCCCTCACTAGTTCCCGTTTGATCGCCGCCGAACTCACTCACGAACAGCGGCACGGCAGCGCTGCCGCGGGCGACGAAGCCCGCTCGCTCCTCGAACTCCCTGTCCATCCGGGAGCACATCGCCGCCAGAGGCCTCTCCGTCCAGTCCTGCCGGTCCCCTCTGCTGAAGGCATAGGTGTGGATCTCCAGCACCAGTTTTCCCCCGAACCCGAGCTGCAGGGGGTTCTGCGCGAGGAAGCTGAGATCCGTGTCGTAGCTCAGGCCGGAGACGACGACGAGGAGGTCCGGGTTCGCGCTGTGGATCGCATCGCACCCGCGAGCCATGTTCCGTCGCCATTCTGATATGGTCTGGTTCTTCCCCCTCAACTCGTTCCGGAGGCTCAGGCCGACCACTTGAGGGATCGGCCGGAAGCGCCGGGCGACTATCTCCAGTCCCCGGAGCCACTCGTCCGCGTCGAAGAACGTGTCGCCGAAGAAGCCATTGCCGTCGTCCTCGCCGCAGCACCATTGCGGGCGGCTGACGTGGTTGTCAAGCACGAGCATAAGGCCGGTGTCTGCCGCCGTCCGCACTACGGCCTCGTAGGCGTCCCTTACGGTCATGGAGAGGATTCGTGGGTTGTTTACGGCGATACCAGCGGCGGCCTTGCGGAGGCCCAGGGAAAGGAGGGAGCCGGCGACGGTGAGATTGGCGTATTGGTCGTCGTCGGTCCAATGGTGGGTGGCCCATGTCAGGCGGACGCAGTTGAAGCCGAGGGATGCGACCTTTGCAGCGATTGACTCGAGGGGCTGGCGGTCGAGCCCTTCGGCCACCACTGCTGGCAAGTGCGCCGCCCAGTTGACGCACCGGAGCTTGACGCGGCGGCCAGTGCTGGCGTCCACTATCCACCGGCCACTGGTCAGCAACGGCAGTGATTCTGACATATAAGAGTGAGAGATCAATAAGAAGAAGAAAAACAGCAGCAGGTGCTTCGATCTCATTTTCATTTTAGACTTGAGCTCATGAAATTACTACATGATTTAGGATTGAAGTAGTTATAAATTTGTTGGTAGGGAAATGAAGAACTTGAGCGAATCGGGTAAACCAAACCATACCTCTTTTGTGATCCAACTACTGATAAAAAAGGGATTGGAAGGCTTCATTGTGAGTTAGTTGAACTAAATATGTGTAAATTAGTTTTTATAAAAATGTCCAATTATTTTAATTCCAACTGCTTCATGAAGAAAAAAGAAAACAATGTTTGACCATTGTTTTACTTTGCCATCAAAGTATCCGAAGAATTATTTCTGAATTTAGTCTAGTGAAGCAAATGGAAACTGCTTTTTGGGCTATTATTGATTATATATTAATGCTTTGTAGTAGGGCTTCATGAGAAAAATAGAAGAATGCGGATCCAGCATTTTGGTGAATTGGCGGTGAGGGTTTGTCTCTCAAAGACACCATCGTCGTTGGACTGGTGTTGTCAATTCAACGAGGTAAACATTACTTTGGTTATTAAAATTATTGAAACAGTTTATCATAATTTTAATGTTTATTTTATAGTCTAATTAATGAGAATGTACAGCCACTTGAATATTTTGGATCCTTAGAAGATACAAATAGTTGATTCTGTATGAGTTTAAATTGTGCCAAATTCAACTTTAAGAGCTTCGTCTAAATTGTATTTACATTGTTGACGAGAAAATCCCTCAGCTAGATCTAACATTTAAGGAGAAAATAGAAAATAAGTGAAAGGCACAAAACAAGCACAAGTTTTATGTGGAAAGCCGCCCCAATGAGATCGCTAGTGATCTCTGCCTGCATTTATAAGTCCCAGTTTGGACTATGGATTGCTATTGTCATTCCCAAGAAGTTCATTGACGTGATAAACAATTTCAAACTTCTGATGGTGCGGTTGGCTTATACACCATAGTGGACATCTATTCCTTGATCAAATTGTTGGAGGATGAGGGGATGGCTTGGGGGCATAATTTTGCTCTGTACCTTATTCAGATGGATGGCAAACACAACACATCTTAGGTGTTTAAATCTCTAGGCTCACTTGCAGGCATGGATGATCTTTGGCATGAGCAGCTCACACTCAGATTGAGGAGATTTCTATTTCTTTGCAGGAGACCTCGGGCTAGAGAGCATCAACATTCATGGTAGCTAACCCAAGATTGTTTGAGGAGTCAAAGTTTGGGAAGGATCCAGTGCAAGAGATCATCGAATCTTTCAAAAGGAATTCCTAGCAAATGGAGGATTTCCTTCCACAGATTTGAGATAGCATTCATGACATGTTGAAGGTGGGCAATTAGTACCCAAACTTGGTTCTACAAGGGTCCCTTGGCAAGGAGACGATTCTGACCTTTCTTTTTTCCAGATTGGTTGCCCAAGAAGGTGATCATCCCACCCTTGCATGTGGGGGAACAGTGAGGAGGATGGGCTCAGGATCCCTACACATCAGTCAATTGGAGAACCTCTCCACATCCCTTAGGGAAGAAAGTGAAGGGGACACCGATAGGAGAAAGGGGGCCTCGCGAAGCGGTTGGGGTGGAAGTCTGGTACTATGAAACGGCTCGGGCAAACCACACGGTTAAAGAGGAGCATGGTGATTAGTACCATGCCATTGAAAACGATGGGGAAGGTCTCCCGCAATAGCGGTGTGGTGGTAGTTAGCGACTCAGTGCTCCTAATGGAGAAGGGTAGGAGCCTAATCTATCAGTCCGCAAGATGAGACTTAGGAGCAAAAGTGGGTGCAAGATTTGCCACGCAACCCAGCAAGCCAGTGCAAGAACTTTCATCTTAAAGGGGGTTGTGTTTGAGGGAACGCTTAGGACCTCTGACATGGAGGCTTAGGTTACATTCACCAGGGAGGAGAGAAGTTTGTCTCTGCCTTGAGCAGAAACCCAGAGGGGGAATTCGAAACACCCAAGTTGTGGGCACCGCCATCGCGCAGTCGCTATGGGGCCATGCTTAAGAATATGGATTAACCTCGACTAGGAGCGAGGATTTGGCAGATGAAACAACATGTTGAAGGCAGCGTGACCTCTTTGGGCTAAGTGAAACAGGCTGCTAAGTTGACGATTTTGTGTTTTGTTGTAGGTGATCGTGGGACTGATGGCTCTGCTCGACTGTGCTTAAGGTTGGGATGTCACTACCACACAACACAAGGTGATCATTAACAAGCTAAAGGTGGCCTGTGCCCAGAAGATATCATCCAATGAAGATCTTCAAAAGAGGGTGGGAGGCTCTTAAGCAAAGAATGGGGAGTTGCGATAGCGAGGACTTTGCCAGGGAGCCATGTATCGCCTTTGTGGGCTGATGTTGGAGACGAGGATGTAACTTGTTGAGGAGGCTCTAGGAGAACCTACTGTTACCTACAAGACTAGTTTCAAGTGTAGAAGCTGGTGGCTGAAGAACATGAAGATAATCTAGGTGGCCCTTGCCTCTGGGCTTAAACTTTCAGAGAAAGTTCCCTAAGACATCGTTAGGGCGAGGGGACTTAGCATTCCTTTTTTTCATCAATTCTGACTATGCGGACCTGAACGATGAGGATATCCATTTGTTATTTAGTATCTTAGATGCTTCAAACCACCCTAGGAATAGAGAAGATAGTGGTCAATGATGTATATTCTGATTAATCTCTTATATAATATTGTATGAAAATATTTTTTTTTAAGACTACTTCCCTATTCATAAGCCATGAGATTTTGTTTTGTGCCGTTGGTTACCTACAGGAAGGGGTCTGTTGGAAGTAGCGATTGACATTTAAGCTATTATAATAGTATTAGGAGGGTGAAGGCTCCAGACAGTTGCTACGAGGATGACCTTTATATATAAAAGACATGCCACCATGATGAGTGAGGTGTTTTGGAAGAGATGGTAACACGGAGAAAGGTCTCAATATGGTGAGGACTTGTACAATAACTTCGTTTGGAGTAATTGTGGTGACTCTACTCATCACCATATTAATTAATATTGATTAGGAGGAGAGAAATGAAATAACCCATGGAAGAACCAATAGGTAACTCGAAAGCATTGGAATCAATTCAAAGGCTACTACAAGATTCACAAGTACATCTCAGAACTAAATAAATGACTATACTAGATAAGCAAATAGTTTAAAACTATCATGATCTCAAGTAAGCAAATAAGCAAAAGTCTCTCTCTTTTAGCAAAAAAAGGAAATAGACTAGTTGTTTGAAACAACATTCTAGCACCTCAGATCTTATGCACCAATACTTGTTAGGTTAGTGAGTAGAGTTTGTTAGAACAGATTTGTAGGTTGTATATTAACAAAATTTTTATAATAAAAGATTAAATAATAATAATATATTAGTATAGTATAATAGTAATATGACATGGCATAGCATTAACATTGAGTAAATGTGCACATGTAACATAGTTGCATAGCATGGATGACATAAGTATGAAAAAGAACAAGTATTTAGTGCAAGAATGTAAAATGTCCATTTAATTTTTATTCATTTTTATATTTTAAGCCAGTCATTTCTCGTACTATGTTTCAGCTTCCTTTTATACTTTTAGAGATCTTCAACCCCTATGAATAGCTTTCCATAAGTATATCCAATGGACGCCTTTGTGCTAAATATCATGTGAGATCCTTTATATAGTGGCGAGATACCCAGTGTAGCAGCAATGTATCTATAATTTGGGGGTCTTCATCATTCGTGGTAGTCAAAAATTGCCAATGGACATCATCACGCTAAGCATATCAATGACTCGAGTTAAGACAAGTGCGCAATCTCAATTAAATTTCTTTTAACTTTAATTTATTGTCACATTTAAAGTTTGTTTACAAGTTCACATGATAAGTTTATACATTTGCTCCAGCCATTAGTATATCTCATTGAGTATGACGATAAGTCTATACACTTGTTCTCCTGTATATGTCAATAAAAAGGTTAACAAGTTTAATTTTTGTGTCAAATTAACCAATCAATAATCATTTACTAATGAGCTGATCAGATGATTTGGTTCATGTACTGGATTGTCTGATCAATCTTCGCCTGGATCCTATGCTGGTGTGTGAGCACCGAACTGTCCGATTGTTGATCGGATGATCTAGTCTCTAGTCACTGTCATCCGATTTTATGATCGGATGATCCGATCATGTAATTGATCGTTTGATAATATTTCTTTGTCGTCTAGTTTATGGGTCCAAACGATCTGATCAACATTCCACCAGTTCGTTTATACTTGGGACAAAACCTAGGATTTGTTCTGTGCCATTTCGTTCCCAAAACATCCCCAAAACTCAAGCTATTAACAAGTATTAATTGTATCATGCTTCTAGACTGGAAAAACATGAAATTATAAAAAGATTTGTAGATCACACATAGATCAAGTTAACATAAACTTTATATTATATTTCTCCAAACATGATAGAACTCTAGAATATCTTCATAGATCTAAATTCTAAGCATTCAGGTAATTATTCACAATGATTTTAATAGAAAAATATGGGAAAACAAGATAATACACAATGCATGAAAACATGAAAAAAAAATTCTATCAATCTAACCATTAAAATTATGTTTTCCTTAAAGCATTTCTTTATTCTATGTATATGATTTATACCAGCGAAGTAAGGATAAAACTTTCCTGAAATTTTAGAAGAGAGATCGCTCCAAATCGCAAGATTCGGTTCTCGATTGTGAAGGGAACACTTGGATGCGAGAAATCAGAGAAACTTCGAGAGAAATTGTCAATTCGGGAGAGATCCAAGTCTTTCCTTCTGCCTGTGCATGCCCCCCCTCTCTTTCTCCATGTGTCCGGTGGCAGTTTTCGAGAAGGGAAGATGAATCGGTGTTTTGGGTGAGAAACCCTATTGCTCTCTCCTAAATTACTCATTGTGAGGTAGTTTGGTCAATTCCACAAGCCACAAATTAAGGAATAATTATGAGAATTTAATATCAATTTAATTCAATAAATTTTAAATTCTGCCCATTATTTAATTTAAATAAAATAATTCATATTTTGATCAAATTTCACAAGAATAATTAGTCCATTTCACAAATTAAATAATCAAAATTCCAAGTTGAACATTTATCGGGATGTTACAACAACACTTGGGGAGTGGTAGAATTGGGGAAAGGTTTCATCACGAAGAGGTTCCGTGTTGCTGCATCTTTGCCAGATAAATTATGGGACGGTCTCAGAAGAGTGAGCCTATGTCGCTGCGCGTTTACCTTTGACATGAGTGGAGGACCTTATTGTGGAGAGTACTTGTGCCGCCACTGTTCCGTCGTGGAATTTTATAAGGAGATTATGGGTCTTTACTTTTTCAAGTAGTAGGGAGAGGCGATAGAGGAACTTGGGGGGTACCGCTTATACCTAATCAAATCCATCGGCTGGGCAACTGGAGAAATGTCGATAGGTTGGACTTGCTTACAGACAGCATACTGGTTCAGTGCAGGGCTTTGTTAATGATCCTGGCTTGAGTTACAATGATAGATTGAGCTTGAATGAATCCATGCCCAAGAGGAGAGTGTAACACCCAACTGGAAGCGTTGGAGAGACTTCAATATTCTTACGGATACGCAAAACATGTCGCAAGGACCCTAGAAACTCTAAGATCGATTGTGCCTCATCTAATGAAAGACTAGATTCCTGCTTTTTTGTTGTTCACACCAAGTGCCTTTTTCAAACTTCTCATGTATCATCTTGAGCAAGAGGCACGCCATGCCTAAACTAGTTTTAAAACTTCTATTATCACATTTCGAACTTTTAGAACCTTGTTGCAAACCTTTGGTCTGAGTTTGCCGACCTTCTCCTTTCAAGCCAAGCTCAGAAATGCTTCAAGGGATGGGACTACAAAACATCTAATTGTCTTGCTGATTCTCTCAAGGCCAAAGAAGAGGATTTTGTGGGCATTCATTACTCTATTGCCAGCAACCAGACTGTCTACATGCTCTTGCGAAGGAGCAATCTTGCCAACATGAGCTCATTAGACTGAAGAGGGTAGCATGTAGTTAATATTTAGTTTTTTATAGCATGCAAATAATTCTCCCTTAAATTGTGTTAAGATTAAATTTTTTAAAGTATATTAATGTGTGAATATTAGTTTGGTGGAGATTAAATTTAGAAATATTTCTCTTCGAGATGGTTAATTTGGAATTAATTAAGCTTGTTTGAACAACTTATTTAGACCTCAAAATTAATATTTTAGGCTGAACCTACTGCAGTTTGAACTACTTTACTGCAGTTCCTCGCCACATCTTGCTGTGAGATGATCCCAGCCACCTTGCTTTCCCCATTTTCTGGTGGTTGCCGGCCATGGCTGGCCGGCAGTGAGGTGTGCCCTCCCTCCTTGCTTCTTCTTCCCAGCTCTCTCTTGGTCAACTCCTCATTTCAAAAGATATCCTCTTTGGTGATCCATAAAGTTCTTGTTATCTATTAATGAATAACTTCTTCATCCAAAATTTTTTCTATTCAGTTTTTTCTGCAGAGCTCTCTGTTACTAGCTGCTTGATTTTTTATTTTTTTTTGATATTTGCTGCTTGATTGAATTCCCTTATTCTTCCTATATTGCAAATGGAAATATATATATATAATTTTTTTTTTCTGCTAACATTATTGAATATTAGTAAATTACCCTCTACAGAAGCAGCAAAGTGGTAAAGATTAAAGATGACACATCATACAAGCTATAACCAAGGTATGGCTTTCTTTGGCACGAGACCAACAAATAATTTTTTATTTTGATTTCATATCAATATAAATTTTAATAATAAAAAAATCAATTAACATTGAAAAGGGGTTGAAAAATTAAGCAACCTCTGACACACATGAAATCACTCAATTTTGAAGTTGAAATCGACGAGTCTCGTGTTGCAATTCAAGAACCAACTTTTAACCACAAAGGTAAGAGTTTCATGCAAAAGATTTGTTGTTTGTGTGGCAAATGGTCATGTGAACAATCTTTCAGTTTCCTTCTAAGTTTATTGTTTATATAGTTAGGGCAACCGACTCTGAGCATTTAGAAAAGCATTTTCTTTGGAGCATTAGTTTGTTTATTCATTAATTAAACCATTCAATTCAAGTGCAAGCATCTTACCATCTAATTAATGCACTCATGCCTGGCCCCTTCTCACCATTCTAATCCCCTCCCAAACCTCCCATTCGACGCCCAATGAGCACCCGACACGTAGGATAGGGTGGTCCCCATGCTCGTATGTGGCACGTTCCCGAACAGTGCACTATCTGCATCCAATTACTCCTCCCTTCCCTCACACCCTTTTGAATTTTGGTTTGAGTATTAAACCTAATTAGAATCACCTAAAATACCATACCACCCATTTAGTTATAAGTTAATTCATACTTCTCATAAGCTCTCCCCATCAGAGGCTAATAGAGTAGTAGAAACCCAGGTAGCATGGGCAAGAAGCTTGGCCTCCATTCTCTCTTCTTTAGATCTGCCAAAGATCACAAGCCAAGATACTCCTCCTCCTCCTCCTCCTCCTCCTTTCCTTTCTCTTCTTCTCCTCCTTCATGGACATGGTCCTCCTGCAGGAACCCAAGAACCCACTCCTTTCGAAAAGCAGGCGACGACGTTTGCAAGACAGCGAACTCAATCTACTTCGACTCGAGCGAGTCATTCCCAGCCTTCTCCGAGGAAGAGGCGGCAAGCTTCTCGACGATGTCCGCTTCCGACGAGTCCCCCACCGCAGAGCCCGCGGAGTGCTTCATCCGTGGGCTCAGATCCTCCGGCAGGCTTTTCTTCGAGCCGGGCAGCACCAGCCCATCCATCATGGAGGAGGCTGGGGTCCCCTTCAAAGAGAGCGTTGTTCTGGCGATGGAGTCCCTGGATCCTTTACAGTGACTTCAGGGTTTCAATGGAGGAGATGGTGGCAGCACATGGGATGAATGACTGGGTGTGCCTCCTTCAGCTTCTGCACTGGTATCTGAGAGCAAATGGGAAGAAGACTCACTGCTTCATATTTGGGGCCTTTGTCAGCTTGCTTGCGAGTCTTGCTTCTTCTTCTTCAACTTCTTCGCCCTCTTTCGAGATCAAAAAGGGCCATTTTTGAAGAGAGTTAAAACCGTGTTCTTCTACATTACTCTTCATGAACGTCTCTCCCTAATCTCCGAATAGGACGGAGAGGTTGAAGAAGCAAGGCCCGAAAGTAAGACGTAAAAGTTTCAAATGTTAAAGCAGTAAGCCTTCCTTTGTTTGCTCTCGAACTCGTCCATTTGCTTTTTCATCCTCCTCTTATGTTTTTTCTGTCAAGTAGTTCATTATCTCGAGTTGCGACGATTTCAACATTAATTGTCTGTGGGGTGAACTCAACCAATTACAGAAGTGAATTATGAAGCACGTGTAATTAATTAAAAATTGATGCAAGCTGAGTGATCCATTTTTTTTTTAAATTTTTTTAGTTGTGGGCCTTGTGGCTGTTAATTTTGTCAGATTAATTTTAATCAGATTAAAAATAATCTTTAATAAGACTTTTTATTCAGAAATAATTTTAAATAAAAATAGTTTTTTTTTATGCGTGTAGCATGTCACATGTGTGATGAAATTAGCTTTTTTATTTTAATGTTTGTGTAAGATATTAAATAAGTGGATTTTAAAATAAAATATATGTAGAAATTTAAAGATTGTTAGTAAATATTGAAATTTAAATATGATAAGTAGGATTAATTTAATCTAAATTAGAGTTAACCTTTAAAAAAAAAAAAGAGAAGTGACTTGAGGTTAGGGGTGAGAGTTTAAACTTGAAGATTGATAGTTGCCTAATATTTAGATTGATTTTTAGCTCGAATTTAAGCTGCTCTTGAGTCTAATGAGACGAGTTATGAGTCATGGTTGAATCTAAGCTTGAGTTGGCTTAATTAACACTTGAACTAGCTCGAACTCGAGTCAAATTAAGATGAGTAGTCATCTTGAATCATGCAATATGCCTATTTGAGTTTACTAGGACCTTCAGTCGCCTCCCTGCGATTTATGGTTGTCATCTCCGTGTTGTCTTAATCATGTGATCTACTATTCATTATCATGTTCAACGTCCTTAACATTCTAAGGAATATCTAATTATTCTCAAGCTCTAATGGATTAGAGGATATGCGCTTGGCATTGATCCAAGCACCCATAGCATGATTCTAAGTCAGTCGGCGTACAATCTTCTCCCGCTAGTTGCACCACCTTTTTCATCTATAAATAGAGTGCCTTTCCTCCTCCGGAGAATAAGGGTGCAAGAGACCAAGAAGCCCGCTACAGTCTTTAAAATTATAATTCTCTTGTTTTTCTTGCGCTCTCTTTATAGCTGGCTTTGTGCGTGCTTTTCATTACGTCCGTTTCTCCATTTAGTGGATTTTTCTTTGCATGATTTTGCTCGTAGATATTAGAGGATCTCTCCAAATTACATAAATTTCATGTATTTTTTTTTTATTAATCTACATGCTTTTTTTTCTCTCAAGTTGATTTCTCTATCAACATACATATAATTAATTTGGCCTTATATAATTGTCCCTTGCATAAATTTGTTCTTGAATTTTCTATTTGATGATAAAGTTTCATCTAAGTGAAATGGCCTATTTCTTTATTTTTACTCAATTTCATGAGCCAATTATATAAATATCCTAATTTCATTATTAGGGAAAATTCTTCATCTAATGGAAGCTCTTGTAACCCAGCCTATATGTGAAGTCATGTTCTATATATATTATTTGATAAAATTTGGATCTAATCCAAAATATGAACAATAAGGACCTGTTTGTCTGGCCGTTGAAAATTAATCCGGTTTAATTTTAATCAGGTATATCACATTACACATAAGATTTAATATTAAAAATTAATTTTATTATACATTCTACACATATTACTAAAATAATAACTAATCTATATCACATCCCTCATATATCTCAACATAATAATTAATTTTATTTCACATCATTCATAATTTTTAATAAAAAAATATCTCTATTCAAATTTTAATTTTAATTTTTTTTTTAACTTTACAAACAAACAGGCCCTAAAGGGTTCAATCTGATTTGGATCAAAGCTAGTCTTAGCTATTTGGTTGTCAGTTTTATACCACTAAATGAAGTTGACACAAATATACATAAGCAGATTAAATTTAAATTGATTAGATTATATGTTAGCTCAAGATTACATTGATAAAATTATTTAACTATAAAATAGCTCATTAAATAATTTGCTTGAATTGAGTCAATTTTGAATTGATTTAAAATGTGATTTAATTTTAGAGCAATCTTCGATCTCTGAGACGTTAACAGCTTTAATCATGAGCTTTTCCTTTTGCCCAAATCTTAAATTTTTATGATCATTAAATTTTGGGTAAATTACATCCATGGTTCTCTAATTTAGAAGTATTATAAATTGATCTTAATTTTTGAACAGTCTCAACTTTAATTTTGAAGTTATAAAAGGACTGTAGAATTTTAATCTCTTTAAGAATTTTAATCTTCCTAATTTTAAAATAAAACAAATATAAATATTTTAAAATTACATTTAAGAATTTAAAATAATAATAATTAAAAATAAACTTTAATAAAAAAAATTAATGATTATATTTGATTTTTGGTGAAAGGACAACTCTTTTTATAATCTAAAAAATTAAATTTGAAATTTTTTGAAAATATTGTGATCAATTTGCAATACCCTTGGATGTAATTTGCCCAATACTTTATTGAGATTTTTACACGTATGACACAAAAAATTTCAATATTTACTTATTAGACACCCTAAAGTTAAATATTACATGACACACACTTATTTATTTTAATTTTACAACCAACACACCCTAGTTAAAAAATTCTTATATTTTATTTAAGTAAACCATACTTAAGTTATGTTTTAACTTAAATAAAGTTCATAGGAATAAAATCTAACTCTCGGTGTACCATAATTTAAATCTTACATGTTAAAAATTATTTAAATCTATTATTTATGTAAAATATTTTAAATCTAATCGTTAGATGCTCATCTTAACGATTAGATTTAATTTAAGATACAAAAGGGGTTAGATTTTATTCCTATTAACCTTATTTAAGTTAAAACATAACTTAAGTATGATTTACTTAAATAAAATGTAAGGATTTTTTAACTAGGGTGTGTTGATTGTAAAATTAAAATAAATAAGTGTGTGTCATGTAATATTTAATTTTAGGGTGTCTAATAAGTAAATATTGAAGTTTTTTGTGTCATACGGATAAAAAACCCTACTTTATTCTGGTTGGGAGCCGGTGCGTGATTCCTGCTTGTTTCGTTGCGCTGAGAAGCTTCTAATTTCAGCTTCCTCGGTGTCTTTTGGCGTCTGAAACGCTGAATAAAAAAACGAAAAGCTGACTGTGGTTAGCAAAACCCCATGCTCCAACAGGCAGCGGCGTCTTTCGAAATTATTAATAGGGCAATACACCCGGGTCCCTGCGTTTAACGCTTAATATTCATTTTTTTAAATTTATAACATTGGGGTCCCTGAGTTTTAATAAATTATTAAATTGGTTCTTTTTTTTATTTTTTTATTATTTAAATTTTTTAAAATTATCGTTTTACTCCCTTGTCATTCTCTCTCTTCTCCTTGTCTGGCGCACGCGCACAGTCCGGATCGGGAGGAGAGAGAGAGAACAGCAGGGGATAAAATAGTAATTTTAAAAAACGTGGATCTGTGCGATATTAAGCGTTAAACTCAGGGACTTGCCCTTACTAATATAAAACTAATAATAATAATTAAATTTTTATTCAATAAAATTAATTATATGAATTTTTTATTTTTATTATATTTTCAAACTTGTAAGATTATTTCTGATTGTTTCTTGTTTGTATTTTATTTATGTTTTTTTTTTAACACAGATAGAATTCAATGGCTCAACTCTTCTTATTAAAATTTTCATGAGCCTGTAATTTATATGTCTAAATTATTTAGACTGATTCTTCCTGAACTTATTCTTAATTGAGGCTGTCCCAACCTTCTAGCAAATATACTCATTTCTTGTTTTAGCTTTTCGTATATGAGTCACTCATCCACTTTAACATTTTCATTTCTGTAACAATTTTTTAGAATTATTAATAAATTTTAAAAATTCTTACCTATATATTATACAATTTTTTTATATTACAACATATATTTTCTTTGCAAAAATTTATCGTCTCATAATTTAAATATTATGAAGAAAATGAGGGAATATAATATAGTAAAATTTGCATAACATGTATGTGGATTTTCATAATTTTTTTAGAACATTAATCTAATTCCTCCATTTAATGGGGTTAGAAATTTAAGAAATTACTAATAGGTTTTTATAGTTTACTCATAATTATATTTTCATTCATGTTTTCTAAAATTCTTCGCTTAAGTTCCTGAACTAAAATATAAAGACCTAACAGGTCTTTATTTTAAATTATATGACCTAAGAAAAGAATTTAAATATTACAAATTTGATAGTTATTTTTTAAAATGTATAAAACTATATAGAATATTCAATAAAAAAAGAATCTCAAATACCGCCGCAACAACCATCACCAAGCCTTAATCGCATTAGATGATGTCGACTACATGAATCTTTTATTTTCATTGCGTTGTATCAATTAGCAAATTCTTATTTAGATATAAGTGAGTAACATCGCTCTTTATAGTTTCTTGTTATATTTTCTTTAGTCTACCTCTTCTTTTTCGTACATAGGCAAAATTCAATAACTCGATTTTTCTAATTGGAGCTTCAATCGGACTATGATTTACATATTCAAATCGACTTTCTCTAGGTTTATTCTCAATTGGTACAATTTTAATTTTTTTTGCGAATATATTCATTTCACATTCTATCATTTCGCTATTTACAAAGTTATAAAATATTTCTCAAAATGAATGACGAGCCTTACTTTCTAAATGATTTTTTTTATTTCTTTACTCCGTACAACACAATCTAATTGAAAATTTTGGTAGCGTGCGCTCGAACTCGAGATCCTCTAACTTTAAAGTAAGTTTCCTTCCTATTGAGGTAAGAGAAGCTCAACTAAATAAAAAGAAAAGAAGAAAAAACTTGTAATACACCACTTTCAAACACAAATAAGGCGGCTCTATTTGGTAATAAGAAAAAAAAAGAAAATGTTGAAATTTTTAGCCATTTTTGAAAAATGTGTATGATGTGAAATAAAGTAAGTTGGTTATATTAAAAATTGTGTATGATGTGAAATAAAGTTGATTGATTTATTGAGAATTGTGTTGAATGTGAAATAAAATGATTGTTTAATATTGGAATTTGTGTAAGATGAGATATAAAATAATTTTTAAAGTTTTTTTAAAATAAATTTAAGATTTTAGTCATGGGTAATTTTAGCCATAATTTTTAGCCTATTGCCAAACAGAGCCTAAATGCATGCTCCAGAATGTGTGAAGTTTTCAAAAGGCCCAATTAATGAGGAGACCTTCAAAACTGCACCAAGAACATGACTGGCTGGTTGAGAAGAACCCATGTAGAAATTATTGGATTCAGTGGAGTTTCCATGTCAGAACTTCGGAACTCAATGTCGCGGCGGCGATGCGTGTGGAGCGCGGCCCCATGCGCCTTCCTCCGAGCGCGTTATCGCTCTGTTTATTTATATAGTTGGTATTATTATAATATTAAGGAGACGTTTGATTAGATGTTATTTTGATGTTATGTTATGTTATTTAGAGAAAGCAATTGTTTGGTTTAATGATATCTACAAAGAATCTTCTATTAGATTATAAAATTATTAATCAAAAGATGACATCTACATGTCATGACATCTAGATTACATTACATAACACTAAGATAACATCGAACCAAACGCCCTCTAAGACATTTTGTGCCCACGTATATGTAAAGGTATTCTATAGTTACGTAAGAGCATTTTGTGATTAAGTAAAGATGTTTTGCGTTACGCTCTTCCGTTCTTGCGTCGGATTTGCCTGCACGAGCTTCCTCGTGGTATATTTTGAATTATCCTGCTATTGATAAGCTGTGTTTTATTGTGCTGACTGTCTTTTTTATTGCAACTAAGGGTGTTAATATGGATCGAAGATCGAAAAATGATCGAAAATCGAATCGATTTTAGATCGAATCGAAATCGAGTCCATTTAAATGAGCCGACTAATGAGCCAATAGTTCGGCTCGGTAATAATTTCGAATCGATTTTGAGTCGGGGTAAGCTCGGCTCGATCCAGCTCGAAATCGGCTCGAATTAAAATACATTTTATATTATAATACATATATATATATATATATTATAAAGTGAGCCGATCTCGAGTCAGATCTAGTTGAGCTTACCCGGCTCGAGATCGGCTCAAAGTCAATTGAAATTGACTCAGCCAGCTCGAAGTCGAACCTAATCGAGCTCGAGTTGATCGAAATGTGATCAATTCAATTTCGAGCCGGTATTAGCTCGGCGTGAAATTGGATCGGTAACAGCCTTAATGGCTATAGCAATTAAGTAACTATTGCATTTAATCATTCAACATTAATCCTTCACTAATCTCTTTTTTTGCACTTTTTTCGCTATTACTATATTAAAATAGGTCAAATTCAAATACGATAAATAAAATTACTACGAGCAAATTCAAATTGATCTTGTGATTCAAGACTAGTTAAATTGGTTCGAGTAGAGTTGGAATCCCCGCACGTCTTCGATTGCGTCAATAATGCTGAACAAAGAAAAGAGGGTAGTAGGCTATTATAACTAGTAGCTATCATGTTCCGAGTTGTGAAAGGAATTGAATGATCTACGAAGAGAAACAAAAAGTTAGAAAGAGAATGATATAGCACAAGGAGAGAATGAGAGTGTGTGAGCGAAGTGACGGATAATCTTGAAATTTCAACAAAACTTAACTTCAAATGGGATCGAGAATCATAATGTTTAAATTATAGAAACTATCTTGACCGACTAGTAATTAAATAAAATTATATAATTTTAAAATTAAAAATTTTAAATAGATATTATCTCTTTATTTTTTCTTAAAATAAATTATTAGTAAAGAATTTTTGGGTAGGGCGGGTTGGGAGGTCTGAAAGTAAGTGCAGAGCGGTTATTAGTTGGTTATATTCAAAATTGTGTAGAATGTGAAATAAAATTGATTGATTTATTGAGAATTATATTGGATGTGAAATAAAGTGATTGTTTAATGTTGAAATTTGTGTGAGATGAGATATAAAATAATTTTTTTAAGTTTTTTTTAAAATAAATTTAAGATTTTGGCCATGGCTAATTTTAGTCATGATTTTTATAGCCCACTGCTAAACAGGGTCATAGTAGATAAATTGTTTTGAGAATTATATAAGATGTGATGTAAATTTAAAAATTTTATAGAAATATTTACATATCTATCACACAAAATTTTAAATATTACACTCTTGTAGAAATATATATCACTCTATATTTTAAATTTTATGAGGAGGGTGATTTATAAATAATATTTAAAATTTTTTTAAGCATATAGATAAATATCTCTTTTTTATATAACAGATTTTGTAAAGATTAAAATAAAAGTTAATTTTATTGTATTAGAATTTTATCAAGATAATTGGGCATTTTATCTATATGCCAAACGTGAATTTAGATTTATTTAAATAAATCTCCGTTAGAAATAAATTTTAAAAAAAGAAATATGCATGTAATTATGTAAATGTGCACAATAATCTGTCCCGCATCCTATTTAGCGCGAAGACCAAAATCAGAACTAAAATAGTACTAATTTAAAAAAATAATAATAATAATAATAAATAAATTTTTTAAAATTATTTTATACAAATTTTAATATAAAAAATAATATTTTACTTCACATACTCAATAATTTTTAATAAAAATATAAAATTTATTTCACATTTTGCATCAAAATATTCGATTCGAATATTTTAGTTGAAATAAAATTGATATTTTTATTTTAAATTGTTAAGTATGTAAAGTAAAATAATATTTTTTTATATTAAAATTTATATAGAATAATAAAAAAAATTATTTATTATTATTATTATTAATTTTTAAATTAGTACTAATTTGTTCTGTTTTGATTTTTAGGTCAAATCAGAAAAAAATCCCTCTTTTTATTCTGCTCCGCGGTGCAGCAGATGCGAAATCTCAACTCGACATCCCGGCGATCGTCGCTTGTGGAAGGGGCGGAGTTTTGTATTCTCCGCACGAGTTGATCTCCTCTGATCTTCATATACGCACGGAGAGAAGGAAAGAGATTGAGAAGGGGCGATGGCTTGCTCTCATGATCACAGCTGCGAGGATCACAACTGTGCGGCGGAATGGTCACTTTACAAACACATAAATCTGTCAAAGGTCTCGTTCTTTCTCCCTGTTGTTCTTTTCCTGCTTCTTGTATTGATTGCATCTTCTTTTGCTTCCTTACATGCCTTTGTTTCGGCCTTCTGCTGATCAAACCTTGTGTTATGTTTGAAATTTCAATATTGGGTGGGGGGCAAGGTTTGGGGATGCGAACTGGGAGGTGTGAATGTTGTTACTTTCGTCTTAGGACATTATCTTTACTGGTAGAACCCAGGTGATCTTTGATTTAAAACCGTTTGTTAATCTCTTGAGATGGTTCATAACTTATGAATCAGTCTTGTAGCTCTATATGTTGCTTTTGAAAAGTTTATATCTTGTTGCGTGGCTAAATTGATGTCTACATATGATGGATATTTGGAAATTTAGTTTCCCTCTAATCCTCTTTTCTTCTTCCCTACTGCTCCTCCTGTCCTCTGTTTGCTTCCTATTTTTGCTACATTCCCACCTCCTTCTCCGTTGGACCTCTTTCCCTCTCTTTATGTTAGCTACGCGTGGACAGCGTCCAATGACAACTTAGGCAGATAGTTGCTTGAATTTCAGCGTCCTCCTAGCTTAAGTTATGTTCTCGGGTTGAAAGTGGTGGTTGGAATCGGTTCACCACATGCCTTGGTGGCAAGTTAGAGACCGAGAGTATATCTTCCATTGTTAGGTATTAATGAAAGCTTGACCCTGTACTATTGAGGACTGATAAAGGTGAGAACTATGATTTCTCGCCTTACTGGAAGTTCATCAAACGTTAGTTTAGCAAGTATGGGATATGGAAACTGGACTTGAAGGAAAATGATGTTAATGGAGATTATTTATGTTACATGTGTAGTTTTCTAGTTAAGATAGAAGACACTACTGCTAGTGGAAATATTCCTAGGGTTACTTGTTGTATAGTGTGAATTTTGAAGTGCTTTCCTTGAAGGCTGTTGATACTAGATCAGCTTTGTAGTTGGTGTAAGAACTTCAATGGAGCTAGAGTCTTTTAGATAGTCATATTAGGACTTTGATTTTTTTTAATTTTAGTTTTCAAAGATTTTTATATTAAGGTCCTTCTATAAATCATTGATAATTGTTTAGTTTGAAAGTTGAGTTTGCTTACACTTGACTAGTTACTTTTTCGTAGGTACTATTAGTTAGGATCTTTTCTTCATGTTATCTTAGTATCTGTGGTCTATATGTTAAACATAATAGAGGTTGAATTTATTTAAGTTATAGAATTTGATGTGCCGAGCTTATTTCATGATGAAAATTGAGCTTTTTCAAGTTTGATCTGTGTGCCATTTCTGGATTCATCCAATGAGTGTGCAATTTCAATCTATTTAAAATTTTTATGATTCATATTGTTCTGCCTTCTCTAGCTTTTCCTGTTGTCTGTCTTGTGGTTTTTTCAACTTTTCTTTGCTGTTAGTTGTCGCACAAAGCCAAATTGGAGGATTTTATGATTTTATATAGTCATCACAATTAAGTGAATTTGGATTGGTTATGTTTAGAAGCAAAAGATTATCTAATTGAGTAGAAGTAAAATTGAGTGCATGGCCTGTTTATTTGTAAGGTTTAAATTTGGTAAGCTTAAAATTAAACTTGGATAGAGATATTTTTTGTTGAAAGTTGTAAATGATGTGAAATAAAGTTAGTTATTATGTTGGGATATGTGAGAGATGTGATATAAAGTTAGTTATTTTGTTGGGATATGTGAGGGATGTGATATAAGTTAATTATTATTTTGGTAATATGTGCAGGATATAAAATAAAGTTAATTTTTAATATTAAATTTTAGGGTTAATTTCACCCAGGTCCCTGACTTTAAGGGTTATTATCAAACAGGTCCACGTTTTTTAAAATATATCTTCTAGGTCCCTAAGTTTTAAAAAAATATCATCTGGGTCCATTTTTAATTTTTTTATTATTAAAAAATATTAAAATTACTATTATACCCTTACCCTCCCCTCTCTCCACCAGATCAGAAGCCGCGCCGCCTCCGGCGGCCTCGCGCGGCCGCACGACACCGCTGGCGGCCTTGCGCTGCCGCACGACTCCGCCGGCGGCCGGGCTGCCACGGCGCGCCTAAGTTTTAAAAAAATATCATCTGGGTCCATTTTTTAATTTTTTTATTATTAAAAAAAATATTAAAATTACTATTATACCCTTACCCTCCCCTCTCTCCACCAGATCAAAGCCGCGCCGGCTCCGGCGGCCTCGCGCGCCGCACGACACCGCTGGCGCCTTGCGCTGCCGATCGACTCCGCTGCGGCACGGCTTGCCACGGCTCGCGCAATATCAGGGCGAGGGGCCCCGACCGCGCACGGCCTCACGTCGCTTCCTAAGCGGCGCGCGAGCCTGTCTGGCCCCAGCGGCGCGATCGCTGGAGCGCCCGCTCGGCCTCCAGGGTGGGACCGCTCGACTCAGTGGCCTACAGCGGCCGCGCGTCGCCGGACTGCGCGCGCGGCCGGCGGAAGCGTCGTGCCTGCGGCGCACGGCCTCCAGCGGCGAAGGCCTGCTTGCGCGCCGTGCACGACCGCTCTCCGCGGTGCACGGCGCGCGCCGACCCTCGGGCGGCCGCGACCCGCTGGAGCCGCTCGCGCCGCCGAGCCGGCAATCAGCGGCTCGGCGGCACCGCTGGAATTCGCAGCGCTGCGCGCGCTACGACCGTCTCCAACGGTTCGCCGCTAGCGTCGCTCGCAACAGGCCGCTGTCGCTCGCCGTGGCTGCCCAGCTGCGGCCGCCGTACGGTGCGTGGTCCGTGCGGCAGCGCAAGGCCGCCGCGGTGTCGTGCGGCGCGCGAGGCCGCCGGAGGCGGCGCGGTTCGCCGGATCTTGGTGGAGAGATGGGTAGGGTAAGGGTATAATGGTAATTTTTATATTTTTTAATAATAAAAAAATTAAAAATGGACCAGATGAGTAATTTTGAAACCTAGGGACCCAACCAACAACAACAACAACAACAACCAAGCCTTAATCCCACTAGGTGGGGTCGGCTACATGAATCCTTTGTTTCCATTACGCTCTATCAGTTACAAACCTAGGGACCCAGAAGATATATTTTAAAAAACGTGAACCTGTGTGATAATAACCCTTAAAGTCAGGGACCTGGGTGAAATTAACTCTAAATTTTATGTGTGATGTGATGTGCCTATTTAAAATTAAACCAGGTTAATTTTAAGTTGCCAAACAAACAGAGGCTAAATCATGATGGCTAATTATGATTTAAGTTAATTGAATGAACAAATGCACTTATACCTAAAATTTTGCTAAAAGATTGAAAATTAATCAAATCTCAGATCCACTTTGGCTCAGATCGAGCTTGAGTCGAAAACAAATGAACTAGACCTAGCTCAGATTAAGATTAGTTTGAACTCTTGTTTGTATTTTGGATCAGAATGAGGTAGAATAAAATTTTTCAATTCAATCTTAAGTCGAGATTGAATCGGCTTTAGATCGGATCATTAATAACTCTAGTCACACTTGAATTGCTGAATTAGAAATGAATTTACAAAAGAGAGGGCGAGTGTGATGCCCATACAGGAAAAGATCAGAAGGACATTTAATGTCCATTATTAAATTGTAAAGACTCTTGCATGTTGTAAGGGGGTCCGATTTGCAATATATGGGTAATTGATGTTGGGGTGGAGGGGGGGGTATGAAGGGGGCACAAAATGGACTTAGTAATTGCTTATGGCATTGTGATGGGAGATATCTAGATGAGCGATGACACAAATTAGATCGTGCACAAGATGCCCTTGATGAGCTGCATTGGTGCACATTTTATTTTATTTTATTTATTTGAATATTCATTTTTTTAAAGTATGAATTAGGTAAATCTTTTTATTTGTTTCGTGGATCTGATAAGTTCTATATTGCCTATTTTGTTTTAGGACGGGATAGTCACTTTATAAATGAAATTTGTAATTAACATTTTGAGTAATACTATGAAAATTTAAGTTTGAGTGAGTTCTAATTCTTGGTTTGGTTGGCAAGACATTCCGGAAATGAAGGGTAGGGTAGCCTTGGTTGAGTATCTACTACACTTGTCATACTACGTGAAGACCTCTGCAGCACCGTTTCGTGAAGATCGTTCTTCTCATGAGAGACCTCTTAAGCGCTATTTTGTAAAATCTGCTTTCATGTTCACGTGATGCTTGTAGCTTCCTTTTCTATTGAATAGCGGACCCATTAAAAAAATTCTTTTTCCAAGAGAGCTTTCCTTTCTTGTAGTGATTCAAATTGATTCTCCTGAATAAACTTACAGCAATTAAGAATCATCACGCCAAGTTTAATATATAGTGACTCCTTTCCGTCAAGACTATAGTATATTAATGTCCAACATCAGTTATGTTTGTTTTGGCTCTTTACTTTATCTTCGATTTGGTTTCAGTAAACCTGAAATTTGGGATGGTAATTATGAGATTTAAATTGAGATCTTTGTTTACATTGTCTGTCTTTTTGTTATTTGTCATTAGACATTATTTAATTAGGCTTAAGCTCTTTTTCATTGTATAATTAAGGAAAACATCATTGTTTTGGCTGCAGCAGGGTTGTGAGCCAACTCTGCTGAACTATTTTGTTTAAAGTTTAATCTTTTCACTAATCATGAACAACATTGATGATTTGCAAATAAGCAAAGTCATTCGCAATTTACAAATAATGCATTTTTTTTGGAGGTCACTGAGCTTGATCTACATCCCTCTTGCATGGCCAAAACCTTGATTTTTTCTTTTTCTCTCACTTATCTTTGAATCTTAATTAAATTACAAAGTATTTAGGATTGAAATATTTAGCCATATCTTTATGGGAATGACAGTATTTTCATGCTCATTTTTATGTATTACCAAT
Source organism: Apostasia shenzhenica (assembly GCA_002786265.1). Lineage (NCBI taxonomy): Eukaryota > Viridiplantae > Streptophyta > Magnoliopsida > Asparagales > Orchidaceae > Apostasia > Apostasia shenzhenica. The sequence continues at coordinate 2,233,747 of KZ451974.1, read as the reverse complement.
GAACTACAGTGTTGGCCCATATTTGCTTGAGAATGCCAAAGATATTACGTACTCTCTTTTCCTTGTTCAGGTGTATAAGCTAATGTGTAATGTCAATTTTGTCATATAGTTTGTTTTAAGAGTCACCGGAACTTTTACCCTTATTCATTGTACGGTTTGACCTAATTATAACCAATCTATGCCCTGTTAGGGTAGGAATTTAGGGTTTGCCAATAATCAAATGACTTGGATTCTGTCATCACTATCAGGTGTTTGTTTTGGCTTGGTGATCTCATATTGGAGATGATATAGCACTTTCAAATGGCACACAAGAAACACTTGGAAGTTAATTACTTGGTGTATCTAAAGCTATCCAGGCTTTTTGATGGAACGTGAGAGCAAAGGCACGGGATAATGTATCTATGAAGTCATGTTAAATGCAAGTAGCGGAAAGGTCTTGAAGCCTAAATTTGAACCAAAACGAAATTCCAAAAGCTATCGACTAATTGTGCAAATATAGAGACACTTGCCAAATTTTTACGAAATCTAAAACCTTTGGATTGTTTTGGTCATCAGAGATTCAATTTAAATCAAAATGAGATGAAATTTTAAACATGTGGTTCTAACACCTAATTAAACATGAAATTATGCTAACGTTTTAGTTCTAAAATCATTGATGGGATCAATTAAGTCCAGCCCTAAGTCCTCTCTTATGTAGTTCATATGAGATAATATAGTTCTTTAAGGTGAAATTCCTATTGTTGTTGCTTCTATGTTATATCCAAGGTTTAGCAATGAGAAAATAATTAATTCCAGTAATGCTAATTAAAGATTTTGTACTAGGGCAGGGATAGTTTCAACAATAATAATAACAACAAATCGAGCCTTTTAACTTACCTGGTGGAGCTGACTACATGAATCTTTTATTTCTATTGCACTTTATCAAATAATAAATCTTCATTTAATACTAAATATGTAAGATTATTTCTTATAGTTTATTATTATATCTATTTTAGTTTTTCTCTTTCTCTTTTTATATGAGCGAAATCTAATAATCCAAATTTTTTTATTGGAGCTTCTATTGATTTGTAATTTATATGTCCAAATCATTTAAGTTAATTCTCTCTGAACTTCTCTTCAATTGATGTCACTCTAACCTTCTCGTATACTTGCTTATTTTGTTCTTCCACGTATACTTGCTCATCCATCTTAGCATTCTTATTTCTGGGATATTTGTCGTGTTCCTGCCTTATAAGCTAGTATTTAATATCATATAATATTGCTCGTGTTACAATTATTCTAAAATTTATCTTTAAGTTTAGATGAATTTTTTATCACATAATATGCTAGATGCATTTCTCTACTTTATCCATCGTGCTATCCTACTAATAATATCACCATCTATTTCGCTATTATTCTGTATGATTGATGTAAGATATCTAAATTACTCGCTCTTCTTGATAATTTGATTATCAATTATCATCTCTCCATTATAAGTGCTTCTTTTTTTACTAAACTTATACTTTATATATTCATTTTCTAATCTATTAAGATGATAACTTTTAGATTCTAATGTATTCTCCATAGCTTGAGTTTTTCTAATTTATTCTTTAGTCTTATCAATAAGAAAAATATCATCTGCAAAAAGTATATATTAAGATACTTTTTACTTTTTCTTAAATGTGTTCATTCAAAATCTCTATAGCTAATATAAAACGATATGAGCTTAAAGCTAAACTTTAGCCTCTGTTTGGTTGATGTCCAAGTTGGTCATGACTATTTTTTCAAAAAAAATAAAATAGCTTATATAATTCTTAATACATTAACCAATTTTATTTAATATTCTCACAATTAACTAACTTTATTTCTCATCATATATATCTCAAAATGCTCTATATTATTTTTTATAAAAAAATGGCCATGACCAATTTGGGCATCAACTAAATAGAGGCTTAATGTAATCCAACTGAAATAAAAAAATTCTTAGTCAAACCTTTTTTTTTAAATTAATGAAAATCAAATGCAGATCTTTTTTTCAAACATCTCCATTAAACTTCTCAATAAATAAATAGCTTCCATAGTAGATTTGTTTGACATAAAATCAAACTAATTTTGTAATCCCTTAGTATTACGATGTAATTTTTGCTTGATTACTTTTTCCTGGAATTTTAAAATATGACTCATTAATTTAATTGTTACTACAGTCTTATACATCGTCTTAAGTTTTATAAATAGACATTAATGTGCTTTTTATCGATTTATTTGACATTCTTTTAGCATTCAAAATTATAGTCTTTCCTTTCTAAGCTCCACCTCACGCACACATTGGCAGAGAGCAGAGAAAGAAAGGGCAAAGAGCCGAAAGGCGGTGTGTAAAGGATGAGCTAGCTCCATGCTTATCTAGTTCAATGGCACAATTACATTTTGGTCCTCAATTTCTAACCTCCTTATAAATAGGACCAATTTTTTTTATACTTCAGTCAACAACAATTCATTTTAAATCTAACTTAGTTTTAACTAATTTTAAATTTGATTTTGAGTTGCTATAAACATAAAAACATTTCATAAAAGTTAAATTACATGCTTAGAATAACTTTTAACAAAATATCAAAGTAAAAATTAAATTGTAAAACCTGAATGTTACATTTAGTCTCATGGTTTTGCCTAAGAGACGCCTTTATCATTTGAGATTATATTATTAACTTATATAGTTTAGAAACTCCCCATCCCTTTTCGATATGGGAGGTTGGCTCTGATACCATATTGAAACATTTTGTATTCCAAATGTAGAGATAGTGTTCGGTTTAGCTTTAGAGAACTGCTTGACTTGAGTATTTTTTAAGAAATCACCTACCCCAGTACTATTCCAGCTCAAATATACTTAATTATGAAGTTTTTCGTCATTAGTCTCGTAGTTTTTCTTAAAAAAATCTCTACATTTAGATCACAAGATGTTATGTTATGCCATGCAATACGACCTCGCATGCTTGGGTCCAAAAAGCTCTCAAACTTCTCCAAAAATATTTTCATTAATGTTTACATTTATTTCACACTATACATAATTTTAAGTATTAAAAATTAATTTTATTTCACATTTTATATAAATGTCAATATCAAAAGTTAATTTTATTTTATGTCTAATGTATACTTGAATAAAAAAAATCAACTTTATTTCATATCCTATACAATCTCCAGTGAAGTTATTTTATTGAAATAATTTATTTTTTCTTTCCATCTCAAAAACTTAGAACTTTTCCAAACTTACTTCAATTAAATATGATAGTTTTGTCTCCAAATCTTTAAATGTAAAGACAATTGCCACAAATTCTATGTTATGTACTAGGTAGTTTTTCATATAGCCATACTTATCATGAAGAATTAGCTTTGATCCTGCCATGCTGCATAAGAACACAATCTAGCCCTTAGAATGGCACATTATTATAGACCTCTATCTATGTTAATGTAGAAAAGAGGAGAGCTTTGCTAGTATTGGGCGCACAAAATTTCTTAGGCTAAGGAAGTGAAAGGGAGAAACCGTGAGTTAGGGGAAGAAATAAGAGAGAAGAAAGGAGAAGGCAAGAAAGTAAAGCATTCAAATGTTTAGGTGATTCAGAGAGATATTACTACGTTCACTAGCCAAGCCAGTTTCAACCCACTAAGTATGAAAAGTCCCCATGGGGTGAGTACAAGATAAATGGAGTAAGCAATAAAAATCTTCCGTAGATACTAAAAAGGCCCCTCCCATAAGTCCTAGTATTTATAGACTTTAGTAGGAGGACTAAGGCCTGAGTGAGAGTCATTTATTCAATTTGGGCTACGCAGTATTAGCTAGACTGCCTAGCAGTCTGGATTACGGTACGTGGAGCCTCGATGTTGATGCTTGGTGAGGTGATTGACACAGCAGCTTGCAATGACGGACAAGGGGTTGGCTGGTTGATATGGAGTAGGCAATGGCCTTGCATTTTATTATTTGTGCATCCCTTGCCCTTGTGAGGCAAGCAAAGTTGATGTAGCTCACTTATCGCTTGCCATCTCCCTAGAATAGAGGGGGGGCAAAAGGTGAAATAGTTGACTGCACCTAAGAGAGAGATGAATAGAGTATATGACGAAAAATTATCGATTGAAAATAGAAATGAATTGAGAAATCTGAATGAGAAAACCAGTGTGCGGTAAATAAAATACATAGTTGATTTAGGTTGTTTGACACCAGTGCCTAGTCCACTCCTAGGGCTCCTCTATACCCTAGGCTTAAATTACCAAATCTACTTAACAAAGGCGAGCGGAGAAACCTGTACTCCTTTGCAGAGGCCAATGGAGGTATTACAAAATTTATAACTTCTTCGCAGAGGCTATTGGAGATACCATATGACAAATGATCTCATTCTAGCCAAGATCAGAAAGAAGGCTATCCAAATATGATCACTCAATGACCTTGTCCCCCTTACCAAGAAAAAAAAACAAAACGAAAGCTTACAAGCTAAGTCTTTACAATACAAAAACATAGAAGAAATATGAAGATCAGTGTTTTCTCAAAAATCAATAAGAAGTAAATGCACCTTTGCCTCTAAAATTATAACTTTGTTCTTCAAAGTCTTTGCGCTTTCAGAGAATTGTATTATTCTAATGTATTGTGCTTTTTTCTTTATCCGAATAAACTTTTATTTATAGTACTTTCGAACCCATATGATCAATTGTTCAAAGAAGTTGATTTCCAAAGATGAAAGATTCAATGACTACATTTTGAATCAGCGTAATGATCAAATCATTCGATCAGTGATAAGGTCAACCATTGACAGATCACACCTGATATCAAACTATCCAATGATTTAATCATCCAGCAAATCTGAAGCTTCTATTGTCTGACTAAAACAATAGAATTGTCTGGTAAATTAATAATCCATCCAATCTAAAGTTTCTGTCTAGTTGAAACAACCAGATCATTCAATTTTTACTTATGGTTCAATCAACTTTGAATCTTGGATTTCCATTAATTCTTTTATTGGGAAATCTAATTTAAACTATTGAGGAAAACAAAGTTGATCTAATAGACTAGTTCAACATTTTATCCTTAAAAGAAATTGAGTTAACATAATTTGTATTTTCTATCATATAGATATATAATTTTAATCCTATATTAATTTGATTGTGTTTGAGCTAAGATTATTCCTTTATTTTTTTTTACAGTAAGTCTTATCAATTAAACCTAAAATTTATTCAATCTTCAATTCTTAAATCTTGTTGTACTTTAATTTCTGGTGCTTCCATATTCTTGCTTATATTCGTTATGCTAATTATTTTACTAGGTTGTTACATGCTTGTTCTTTTGTGTTTTCTTGATGACTTATCCTGTATCAACACTAACTTGTAAGATTAACTTGTAAGACAATAGGTAAGAGTGACACATGGATGAATCGTTCAAGCTCGGAAAGAGATGAGAGTTCCTGAGTTATATAAGTAAATAGTGTGATCACAACTTGTTGAGACACCTTTTGGAATAAAATCGTGAGACAAATGATCAAAATTTTGAAGTTAAGCATGTTGGAGCTGAAGTAGTGTTGGAATGGGTGATCTCATAAGAATTCCTGAAGTCACTTGATTCCTTAAAGTTAATACGAATAATATCTCTATATTTGGAATATAAGATGTTACAAAGCTTGTACTTTCGCTGGATCAGTATTACCTAAGGGCCTGTTTGTTTGTAAGATTAAATTTAATAAGGTTAAAATTAAACTTGAATAGAGATATTTTTTTATTGAAAGTTGTGAATGATGTGAAATAAAATTAGTTATTATGTTGAGATATGTGATGGATGTGATATAAAGTTAGTTATTATTTTAGTAATGTGGGTAGAATGTGAAATAAAGTTAATTTTTAATATTAAGGCCCCGTTTGTTTAGGAGTTTAAAATTAACTTGGTTTAATTTTAACCAGGCATATCACATCACACATAAAATTTAATATTAAAAATTAAATTTATTTCACATCCTACACATATTACTAAAATAATAACTAACTTATATCATATCCCTCACATATTCCAATATAATAACTAACTTTATATCACATCCCTCACATATCCCAACATAATAACTAACTTTATGTCACATCATTCACAACTTTCAATAAAAAAATATCTCTATCCAAATTTAATTTTAACCTTCTTAAATTTAACCTTACAAACAAACACACCCTAAATTTTATGTGTGATGACTTGGTTAAAATTAAACTTAGTTAATTTTCAACAGTCAAACAAACGGAGTCTTAGTATTATAACTAATATGCCACACATCCTTTTCTAAGCATTTGATATGCTTGCATTTTTGAGATTAGTGGAATCTTTCTTTCATAACCATAGGATGCTATATCTGAGGATCCAAGAATGCAATTTCTTTATCTTTTTCTCTCAGCAATCAGTGGTCACTTGACACTGATAATTAGTTCATTCTCAGTATCACATTAAACTCAGTTATAGGTAATAAGATCAATTTTTTTTAAAGGAACATGGTCTTTAATCTTAATTTTTATTTCTACCTATAGCTTTACATCTATAGTTGTACCCATAAATAGTGCAACATAGAGTACATCATCACCTGAATCTAACAATATAAGTACAGGTGAGTTATTTAAAATGGGCACCTATAGCATCTTGGGACTCTTGAGCCTCTTTGCATGTTAATACATATGCACAAGGTTGAGCTCCTCATCCAACAGTGAGTAGCATTGCCATGTCCAAAGCCTGATGTAGCTATAGCATCACCTCCTTTGCCACCTGAAGTGTAATCCACGGAAACTAGGATTGGTTCCTCACCTTTAGTTGTTGTCGCTATAATCTTCTTTGGGATTTTGCTTGAGAGATTCCCTAGTTCTCCATGATTGTAGCAGGTTTTATCTTTAGCTTGACACACTCCTTCGTGAAACATTCCACAAGTTTGGCATTTTGGCTTGTTAGTTTCCTCATTGGAAACTCCAGTACTAGCATTAGAACCAGATTTCTTTGATGTTGGTCCCTGAGAAGCCCTGGATGCGATTGACTTCCTCTTACTAAAAGCCTCTTTCCTATTCTGGTTCTACTCAACTATAGTTGCTATTTCTACCAATTTAGAATACACATCATGCTGAAATGATACATCAATTGCATAGATCGATGGTTGTCCTGTACAGAAAAGATGACACTTTATTGTAAATATGACAAGTGTTATCTATTAATATGGTTTGAATTTTTTTTGTTGCTTTTGCCACAAAGTTTCAAAAGCTTTTTTGATTCTAATCTTCCTTGCAAAATTAGTTTGTCTTTGAGGTAACCCAGAAAGTGGGACGCCACACACTACCTCATTGGACTATGTATATCGAACTGTTTTATTATCTAGCAGCATGCTAATCTTTTTCTTGTAATCTTCTTGGTTACCATCACAAAAAAAATTCTTGGTTTGTGTTGTTTACTTTTACTTCTATTGTCTATAGGTAACTGCTCTGAATGAATCAGTTACTGGAAGCGTTAAATCAATTTTCAAGGCCTGGGACCGTCGGATGGATAATTCAGAGGTAATTGTCTGTTTCAAACAACCACCCTTCTTTGAGATGTTCTAGATCTGGCTTCTATGCTTGGACATAATTGTTTCTGGTGCTTGTAAAGGAAAGTTTCACTATTAGATAGTGTGTGGTGGTGGTTTTTTTTTAATACCTGCTTCGTAGATTTACAATGGTCTAATTTTTAAAATTTGTACCAATGCCATCATATAAGTCCCTGTATTGGTTGCCAGCATCTTATCTCTTTTGATGCGTTTAGCTATACATATTGCCTTCTATGATGGCATTCTTGTTTATATAGATGCTGTATTTGTATTTGCAATTTTGCCATCGTGCACTTACAGTTGTAACTAAGCTTGGATGCTTGGACTTCCTTCAAATTATTGACTTGTTTGTTTCCCAAGCTTGGATACTTGGACTTCCTTAAGGTATCACCTTAAGGTATCAAGGGCCTGTTTATTTCGTTAGAGTATGGCTTGAGCCATCTATTTTAAATTAAAATACAAAAAGCATAACATAAGTTACATCTCTTTTGAGGATGTTGCAAAAATTAAAGGGGAGGGACTTTCGTCTCTCCCAATCAGAATTTTCTTTTGTAGCGAGATTGACTAAGTAGTCTACAGCACTATTGATATTCTTGTGTACATGTTTAAATTTACAAAAAACTGAGAGGAGGCAATCAAATGTGAAATTTCCTCTATCATGCACTCCCACTCTTGGTGGGTCTCCACTCCTTGGGTAGCTAATAGTGGGGGTCTCATGGCTCCTACACATCTTCGAGCAGCAACATCTCCTTGAGCTCCTATGCATCCTTGAGGGCCCTCATCATAATTTCACACACAATTGCCATGCTCGCCAAACTCCCCATGTCGGAGTAGCAAACTCTAGGGCAATTCGGGCTATAGAAACTGAGGTACCGGACATCCTGTGATGTCCTCAAAGCGACTATGGGGTAATGAAGGGTCTCAGGCCATCTCTTGTTTGATTAGGTGAAGTGTCTCTAAGGAATCTCCCCAAGCCATATGTGGGTGTAATTTGCCACCAAACAATTGTACAATATTCAGCCACCCATGTATTGTAGCATGTCTTCCATTGAAGCAACTGAATGAATAAGCCCTCAACATCTGTCAATGTATAAGATTGCTTCTGTGTAATCTTTGATGAAGACTATTGCTCTTGCAACACAATTGCCATGGAGAGAGCCATCGAAGTTGATTTTTCTTTTTGTTGTTGGGGAGGGGATCCAGTGATCTATAGTGAGGACAATGGGATTTGAGGAGCTCTTGGTATGGTTCAAACCAACATCAATTGGGCTCATTATAGAGGAGGCAATGTGAGGGGGTTTGTTAGCGATGAACCTTGGGGTTCCTAACTTGTTTATTTCACCAGGCCAACTTTAACTAGGTTATTGTTAACCTGATAGGTTACTTCCTCCTCAAATGCCAATAATGAAACGAATTATGTTTCACATGTTACCCTTAGTTAAAGTTAACCCCTACATGTCGCATTCTATACAAATCCCAAATTAAAACGAATACATGTTATACATATCCTAAGATGAAAACTAATTTTATTTTATATTTTACACATATTTCAAGTTAAGACAATCTACTCTTAAGTTTGACTTTTTGGATAAAGTTAACCTGACTAATCTAATGCAAGCTAAAAGGTCTAACAATTCCTTTGTATATTAATTCAAGAATAATTTTATTTAGGTAGCATTTAGTTCGATGCTATCTTGATGTTATGTTATCTAAATGTTATCTTTTGATTTTATAATTTTTGAAAAGATTATTTAAAGATATTGTCAGACCAAATAATTATTTTTTCTAGATAACGTGACATAGCATCAAGATTACATTGAACTAAAGCCCTCTTTAATTCACTAGTTTGGGAGAAATTGTCACATGTTCTCACCAAGAGCATTGCATTAAACAGAATAGAATAGAGATGAGAAATTCATGTGATTGATCTTAACTACGTTGGGATCATGGCTTCTTTGTTTTAATCTTCTTTTAATTTCAAAAATTAATCTTGTTTTAAGTAAAAGCTTAGTGTAGGAAAAGGAGGGAATTTTACATGTTGATGTAGATGCACATAATCGACATAAAATATAAAGGAAATAATGGCAAAATTTTGGTGAAATCTTAGTTGCGCAATAGCACGTCAAAAAGCATATAAAAGATATGATCTCAATCACCATCTATGCTATAAGGATGTTGAAGTTCATCTAAAATATGGAAAATGAATGAATTCTCAAAATGAACTAGAATCAATGGAAATGAATTGAGTTGCATATTTGAAAAGATATGTTTTTTATATACTAAAAACCAAAGGAACTAAGCCATGGTGGTGACCTAAATCTGGATGTGATGGTTAGAATTAAACTTGAAAATCTATTTTGTTTTAATTAAACAAATTATCAGAAGTTTTGGAACAGATGCTGCCTTAATTTGTTTGCTCTGCTATTAAAACCCTACTTCACAATGTTCAAGTGGGTTTGGTAGTGCATTGGGAGGGAGAGAGGCTACGTTCCCACCACTATTGTGCTTATGAGAGGTTTGATGGTTCCTGACCATGCATTAGCTTATACTTAGCCCCTGTTTGTTTGGCAGTTTAAAATTAATCTGGTTTAATTTTAAACAGGCACATCACATCACACATAAAATTTAATATTAAAAATTAACTTTATTTCATATCCTACACACATTACCAAAATAATAACTAACTTTATGTCACATCGCTCACATATTCCAACATAATAACTAATTTTATTTCACATCATTCACAACTTTCAATAAAAAATATCTCTATCTAAGTTTAATTTTAATCTTGTTAAATTTAAACCTTACAAATAAACAGCCTCTTAGGGAAGAGTATTCCTCACTTGTGTCAGCCATGTGGTAGCATACCTTAAAAAAAACTTAGGCTCTTTTACAATTGCCATCTTTTCGTAGTGAGAAACACTCAGACTTTGTATTTGATTGGCGATGATCTACTTGAGTCATTTTATGCTTTCGAGGTGTTATTGTGGAATCCACACCCTCAGAATCACTTCCCAGTTCCCAAGTGCATTATTGAGGAATAAGGTGTAGGTAGCTCCTTTATTTCACTGGGATGATTTAAGTAGACCCTCTGTTTTGTGAACCATTGCCCGCACACATGAGGCTTCAAAAGCTTCTTAGTGTATAGCATCTTCATGTATCTTCTCCTCGTTGATGGTATATGGCTGGACATCTCCTTTAATAAATTACTCCTCTACATCCTTCAAATATGACCTGCCTAGGAGTCTGAAAGATTTCTCTGAGTCGATCACATGGAACTTAGCCTTGGTATGGAATTTTTTAAAAATAATTTGTTGTGCGATTTTCCTGGTGTCATCTTTCCTTTCTCGTTGGATTCTTATAGCATGTTTATTCTTTGCTTAGGAGATTTTCAACTGTCCATAACCATTTCAATGTTCTTGTAAGCATCAGAGTTATCTACAGGTTTATTGTGACATCCCTAACCACTCCAACTCTCACAGCGGAAACATTCAAAGGTAGATTGGAGTTGATAAGGTGTGACACAGACGAATTCTAAAATAAAAATTTATTTAAACACAACTATAAGTCATATTAACAGTAAATTAAACAGACTATCACTTACTATATATATATTTTACATCTTACAAAATTCTTCTACATTCAAAACTAAACTATCACAAATTATTTTTCTATCCATAGATATTGCAGTTTTTTAAGTCATTATCTATATTGGATTTTATTCTACATAACTAAAAACAGTAAATAAAATAAGATACTACTCGGCCTCACTCTCCTTTACTATCCCCTTTGCTTCTTCATGTACAACAACTGATGTACCTGTCATAACATGGCAGGAGTCTGTTAAAATAGACTCAGTAGATAAAACAGTATTCCATAAAATAAACAAACAGAATTAACAATACATGAAGACTGAACAGAATCAATATATCCACAAAACAAAAATAGAATCAAGAAAATTTATCTCCACTATGACAAGCCTTATCATATAAAATATACTTGTTTTATTATATACTAATTATGAAATCTATGATTATTTTTTATAAATTTAATAATTCAATTTATTTCATTTTGGGCTCTAGGTTTCTTAACCAATTACCTCAAATGCTTAAGTCATTTTGGAGATCGTCACCTCCCCGTGATTAACCCTTTCAAATTACATCACGGGACGTCGTCACGTCAATAATCATTATCATAAGTATCCTTTTCTACAATGACTCTCATTAACCACTTTTTATGGAAGTCACCCCCATCAGTCCAAAAGACATTGGACGCCGTCTCGTCAATATCATATAATTCAGGCTCGAGCTAGGCATGTGTGATTGTTTGTGAAAAACCTTTCTTTAATTACTATTTTCGCTTTTAAAATAATACTTTTATAACATGATACAAAATCATTTAATTACCAAATTTTCATAGATTTCACACATTTTCATTAGAGTCCATTTTAACAAAATAATTACAAAGAATATTCCCAATATTTCTCGTGCAATTTAAAACTCGTTAAATTACTAAACTGTAATTTAACAGCCACAATTTCTAAACACAAAAATTTACCAATTATTATTTCAAAACTCCAAAATTTAACAAAAATAATTAGCATAATGGAAAAGATTCATCTGCCTTTTTTGCACCATAATTTGAATAAGGTGGGGAAGAAGGATTATGGCCTCCAATTAATTTTTCCTTCTCTTTCTTCTCCTTTTTATTTCTTTCTTCTTCTTCTTCCCACTCACGGCAATAGAGAAGGAGGCTGCTGCTGTTGCTTGGCTCGGCGGCGGCTGGCTGGCACGGAAACAAAAAGCAACGAGAGTGAGTGGCGGTGGGGGAGAGAGTGAAAACCGCAGCCCTTAAGCTTATCCTATTAATGAAAAATTACAATTTAGTCTCAAATTCTTCACCTCCTTATAAATAGGTCCAAAATCTTCACACTTAAGTCCAAATCTCTTTATTATAAATCCAACTCAGATTTAATAAGTTCTATTTCATAATTCGAGTTGCTATAAATTATAAAAGTAATTCAATTTTGTTAAAGCATGATATCCAAAATAAAAATTAGTACTTAGATATCACATTTATACAAAGAAAGATTCCTTTAACTGGGGTCCTATTAGTTTGAGTAGTACCATAACGGTCAATTGTGCTTGTTCCTTCTAAGGACGAGGCGCCATTGGAGAAGTGATCTTTAGCATTTTATTTATGGGAAGCTCCTTTTGTTCTTTAGCTAACTATGCCTTGAAACTTTTCAAGCTTTCTGAGTGCTTTAATAAGCTTTCTTATAACTTCTTAAAGAGCATGAGAGTGCATTGTTGATGCTCAATTGGGTCCACAAGTTCTTTGGGTGGGTACGAACATCATAATCAAACTCTTTGGTTGATCTCATAGCTCTAGAAGACTAATGTAGATCGTCATCATTAATAGTGACCTTTCCTTTATCTTGAGAAGAGATGACCTTGTTCCTTGTCTTTTGTGTATGGTCAACTTTCAAAGTTGACTGTTGCGGTGGAGTTTTTTTGTTGTTGGGTAAATCCTTTTTCCCAAAAGTCACTACAAAGTTTGAAACATGCAAGAAATGGAGGTGTTAGGTGTTCTTCTTCTTCCTTGGGAAAATATGCTACATAATCATAGGGTTTCCACGTATAATTTTCTCGGTCATCACTTCACATTCTTCTTCACCGGGGAAGGTCGGCTCCTTTATTGGTGATGAGATAGCTTCGCTAGGTTAGGTGTTTTCTTTCCTCGATTGTTGTTAGATGATGCATCTTCTTGCCTTGATCAGGTAAGGAAGAAACTTTGATATATAAAAAGACTAAATTGGGAGTTGTTTAGCTTAAAGGTTCTTCTCCGGCTTTTTGAGTGAGGAAAAGGCGTGTTAGAGGTTTTTTCTCATTTTTTGATGACAAGGAAAGGCCTTTCATGAACTCTTTAAGTTTGATGGGTTGCTTGAAAAGTGGGTCATGGCTTCCAATGATGTGACACCCTCCTTCATGTTTTCATTTTGTTTCTTCTTTTTGGAGGGTAAGTGTTTGGCTTTGCTCCGAGATAGAGGCATTGTGAGGTGGCAGTATAATAAGTGGAAGTGTCTTGTTTACCATCGAATAAATAAGTTTCATTTGACAACTGGGATACCTTCTAGTTGCTTGGGCATCTTTCTTTTTAAATTTTGTATTGGGAGATCTCCTATCATTTGTCACTGGCTAATGCCTTGGCTGGCCATCTTTTGATGTTAGGGATTGTGTGACGACCCGAGATCGAAAAAGGCGGTGCATTAGAATCACCTAAGGAGCGGCTCCTGACAGGCTCCTTATATACTTATATGGCTCAGAAATTTTCCTCGTTTTTCGATGTGGGATGATTCATTCTTGTGCCCCTCCACTTAGAAGCTGGGAAGTACCCAGATCATGTAGTTTCTTAAAGTCAAAGCAGATAATACCTTTATATTTGGATTGCAAGATATTACAATATAATGTGGTTCGAGGATGAATCAAGCAAAAGCGAGTGAGCCTGTAACGAACCATGGCCAAGAATGGCGGGGATGTCACCTGTGTTAGTACTACTCCAGTCCAAACACGCTTAAGTACGATATTTTTCATCATTAGCCTTACGTTTTGCTCCAAAAGACACTTCTATCATTTGAAATCACATTATATATTTATACAGCTCAGGAACTCTTTTTTCTTTCCAATGTGAGATGATTCATTCTTGTTTTCCTCCATCGAGAAGTTTGCTGAAAGCTACTCTTTGTCCAGGTGATTTCAATTCACTCATATGAACACCCTGATAATTACTCTTAGCCCTTTTTGGTCCAGGGTTGTTACAGGCCTACTAGCTTCTATCTGGTTTGTCCTCGAACCACATTGTGCTATGGGAGGTCGGCTCTAATGCTATATTGTAACATTCCATGATTCAAACGTAGGGGTATTGTCCGCTTCTGTTTTAAGAAATTGTATGGCTTGAGTACTTCCCAGGAAGTCACCTATCCAAATACTATTCTAGCCCCAAACATACTTAACTTCGGAGTTTCCCATCATTAGCCTCATAGTTTTGGCCCAAAAGACGTCTCTACCATTTGAGATCATGTTATATACTTTTACAGCTCAGGAACTCTCCTCAGTTTCTGATGTGAGACGATTCATTGCTGTGCCCATTCACCTAAAAGCTTGCCATATGCTGCTCCTTGTCTAAGTGATTTTGATTCACTCATATGGACATTACCCCGTAGATCACTCGCACTTTTCAGTCCCGAGTCAACACAGAATGACCTTGTTCATGCCAATGGGCTGCATTTGTCGATTAAAGTATGGTTTCACATGTCAACTTTTAGCAGACTTGTTGCAATAACGACATATATAACTTAATAGAACCTTGCCCATTTAATTTAAATTCATTTTTGGACACTATTTGTCAAAAAGTTAATTGAATGTGTTTGGTTGGCACAAAGATCACTATTGGAAGCATGCCTTCATTGAGTTATGGATTCGCAAGGGAATATTTGCCTAGTATTACATGTTACCATGAATCTTGGTTGCTGTGCGTGAATCATGTGTTTGCATTTATGTAGAGGGAGGGAAGGAAGGGGGAATAAAGAGAAGAAGGAATTGATTAACAAGAGGAGGACAATATGAATATAAGCTTTTATCTTAATGGAGAACTTCTATTCATCTCTCAAATTCTAATTTTGAATATACTTGTGTATTTTCGAAATACAGAAGAGTAGATAGATATATGCTATGAAAAATGTCGTCATGTTTGGTCATCTATTGTTGAACTTCATACTTGAAAAATGGCATGTTTCATGCTTAAACTTTTGCAGTTTGGCATGATTTTGTTTTCTCAATTTAGATATAAGGTTATTCTCAGGCATTTCTGTTAATTTTGAGATATTTAATTGCGCAATCAAGATCATTAATCATCGTGAAAATCATCAAAGCTGCCATGATACTAGATTCTTTCATGTCTATGATTGCATGATCATAGATTAAATTCATCAATCAAGCTGCTGTTTCAATGTACTTATGGTCGTCCAAATTGATTCTTATATTATCTGTTGTTGTTAAAGTTACCGTAAGGGTCTTAATTAGTGAGATACACATTGGCAAAAGCAAGTTTTTAGAAAGGTGTCTGTAAGTTATTTATTTGGAGTGAAACTACCATAAAACTAGATACATTCATGCTATAGATAATTTTTATCTTATAGTAGTGCAAAAATTAGAGGCATTATCAAATATTAAGTGGACATTTTCATTTCTCTTCCATGTAGAAAAGTACATGCATGCCTATACATTCATGTGTATAAAACTTCTCCCTTTGAGAGGATAATGACCATTTTACCTGTATTTTGATATCAACATTAATGCCTTGTGTTGACCATATTGCTTGACCATTTATATTCATATACGATTATGTGGCATGAGATTTATTCACTAATAATTTACTGAGTTGATCCTTGAACATGTATTGAAAATTGAAATCAGCCTTAGAACCTTACTTATTTCAGTAACAAAAATTATAAGACTTGTCTCTGTATATATATATATATATATATTATCACAGTTGTGTATTGTTACTTTAATGATCTTTGAACCAAATTATCTTTTTAAACAATACTCTTCATTGTATTAAATTTCTACTCATTGCTATGTACCTGGTTAAAATTGATACATTAGTTGCTTTTATTTAGTTTGATCATTTTGTGAAGAATTTCTCTGTTCCATTTTTTGATGTTGACTGCTACCAAAAGTTTTCTTGTAAAAAAGATTTAGTGCCTTTGTACGTCATGAGAAAAAATTGACTTCCCTTGCTTACCTTTCCAAATTTTCACAAGTGATTTATGCCACTCAATGGTACTTTTTGAAATTCCATGTTTCTGTAACCAGCTATGTGCAAGTTTCAACTTCTGTCTAATTCTAACAGGTTTTTTCGAACATTTCCAATTTGACAGGGCTTTCTTGAAAGCAATGAGGGTGATCCGGAGTTACTAGTTTACATACCGTAAGTTAATGATGGACTTTTCATATTGAAGTGCCAAGTGCCATACCATCAAAATGTTTAGAGAACCCTTTTTTTTTCAGAGATGTGATTTGCTGAATCAGAAATGTGTTTCCTGTGCCAAGTGTTCTAATTATGTGCTAGTTAGAATTCCTTATATGCTTAGCTAGGTAGATTTTCTCATTAGTTATTATTACAATAATGTGCTAAATTCTAGGAACATCATAAATACTTTTTTTTTCCTTCTATATCAGAGAGGTTTATGCTAGGTAGATTTACTGTAGAAGTTATTCATTTATTAAGAAGTTTAATGAAAAAATTTAAGAAGAGATTAAAACCTATATTTAGTTTTTATTAATTTGAGAAAAACTTATAATAATGTTTCAAGGGAAGTACTTTAGAGAGTTTTAGAAAAAAAAGAATTTGTACTGCTTATATTCAAATTATTAAAGACATGTATAAAGGAGCTGTTACCTGTATTCGAACATAAGTAGATTTGACTAAGGATTTTTCTATTACAATTGAATTACACTAAGGCTCAGCTTTAGGTCCGTATTTTTTTGCTTTGATTAGGGAAGTCCTGACTGGACATATCCAAGATGAGGTGCCTTGGTGTATGCTTTTCGCAAAAGATATTGTTCTTATTGATAAAACTAAAGAGGGAGCCAAAGCGAAACTTGAGTTTTGGAGGAATACTTTAGAATTTAAAAGTTTTCATCTTAGTTAATTAAAAACTAAATATATGAAGTGCACATTTAGTTAAAAAAGAAGCATTTATATTAGTGATGTGACAATTAATAATGAAATTGTCAAGAAGAGTGAGCGCTTTAGATATCTTGGATCAATCATACAAAATGATGATAAAATAGATAAAGATATTACTAGCAGGATCCAAGCAGGATGGATAAAATGGAGAAATGTTTCTAGTGTGTTGTGCAATAGAAAAATTTCATCCAGATTTAACGGTAAATATTATAAAACTGTAGTAAGACTATTGATGATATACAGTGCTGAATGCTGACCTGCAAAGAGGAAACATATAAATAAAATAAGTATCGCAGAAATGTGGATAAAGAGATCAGCAAAAAAAAAATAAGTGCTAGTAATGACACTTATAAAAAATTAGCAGATTGTCACAAAAGAATGCAGGAATTTTCAGAAAGAGATTATGTGATGATTCGGGTTCGACCCGAGCGGTTCCCATCTGGAACTGTTAAGAAATTACAAGCTCGCGGAGCTGGTCCTTTTAGAATCTTAAAGAAAATTGGTTCGAACGCGTATGTTGTTGATTTACCACCAGAGTATGGTATCAGTTCAACCTTCAATATCTCAAACTTGGTGGCATACAAGGAGCCAACAGTAATACCCAGTGATCCGTTTGAGTTTTCATTACTCATTGAGAGTGAACCCTTACCTGAGAGTCCACCAGCCAAATTCACTTACAAACAGGAACAAATAGAGCAAATCCTTGATGGGCAGATAATTTTCACAAGAAATCGAGGATACCAGCGTTATTTGGTTCGTTGGAAGGGTTTACCTCCGTTTGAAGATTCATGGATTACCAGAGACGAGCTGCAGAGATTTGATCCAGATTTGCTAGAGAGATATCACAGCAGAGAGGACCCCTACTCGACAGAATCGAGTCTTTCCCACCCGGGGAGAGTTGGTGGGGACACCACGATCGACCGTCGATTCATTCCTGGCAGAGTTTATCATCGACGGCCGAGATCTAGCCATACTGCTTCGATTTGGATTGATTGACTATTAGGACGGATTTGGAAAGATGGATGTTGCGGATCGCTAACTCGATGGATTGGAAATCTCCTATTCATTCTGAGTGATTGGAGATTCCATTTTGGGATAATTTTATTTTTCGCATTTTATTTTGTATTAGTCGTTTCCATTTCGATGATAATTATTTTAGGCATGTTATCTAGTATTTTCTCATTTGTGTGAGGAATTTATTATATTATGTATTTTTTCTTTATTGAGTCAGTCTGTATGGAGGCCTATATAAATGCCTCCCTATCACTCTTATTTTCTGAATGCTGAATAAATTTGAGTTGTGCTTAACCTTGAGATTATTTGATTTTGGAATGAATCGATATCCTGGATAGGGAAGGGCTTGGGCCTTAGGTGAGAATCCCTAAACTCCACCCGCTCCAGCTCTTCACTCCGGGTTCGATTCCATTCATCTTACACCCCCAGCATTCACCCCGACTCATCCTCATCCACTCCGCCTGCTAGGCTGCGTTCCTGCGTCCAGTTCATCGTCACGTCGTCATCCTCCCTGTTACGTCTACACATTTCCGGCGACTCGCCCCCGTCGGCTACGTCGGCGCTAACACACAAACGTTGTCCCGCCACCTGCAAGAGAGCCTGCGAGCGCGCCTGCGACCGCACCGAGCCCGCTGCCAGCGACCGCTTGCACGGGCGCCTGCGACGGCGCCTGCGACCAAGAGAGCCCCGGCCGCCTGCGACTGTGCCTGCGACCTCGCCTCCGCGCGAGCCTACGACCTCTCCTGTGCGCGATCCTGCACCCTGCGTACGCCTGGCGCCCTTACCTGCCGGCTCAGAGCTTCCGCACCGAACGCCCGGCCACTTTGCGCGCGCCTGGGCCGCGCGACCCTACGCGCACGGCCCGCGCGCACACAACCTGCGCATGCGCCCGGCCCGAGCTAGCCGCCCAACCTGTCCTGCCCGCTCGCCCGCGCCTCGCCTGCGCGTGCCCGCACGCGCGCCTGCACCCTAGATTGTCGAGCCCTAGTTCTAAGAAAATTATAATTAGGTCCCTGGATTCTCTGACTCAGGTATAAATTTCGACAAAGCTTTTAACCTAGTAAAATCGAATAATCTGGATTTTTATGCTCGCTTGTGATTTGCTCGAATTTGTTTCACCTGTACAACCTTTCATTACTGAGCGAATTTAAATTACTGTTGGTTAAATATTGTGAGACCCTCAATCCTGTTCCCTGTTTCTGATTTATTGAAAACCGAATTGCGCACTAATCTGAATTGGTAATTTCTCAATTACCTTCGATCTAATTTATTTAAAATTTTAAAAGTAATTGGTTTTGCGGGCTTAATTAATTTCTCAGTCATCACAAAATTATTCTCTGACATTCAAGCGTTAGTTTGTGAATATTCTGCCTTGTAATATTGCTGATCTCTAAACTGCATTATCATTCATCTGTCCCGCATCACTATCTCTGTCAAGAAAGACAAGTGCGAATATCTTCAGGGCCAAGAAAGGTATATTGATATTTCTTTTGGAGCAAGTAAGCTTTGTTTATAGTTTGGGACCCGTAAATGAGGTACAATCTCCATGCTGTGACAAATGAACTTTCCAATATCTAAATTCCCCTGTCCCCCATAATAGGTGGCTAGAGTGAGAAGATGTGAGGTTCTATCTTGTTCTATCCCTTTAGATACAAAGCGTATTGTAGAATGTGCTGAACAAATTTGGTTTTTCGTTTGATGTTTTTTGAACATGGTTAATAATACCTTCCTGTGGCTATAGTGATCTCAGCATGTAAATCATCTCTATCAACTAGTATCATCAAATGTTAAGCAAGATTAGCAAGTGTAAATTTTACATTTTGGCTTAGAATAAGTGATGAGATTGATTCGTAATCATTCTCGATGATTAGATTAACATAGCAGAGGTATACCATTTCAAAATTGAAGTTGTTGTAATTAAAACAAAGTGATAAGATATGAGAACACAAAGATGTCACAAACTTCATCTAGAGTATAATTTTACAAATAAACTTTGAAATATGACATTTTACTTGACAAGTGTGTTAATGATTAATACCACATTAAAATAATTTCCACGTCTTTGCTTGGGAATGTTCCTGGTTTTCCTCAAAGAGCATGGCCGACGCATGATTAGATGTTAAGAAAGGTTGAAGAAAATAGGGTTTGTTTTAGAGGAGATGGAGTAAAGAGGAGAAGATGAGGGGTGAAGATTAAAAGGAAACTAAGAATGAGGATCCTGAGTGAGAAGATGACATTGTCCTCTCCTTACTCTTTCTAGCAATTTTCGTTCATCATCCACTTGTATTATTAGGGTTTGGCCCTCATGCATATTCTCGTCTCTTGTAACATAATTGGACAATCTGGTAGTAGCTATCCAGATAGTCTGGTAAGTTTCCAACAATCCGACATCTATCTAGTCCATTGTTCAACAATTTTTTGAATCCTTTCTGCCCAATGTGTTCGGTTTGCTCCAGACTGTCTGCCTATCAGTCTGGATTATAACCAGACAATCCGCACATCATTCCGTAAGTTCTCCGACATTTTCCAAAGCTATGATCTCCTTGCTTTATCTGATTTGTTTAGTTATATCTAGATAGACAGTCAGGTCATTTCTGGTTTTTTGGCCGATAGAGATACGGGCAGCAATAAATCCTTCATGGTTGCTTCTTTGTTTGCCAACTCTAATGATCACTATTTTGTAATGTGTTTTGAAATAAAAGTCATACATATGAATCAATTAATTTCAACTCTTTTCTAAGTGTGGGGAACCTAAATTTAGGTAATAGTGTTGTAAAGTTATCTACTAATTGTTTCTCTATTTCGATAAATTCAACTCACTTGTCCTTTCTCAACATGATCATGAATGAAGTGCTTTGTTCTAGAATGTTGGACTATTGTCACATATTATGGACTATTGTCACATATTATAGGAATTTGCTCTAAATCTAATGCATAGTCTCTAAGTTGTTGTGAAAGCCATAAAACTTGAGGAACACAATTATCTGCAGCAGCGTATTCTGCCTCGGCAGTGGATAAGGCCATAAAGTTTTGCTTCTTGCTTGACCATGAGATCAAACACTCATCTTGATGTGCTTTTCCTATTGACTTTGCATCCGACAAAGTTAGCATCAGAGTAACCTACTAATGTATGTTCAAGTGGGTTCCTAGGGTACCATATTCCTATTGTTTGAGTTCCTTGTAAGGTTCTAAATATGTGCTTTATGGCTACCAAAAGTGATTCTAAGGGTGAGGCATGATATCTAGCACATAGGTGCATACTGAACATGATATCTTGTCTACTTCCTATTAAATACAAAAGTGATCCAATCATACCTCTGTAAAGTTTTTGGTTAACTGCTTTACTAATGTCGTCTTTATCAAGTTTGATTGTTGTGCTCATTTGGGCATTCTTAGATTTTAGCTCCTCGTATGTGAACCTTTTTAGTAACTCCTTAGTATACTTTGTTTGAGACATGAAAATCTCATTCTCTACTTGTTTTATCTGTAGCTTGAGGAAGTAGGTAAGCTCTCCCATCATGCTCATCTCAAACTCTCTAGTGATCAACTTAGAGAATTCTTGACAAAGGATGTCATTAGAAGCACCAAAAATGATATCTACATATATTTGTACTATGAGTAAATGATCTCCTAATCTTTTTGTGAATAACGTTCATTCATTCTATCTTTTGAATATCCATTGTCTATTCAACCTTCTATTTGTGAGATACTCTCCACTTCCTTGGATTATATTGAAGCTATCAGTGCTCCCCTTGATTTTGCTTCTTTTCACGTTCGTATGAAAATTTAAAATTTTATTTAGATGTTTTTTTTTCCATTGCAACCTTAGTGAGGGCACCACGATCGACCGTCGATTCGTTCCTGACAGAGTTTATCGTCGACGGCCGAGATCTAGCCACGCTGCTTTGATCTGGATCGATTGACTATTAGGGTAGATTTGGAAAGATTGATACTGCGGATCGCTGACTTGGTGGATTGAAAATCTCTCATTCATTCAGATTGATTGGAGATTCCATTTTGATATGATTTTATTTCTCGCATTTATTTTGTATTAGTTGTTTCTATTTCTGTGATTGTTATTTTAGGCATGTTATCTGGTAGTTTCTCGTTTGTGTGAAGAATTTATTACATTATGTATTTTTTTTTTATTGAGTCAGTTTGTATAGAGATCTATATAAACGCTTCCCTGTTATTCTTATTTTTTTAATGTTAAATAAATTTTACTTGTGTTTCCCTTGGGATTATTTGATTCTGGAATGAATCGATATGCTGGATAGGAAAAGGCTTGGGCCTTGGGTGAGAATCCCTAAACTCCACTCGCTCCAGCTCCTCCCCTCTTGGTTCGATTTCATTTATCTTATATCCCTCAGCATTTACCTCACCTCATTCGTCGTCCACCCCGCCTGCTCGTTTGAGTTCTTGGATCCAGCTCACCGACTCCGGTTTGATAAATGGAATCACGTTTCCACATCACCGGCAACGCGCCCGCACCGACTACGTCGACGCGAATGCACATCTCCGCTTGACACCGTTGCTCGCCCCTAGCCCACCGTCTCCCGCGCGCGACCCGCTGCCCCGCACGCGCGACCCGCTGCCCTGCGCACGGCTGAGACCGCACGCTGGCGACCGGCCCCAACCCAGTGCGCGCACCTGCTCCTGCGCACCAGCCCGAGCCCGTGCCTGGGCCCGCGCGCTCGCCCGCGCCTTTGCCTCCTTGCGACTGCGCCCCGTGCGCACCAGTGCCACGCTGCACAACCCTATTTTTTGGGAAATATACATCGTGGTCCCTGGACTCTCTGACTCAGGTATGAATTTCAACAAAGCCTTTTAACCTGGTTAAGTCGAATAATCTGGATTTTTCTGCTCGCTTGTAATTTGCTCGAACTTGTTCCACCTGTGCGACCATGCATTATTAAGTGAATTTAAATTACTGTTGATTAAATATTATGAGATCCTTAATCCTGTTCCTCATTTCTGATTTGTTGAAAACCGGATTGCGCCCTAATCTGAATTGATGAATTTTTCAATTACCTTCGATCTAATTTATTTAAAATTTTGAAAGATATCGGTTTTGCGGGTTTAATTAATTTCTCAGTCATTACAAAATTTTTCTCTGATATTTTAGCATTGGTTTGTGAATAATCCGCTTTGTAAGATTGTTGATCTCTAAACTGCATCATCGTTCATCTGTCCTGCATCAAACCTCCTTTTGATATTTGATGCATTCATGCTTTAATTACAACCTTCATATACTAAACTTGTTGGTGACCTGCATGTTGTCTTTTTAAATCATTGTTCATTCATTAACTGACACCTTCTTGATTTAGATTTACATCAGATGTGAAGATCAAGAGTATTTCTGTTGTTGGAGGTTCTGGAGGAACAAGTCCCTCAAAAATGAGAGCGTACATCTTTGCAACTTATAAGTTTCTCTATTACTATTTGTTATCACGTTAAATTGATTGATGTTGTTGTCTTTTTAATGTTTGTAAATGTGTTTTTGTTATAATATATTCCTATGTGAAGGTTTTCTTTATGCACTCCAGTAATTTCGTGTTTGTGCAGGCCTTTGTAGATATTCATACATACATACATGAATATCGTGTAGGCATTTTTTGTTGTTGAAGAAGTGTCATTCTAATGGTTTATTTTATTCATGCTTCTGAATAGTTCTTTCTATGTGCATAGCTTGTTAGTTGAAGACATTTCATCAATGGAAACTTCTGGAATAAACTTATAAATCTTTTTTTGAGAGGAGTTCTATGTCTGCAATGATATCATCCTTCTGCACTTATTTTTAAATAGGGTGAAGGCATGGTGGTAAATGGTAATATTGTCATAATGTGTATAACATTCCGATTGATTATTATGAAGACAATAGGATGAAAATCATGTTTTTTCTAGGGTTGTAAAAGTTGGTCCCGACCTTACAAATGAGCCAAAATTTTTTTGTTCAGGTCTTTGTTAGGTTTTGTCGAAAAATCATGACCCAAAAATTTGTATCAGATTCAAGTTAGATCTGGTAAGGTTCAGGTTGACCCAGAAAAATTGTCTCCAACTGTAGGATATATTTGGTATTATAAATCTAGTTTCTTGATTTAGTGGTGAGTTTGAGGGTAATTTATTACGAAATCAGTGTTAAGTGATAAAACGTAGCATTTGGCATTCATTATTACTCTTATGTGTACTAGGTTGGGTTAGGTTTGAGTGAGTTGCGTCACCTTGAACTCGTAACTTTGAATTTTAATCCAATTTAAACTCTACTCAAACTTAAATTTATTTCAAGTCAAGTTGATCTGAAAGGAATCATTTTCGTGTCAACTTGAAATCATCTCAGAACCAAGATAATTCTCTTTCATTCATTGATCTTCATTCAGGTGAACTTCTAAATTACACGGACGAGATATCTAACAACAAAATAAATTATCAGCTTACATAAAATGCAACACCAGCCATTTAAAATTTTGAAAGTAATGAGAAAAGCCTATAAAATTTGTGGTATGGTTTATCTCCTTTGAATCTAATATAGGAGAAAAAAAGAATAAAATCAAAATATGTATACTCCTGATGCGGTCTGTTTCAGATGAGTTGAAATCTGGAACTATGAAATTTAGGAGGAAGAAGAAAGGAAGAAACAGAAAAAGGAGAAGGGAAGGGGAAAACCAGATCGAAAGTTGGGCGAGAAAAGGGTAGGTAAAACAAGTGAGAAACGTGGAGGAGAATGGTAATGGGAAGACTACTCAATTCATCTTTGTTCCAATAGTTACAGATGGTTGCTTTTTAATTAGATACAATAGGCTACATGAAAAACATTGTGGGATACAGGAACTGCAACTAATATGAGCCATTTCAACTCACAAGAATTATGCATCATAAGAATAATTGTACTGTGTTTCAGTAATAAAAACACAAATTTTCCTTCTTATGCTATAACAAAGTTGAAAGCAGATGAAAAAGAAAAGATCAAAAGATAAAAGAAAACGGTTGAACTCTCTATATAAGAGAGAGAACCAGAAAAAAACAGGAGGAATATGAAGTTGAATGTCATGGAACATTGAAAACAGTAGCCACAGTGATAAAACCCTCGACGAAATCTTGAACTTGCAATGCAACTGGGAATCACTCAGTTCTCAAGCTTTTTGGACTTTTATAGATGGGATAGACAAAATTTAAGACTCACAGACATTGGATTAGATAATCCAGCATCAGTGATTAAAATGGACCCAATTAGGATTCAGGCCTGAGTAGTCAAACCCTGATATTGTTTTTGGTATTGTGCAGCAAAATATTTAGCAATGGATTAAAATCTGACTCTGGGAGAAGAAATTCTATTGCATGGTTTTAAAGGATTGTGACCTTGTTGGACCGATAATTGAATGTAGGCTAATTGATAAGTCATTACTGATTCATCAAAAAGGACTCACATGGAATAATTTCTAGGTGGGAGGGAACCAGATGGATTGTATTTGGTCTAGTGGACCTGTGTGGATTAAGTGGTCTACCTTACAGGCCCGCACACACACATGCTCGTGCATGCGCATGCACGCGCACACGCATGGTCATACATGCATGTGTGTGTGAGTGTGTGTGTGTGTTGAGTGTGTATGTGTGTCTATGTATATATATATATATCCTTCGTCAAGCAACTACAAACCAATTTTGAGTGAGCCAATCTTATCTGGAGCTTGACTTGAAATTTTTTCCTAGTTGAAATGTGACTGGAAATGATTTGAATTGAATCCAATTTGAATCAAATCTAACTTGGGTAAAAAAAATAAGGTAGACTCGAGTTTCAAGTATTTTTACCAGGCCTAAGTTTGGGTTTGTGCTGGTCAACGTGACCTATTTAAATTTAGGTCATTTAAGTTGTGCAGGTTAACCATGAACCGTGAATTTGAATTGATGGCATGCCATTCTTTGCAAACTCCTAACAACCCATGCTTGAGTAACCTAAAGCAGGCATTAGGGATCTTCGCTATCTCGTTAGCATCCTACACTAGTCAATCTCCACCAATGCTACAAGTCCTCATGACGAAAGTTCTCTCATAATACTTACTATTATAACTGAGCAAGTTTGCCTCTATCCCACTCCAAGGCTCTAGAAATATCAGCCACAATTAGAGGGATATCAATTGTCTACATGTTTAGAAAGGTCATTCATCTACTTCATGGAGTGGTTAACAATCATGGATTTTTTAGAAAGGAAACTAGGTAGATCATTTAAATCAGCTTCCAAATCCAAGGATCTCTCACCTCCCTTCAAACGTTTGGTTGCGCAAGGTGTACTTGGCTCATAGGCTTTGGCACTCAGAATTACCCATATACCTCGTTGCATGTTTAACTACAGGGAATTGTCTTCTGGATTCGAAATTATGTATTCCAACTCTCTTTAGCCTTCAATTTGCAAACCTCCTTACAATCAACATTATGCATGGCTTGCACCACCACAGTACCACTCCATAAGTATGCCCTAATAAGTATCTTGATTTTATCAAGGACATTTAAGAGTATTTATTTAGCCTGTTTAAAATTAACTTGATTAATCTTAACTAGGCATATCACGTCACTCATAAAATTCAATATTAAAAATTAACTATAATACACATTATACATATAATTTAAATAAAAAATTAATTTTATTTAGCATCCTCCACACATATCAAAATAATAACTTATATTACATCTCTCACTTATCTAAATATAATAACTAACTTTATTTTACATCATTTATAACTTTTAATAAAAAAATATTTTTATTCATGTTTAACTTTAATTTTGTTAAAATTAACATTTACAAACAAACAAACCCTAAGAGATAAAGCATGAATTAACATAGAGATAAGCGTGCTACAGCTACATGCTCATCACTCCCCAAGAATTGATTTGCCTCTAACTTTCATGATTATGGCTGAAACATTAGCCTTTGGTTTGGTATGGTGAGCAGGTTTCCCAGATATCGTCCTCACTGCTCCTCGTGCATTTGAAACTTCCTCTCGATAGTAATATTGTTTCTGGTGGTAGTGCGGCTGAAGATAATGGAGGATTTTCTAGAGTTTATCATCTTCCCTGAACACTTGCAATAGTAATTCATAGCCCTTTTTTACGTAAGCTATTGCAACTAACATTGCATCAGCAAAGAACATTAGGTTGTCTGTAAACATAAGGTGGGTTGGTTGCACTGAAGAGGATTAGTGGAGACTACTTTATATCCATGGAGCTGTGAAGTGGAGATCATTCTGCGTCTAGGGAGTGTTGTAAAATCTACATTGAAGTGTGGATCATACTCCAGCAAAGCCATACTTTACTTCAACTATCATTTTTCTTACAGTTAAAGTTCGAGAGGATGGTAAAACCAGCCAGAACTACTAAAAGGGACATACGACTTCAACTAGAAGCAGCTACCCTCTAACATTACTGGCATGCCTAAAATTCCAAAGCTCATGAATGACCAATCCCTTCAGCAAAGGCCATTGCATCTTCAATATTGAGCATCACTGTTAACAACTTGAACTCTTCTAGGAGACATTGGAACCCATCTATCCCTTTGAGGCCATGTATCTTCTCTAAAGACACGTGGCTTCCCCCACCTTCAACTTTGATTGATTAATGCATTGAAATGGGGTGGCTGAGGATTCATCACTTGAGACCACATGGTGCGATTTCTTACAATCGATGACAAGAGAATCCTTAAGTGTGGTCATTGCTGCAAAAAAATGGGTTGCACTTGACAGTTTAAAGGTCATTGTGACAATAGCACCAACAACAATTGGCATCTAGCTAGAGGGTGACTTGATGGAAGTTTTATAGATTATCCACTGTAGATTGTACCATTCTGAAGGCAAAGAGCAATGCGAGCCTCTACTAGATCTCATCATTCAGCATTTTGTTTATTGATTGTCTCATTCTGTTTTTGTAGGATATCACATATACGATGTCATATAAATAATAATGCTGACTTTTTGTCTCACTAAAGTCCCTGTTTGGCGCGAGGACCAAAATGGTACCAGTTTAAAAAACAACAATAATAATAATAAATAAATTTTTTTAATCATTCTACACAAATTCTAATATAAAAAAATATTATTTTACTTAACATACTCAATAATTTTCAATAAAAATATCAACTTTATTTCACATTTTAGACCAAAATATTCGAATCGAGTATTTTGATTTAGGATGTGAAATAAAGTTGATATTTTTATTAAAAATTATTGAGTATGTGAAGTAAAATAATGTTTTTTTATATTAGAATTTATGTAAAATGTTTAAAAAAAATTATTTATTATTATTGTTGTTTTTTAAACTAGTACTATTTTAGTTCTGATTTTGGTCCTCGCACCAAACAAGGCCAAATTAAACCCCTCTCCATTGATTTTCGTAGTATCCTCAACTTGATGCATATTTTATACCTTTGTTTAATGCTAAAGGCTTGCCAATTTTTGGAATTGATGCGCCTTATTATTTCTCTTTGATGAACGGTCTCTTATGTTTTTAGTACTGTGATATGATTCTCTTTTGCGTAGGGTTCATTCTTAAAATTGCTAATTTCCACTTTTTCCTTAATGACACTTCTATTTGTCCTATGAAAAATGATATACAAAGAAATAAGCAGGTTTATCAATCGTGAGGGCATTGACTTTTCTGATGCTCAGAACATGCAGCCCGTGCAGGTAAATATAGTTCACTTAATGGAGTTTTTTTCATGTAAAAGTTCTGAAGTGCTTCCCTTATTTTACTATTTTGGTTAAGGAATGGGAATTGGCGGAGAATTCACAAGGCTTTCTCGAGTACCAGACAAGGTGTGATAGTTTATTTTTTTGACAATTTTTTTATTTCATCTTATCAAGTGTTAGGACTTCATAAATATTTTACATTAGACTTTTATGGTGTTTGTAACTTGTAAGATTTAAGCTAAAATGATGCAGTGCCAATAGGCTTCTATACTTGAAGATGGTCCAAGTTCCTGTATATTAGACGAGAGTTTTGTTTATAAATTTGCCCAATCCCTTGCTTGTGTCTAGCTCATTTATTTCATGGCTCGCAGTCTTAAGTTTTCTAAAAACGAACTAAGATAGAACATAAATTTTCTGGGAAGGAGTTGTATTTATTGTTCCACTTGTAATTCTTTTTAATCTTAACTAATGATTTTCCAGTAACCTTAGGTCTATTGTTATATTGAGGATTAGCATCAAGTCCTTATCAGTTTATTTTAATTTTAGATGTACTTATAATGCTTAGAAAGAATTTGATGCAGTTATTTGTTTTTTGAATTATCTTGTCTTGAGAGCATGGGTGATCAATATTCTTATTAGCACAGTTCAGACAAATTTAATCAATTTTGCATGATTTCTATATTTTTTAGTTGTTGATTAATATTTTGCGAAGGATTAGAATTATGACAATAAAGAGAGGGAGGACAATATTAAAAATGAGTTGGCATATGTTCTTTAAATATGAGTATGTTTACTCATACAAACAGCATTCCTTTCAAAAATGGACAGAGAAATCCTTGTAATTGATCCCAATTAACCGGAGATTATACAGGTGTTCGATTCAATACAATCTGGATGTTA
The DNA here is from genome assembly GCA_002786265.1 of Apostasia shenzhenica. Classification (NCBI taxonomy): domain Eukaryota; kingdom Viridiplantae; phylum Streptophyta; class Magnoliopsida; order Asparagales; family Orchidaceae; genus Apostasia; species Apostasia shenzhenica. The sequence continues at coordinate 2,203,857 of KZ451974.1, read as the reverse complement.
TTGTTATTTAGATGATAATATTATTTAATAATTATTATTTATTTGGTTCAATGTTTTGTATTAGGGATTAAAGTGTAATATTATCAAATATAGGTTCATAAAAATAATTTACCCTTAAAATTCATGGCCTCAACTTTTTTGCCATTGAACTTCTTAGATGGTAACATGTAGATATCACTTAATTTCGAGTGACATTTTGATCTCATTTTAAATTTACAATTTTATGATTTCTTGTAATGTTATCTAAACTTTTCATTAAATCAAGCAATTTTTTTTTTTAAATAACGACATAGCATTACAATAACATTGAACCAAACCCAAAAGTTCCAAAATCCCCAGGCTTCTTGGTATTTCTCTCCTTGAACATTTTCTAAGCTGTGTTCAATATTAACAGTATCTTTAGATTTCCATTAATGTTTTCAGCACCTTGGATCAGGTATCCAAGATTCCAAAGTGTTGCTAGTCTTACTCTGCATTTTCCGGAGAACTTTGGCGCGGATAGGACTCAAGTGTATTACATCGGTTTGCGTGGAGAAGCTACTCAAGTATTTAAAGAGTCTTTATCTATTTAATGATACATGCTTTGTGCGCGACTCGTATATTATCTTGATCGTACTCCTGCAGATAAAGAGAGATGCTGTGACTAATGTTGTTTATGAACTTTATCCCAATCCGTCAGAGCACAAGTAAGCTTTGCCCAAGTGTATCTATCTTCCTAGATATTCTTACTTCTTTTAAACATTTTCTTCTCAAATGCTCTCTATGGGATCCTTTTTTTCTGGAGAATTGGTGGTGTCATTCACGCTGTAGTGACGCATTTCCTTCCTTGTTCAGGTTAAAAAGTGATGGTGGTGGCCTTTCACATGTGGAGTGAAGTTCAGGAGGTGAGTTGTGCAATATATATTAGTGTTTTAGAACTTGAAGCATTGTTAAACATTTCTTGATTGTATTAGATTACATAATTCTAAGAAATTCTGTGATTGGTTTTTCGCAAGGGTACACTTCTGTGTATCCCAATGTGTCGTGTCTCCATGTCGCTTCCATGCATCCTAGGTGCTCAAATAATATTGAGCAAAAATAATACTAAAATTACATAATTATATGTAAATTTGGGATATTATTTGGCATATCTTATCATGTCTGTGTCATGTAATTTGGAAAGACACATCGGCGTGTCGTGTCGTATCGTATCTCCGTGTCCGTTTATTGTCTTCATGCTTCGTAGATATTTAAGCTAATGCATGTGTGTAGCTTTTTCATCATTCCGTCGTGCCAATTTAATACGCTTTGGTGGCATACGTGATATAGAATGAATGGGAAAGGAAATAGGAAATATAAGAAGGTGAAGAAAGTTGTAGAGTTTGGAAGAAGCATGGAAAAATTTTGCTTCGTTTGAATCTTAAAAAATTACATCAACCAATAATGCCCTTATTTAGATTATTTAAGTCCATATATCAATGGAAACAAAATAATTTTTACTTAAAAAGAAACAGCTAAACACAGCAACGACGACAATGACCAAGCCTTAATCCCACTGGGAGGGATCAGTTACATGAATTCTTTATTTTCATTGCGCTTTATTAATTAATAAATTTTTATTTAGGTTTAAGTGAGTAAAATTACTCCTTATAATTTTTTGTCATATTTTTTGTGGTCTCCCTATTCTTTTTTGTACATGGGCAAAATCTAATAACTTGATTTTCTTAACTAGAGCTTCAATCAGTCTATGATTTACATGTCTAAATCATCTAAGCTTTTTTTCTCTAAGTTTTTTTTCAATTGATGTAACTCCTATTTTCTTGCGGATATATTCATTTCTCATTATATCTTTTTTGTGTTTATCCACACAACCACTTTAGTATCCTTATTTTTGCAACACTTATTCTATTTGTCTGTTTTCTCTTTGTAGGTCAACATTCAGCATCATATATTATCACTGGTCTTATTACAATTTTATAAATTATTCTTAAATTTAGATGAAATTTTTTTATTGCACAACACATCAAAAGCATTTTTCCATTTTACCTATCCTACTTGGATCCTGTTAATTCATTATATATTTTACTATTATTTTATTTAATTGATCCAAAATATTTAAAACACTCACTATCAATATAATATAAGAATATGACAGCATTGATTAAGGCACTCATTATTGCACAACACATCAGGCTGTGAGGCTATGACAACATTGATAAGAATTGGTAATACTATTTCTCGCCGAGTGATGTCCTGAGAAAAGGTAATCATTGGAGCAAAAAGCAGCTTTTACCAAATTTTTAGGCCAAGTTAAGTAGTGAGAAAGACAGAGAAATAAATCGTCTTACATTAAAAAGAGATAGTTTCTAAATTGTATAAGTAAATATAGTGATCCCAAATAGTTGAGGTATATTTTGAGACAAAATTATGCGGCTAACGACATGAACTCGAAGTACTCAGCAGTTTTTTTAAAATCAAAATAAATAATATCTCTACATTTATGACAGAAAATGTTACAGCAACAAACAGCAGAATGATGCATGTAGGCTTGTAGCTAAGGTTTACGAAGGTTCTTTTCATTTTTGTTTTCATTTTTGTTTTCATTTTTGTTTTCTCGAGGATAAGTAGAATTTTAAATATTCCCAAGTTTTTTGTCTTCCTTATGAGATATCGATCTCTTTAAATAAGGGCATTTTTTTCCTTAAGTTTTAAATCTTGGTTCCATTTGGAATCGTGTTAAAACTATCATGGCTTTCTAGCCATGACCCAAAAGGATTCTTTTCTTAAAAAATATATTTAAAAATTATTTTATATTCTCGTTCTACACAAATTTTAATAATAAAATATCACTTCATTTGACATTTTATGTAAGTTTTTAAATATCAATAAATTTTATTTCATATTTTTGTCAATTTAATGTAACTAATTTTATTTATCATCTTAAAAAAAAGGACAAAAAAAATCCTCTTCAAAAAGTTTTTAGGTTTTGTTCCAAATAGATCCTAAGGTTACTAGAAGGTTTAGGTATAGACTATATTTAAAAGTGGCTATTCTTAATTTAAACTAATTGTAGGCAATGTCTATCAAAAAAAAAATTTGTGGACAATGATGGAATAAACAACTCATTAAAATAAATACTATAAATGAAAATTGACTTGATCTATTCAAATCCTAACAAATTATAAAATTTAAAATGAATAAAATAAAATAATATCTACATCACCCATGAAAGAATCATGACACAATATGAACTAAGCAGTGATCATCAAGATTTCTCTACTTGTTATCCCCATTTGGGAGGAACTCAATTCTATCGAATATGAGACAACTATGCTCAAGTGTCTTTATAAGATCCGAACAATTCACAATTGTTCCTTTCTCGATATCTCCAAATTACCTGAAAAAAGTTTGCATCTCTATAGAATTGAATATTGCTAATATTTTTATTTTAAGTAGGAACTATGAGTTTGAGTTCAATTTATGTAATTTTTTAAAATAAAAAAGAGCAATATTTTTATTTTTGAATCACAATATGTTACATTGTACGACGGGAGGGAGGGGGTGTGGGGCACGACTTATATCGGCAGACATAAGTATGGAGGGGCTATGATTTATCCTTTGTGGTGTGATCATATGATAACTTAACGACCTTCCTCTCTCCCTTTTGTCTACTTCTTTCATTTCACCTCAGAATTCTACATGAAAACGTTATTACAAATAATAATAGCATCAATTAGAGAGAGTGTGTAGAGGGAAGGCGTGGCATGCCTCCCTCTGCGTGATCCTGTCGGCGGGACCACAAGAGGGAGAGAGAGTGTGTGTGTGGAGAGGATCTCGCTGACAAGATCATGCGAGAGTTGAGGGAGAGAGAGGGATATGTAACGAAATATTCTTTAAATATTAATGAAAATCATTAAAAAGTTATGTAACGTAATATTCGTTAGATACTCATATAAATTATTAATTTGAATTTTTTATGTAATAATTATAATTTTGATTGACTTTTATTATTACAAAAATTTTTAAAATAAGAACTTTTCGATTAGCTTTTAAAATAACTTCACATAACACCTTGATTTTTAAAATCATTCGCTTTGGTCCCTACATCTTCAAAACACTTTTAATTATGGCTTTGAGATGACATAAATACTTCATTTAGATTATTTAGAATAAATTTCATTAATTTTTTATTAGTAGGTGATTGAAATATAATTTTTTAAAGAATAGATTATATATATATATATATATATATATATGGGAAATTTATATTTGTAATTCTCAAAAATCTATTATTTTTAGGTGACACTTCGAAAGTCTATTACTTTCATACTCCTACCTAACTTTAAAAGAGGGGTGGTACCTGTAAATTCACCCTAAAGTGAGGGGTACTATCTGAAATAGTAGACTTTGAGGGTGCCATCTGAAAATCATAAATTTTAGAAGTAATAGATGTAAATTTTACTGTATATATATGTACTCTATTTACTCTTGTTTCTCAATTTGTCTCTTTTTGCAATAGAGTTGTAAAAAAGAGATGGGGGTTGAAGTAGGGATGAAAAAGTTTTGTTAAGTTTTTAAGTGATGGATTAAAAAAAATATATTTAAGGGCAAATTTCACCCAAGTCCCTGCATTTAAGGGTTATTATTACACAGGTCCACGTTTTTAAAATTATATCATCGGGGTCCCTAAGTTTTCAAAATATCATCTGGGTCTTTTTTTATTTTTTTTATTATTAAAAAATATACAAAATTATCATTATACCCTTATCGGATCTGGTAGAGAGAGGGAGGGTAAGGGTATAATGGTAATTTTGTATATTTTTTAATAATAAAAAAATAAAAAAAGGACTCAGATGATAATTTTTGAAAACCTAGGGACCCCGATGATATATTTTAAAAATGTGAACTTGTGTGATAATAACCCTTAAACTCAGGGACCTGAGTGAAATTTGCCCTATATTTAATAAATAAATTCAGGGACCTAAACAAAACAATTTTAAATTTATATGGTCTTATATCTAATTTTACAGAAATTTTCTATGGCGTACCACCAATTATCCTGTCATAATATGAAGAGGGTAAATGGTGATGGCAAATTTCAAATTGTTCAAATTCTAGTAAACATTTTGCTGAACATAATTAAATATCTATAATCTACCAACCAATTATAGTGCGCCATGTGTACATCATTAATGGAGGATTATGAATGAAAAATTACAGTTGAATATCTTGGATCGTAATAATGGCAATATTTTTTACCATGATTTTTCTAAATAATGATGACAGCAATTAATTAATAATTATTAATCCCAGTATATTTTTGAATATGATTTATATGCTAGTATTTTATAATTATATTTTGTACAACTGCACATTTTTATATTTATTTCTTTTTTGATATATATATGTTTATATAAATATTTATATATTTTAAAATGAACATAATAATTGTTGATGAAGAAAATGATTTTTTGTTTTTTGGGATAATTACCTACATGCCACATAATTTAGTTTTATTTATGTCTTATTCATCCATTCTTAGTTAATTACGCTATGCACACTCAAAACATTACAAAATCTTACATACATATATTTTAACTTATTTCTATTATAATGAGTAATCATAATTTTTCAATAACCTAACTATAGTTAGGTTATAAAAAATTTGAACCATTTATCATATTATTTTAAGAATATTTAAATATATTTTGAGTGAAAATCATAAAACTTTGATGTTTAAGTAGTGACAAGGGAAGGAAACATCTACGATGTGAATTGATTTTAGGACAGATCAGTGCTTTAGTATGACATTGAGGAAGAAAAAAAAAATAATTTTAATGATTTACTAATGAAATAATGTTTTTCAAATAGATTTTGACTTGCCCTGTTTGGCGCGATGACCAAAATAGGACCAAAATAGTATTAATTTAAAAAACAACAATAATAATAATAAATAAAATTTTTAAATCATTCTACACAAATTCAAATATAAAAAATATTATTTTACTTTACATACTCAACAATTTAAAATAAAAAAATATCAACTTTATTTCACACTCTAGACCAAAATATTCAAATCGAGTATTTTGATCTAAGATGTGAAATAAAATTTATATTTTTATTAAAAATTATTGAGTATGTGAAGTAAAATATTATTTTTTATATTAAAATTTATGTAAAATAATTAAAATAATTTATTTATTATTATTATTATTATTTTTTAAACTAGTACTATTTTGGTCCTGTTTTGGTCCTCGCACCAAATAGGGTAGTGTGCATTATAAGATTTTGTAATATTTTAAGTGTATATTATGTCATTAATTAAAAATAAATAGGTAATATATAAATAAAATAAAATAATGTGGCATATACTTAATTATTTTTATTTTTATTTTCTTCGTAAGTACTGTTTCAAGGTGGTTCGTTAAGTCGGTGCTTCCCACGCGGATGTTTGCTATTTGGAGCGCATCGCCTCAGCTTTGGTTATTCCGCGTTCACCAACTCCCCCAGTTCGAACGCCACGTCCTGTTCGCTTACAAAAGCAGCGGGGCTAGCGGCTTAGGGTTTGGTTTTCGCTTTGGATTTGGGAGGAGGCGAGGGTCGCGCCGGCGATAGGCGACGCTGGCGAGAGTGAGGGGAGCTTCTGAGGGCCTAAGCAAGCCGTGGTTCTGGTGGGACGGAGTGCGATCATGGACCCGGACTTCTCCTACGGGAGCGGTGACCAGAACTTCGAGTTTGCCTTCAACTCGAGCAACTTCTCCGATCGGGTGCTGCGGATTGAGATAGTTGCCGGCCCTGCGGAGAGCAAAGGCGATGGCGAAGGGTGCTCTAGCATCTCCGACTGGGCTCGTCACCGCAAGCGACGCAGAGAGGACATCAAGAAGGATAAAGGTGCGGCTGTCGCCCTGCGGCTTTCTTTTTCATCAGGGTTTTTCGTGGTTCGTTCCCGTCTTTTCCCTTGTCGGAGGGGCTTGAGTTTTAAACCGCTTTTGATTTCTTTCCTGCGTGAAATTTTAGTTTTTGCCGAGCTCCGTCGATTTCAATCTAAAGGAAGCATGTGAAGCTGCTGTTCTTCTTACCCATCCTACCTTTTTTGGTTGTAACCGTGCCTTTGAACATGGATTGTGCGACTCCAAATCCATGTTTTCTGATCGTCAGCATATACGATAATCAACTAGGGTTTATAGTAGCAGGGACTACACTTATACTTTGTTGTCTTTTATCCTTGGGTTTTAGCTGTTGTTTCGGAAGATAGGAACAATCTCTAATTATTTTTCCTCCTTCTGATGTGGAGATTATTATATCTATGCACATTCAACTATTACGTTCCTATCTTTAGCTGGAAGACGTGTGTGATGAACTCCATTTTTTTTTTCTAACTATTGCTTGTAGCTGTAAGAAGACAATTAGGCTGACTGATTTACTTGACAACAGTATTTTAGCAAGTTGATAATTAGGTTGCCTTTTGGTCTAACCTTGCATGCAATTGTTCATTACTACCCGAAGCATTCGTATTGGACCCTGTCTAATGACTGGTAATTGATTTCAGATGTCTAAAATGTGAAAGCATTTCAAAGAACAATGAAATTCCAAATACTGTGGTAATGCGTGTGCAGCTCCTAAATGCTTGTTGTTGTTAGTTGTTTAATAAAGGTTTTCATTGCTATTTATTGCAATATAATTCTTTGACAAGATTGGGATAGTTTAAACTGGATAATGGAAAGTTGTTCTGGTTACTTGTCAAGTGCTTCATGCTTCCTGCTACACAACTATTATAAAATTGCTTGCACAAGTTTGAATTATGAAAAATTTGGTATTTTGCATGTTCAATTTAGGTTGAAACAGACAAGTACAATCCCTTCTAATGTTATGAACCATGTTAGGTAATGATTGACATCCATTTTTACTGCTGCTGATGAGCTTTATGGAAACGTTGCTGCCAGTTAGAGTTCAGAATAGACTTTTTCCACAATGAAATCTTCCGAATTATTATATTACCCTGAGTCATTGTAATTTCGGATTACATGTCAGTATTCCCTTCATTTGTCTTACCTTTTTAACCAACTATGTCAAGTTTCTTTGCAAAGAGTGTTGTGTATAATGCAGTGAAGGTTGATCTGAAAGTCAGGTATCACAAACATATGGGTCAAATCGATGTGTGAAGTTATTCCCTTGATACACCTTTTAGAAAGGTGCAAGAATGATGCAATTTCATACCGTTAATTTTAATGGAATGCTGTTCTTTTATGTTGTTGTTTATTTCAAGATAGTGTCAATCTTACTTGAATAGGAGAAATCAATGTAATAAGGACTTTTTTTGGGAAGTAGTCTAATGAGATTTAATGAGTATTTCACACTCCATGTCTTCATTCATGCCTCTTCTCCCATATGCCTGGTGATCCTCATGTCATATTTTTGAGTATTTCCTCAATTTCATATTTCTTCCCTTCTTCTATGCTTGTGTGCTTTGATGCCTTGTCTTGATCTCTCCTATGGGATTGATCATACTTTTCCTTGTGTTTATGCTATGTTAATTTTAATTGGAATTGCATTTTTTGACTTTGACTAGCCATAGGGAGTGTGCATTATGTTTAGGCATCAGATGGAAACTTTTGCTTGCTCGTTAGCAGCTTAGATAGACATTGACATGCCAATACTTATTCTCACGACGTTATTCGTGTATGTGCCCAAAGCATAGAAAGATGTCATCTTTTGGGGGCTTCATCATTTGGATGGATTTTACATCAATGGCAATATGACTAGTTTGGTTCTTTTGTAAAATCATTTATTATTGTTTTCATTCCTTTTTTTTATAATATTGCATTTTTTTTCGTAATCATTTGGATTATTGATGACCTCTAAAATCAATGAATTGTACGCTACTTAGTATTTTTTATTTTCAATTGAAATTTTAAAAGTAATTTTAGACATTAATTAATTGTTTTCTAGTAGGGTTCCGTATATGCTATTCCTTTCTCTTCTTACAGCATCACTAATGATTTCCAATCCTCTCAAATATGACAATCTAATTTGCACCAGATATGTAACTTTATGTTGGAGTGCAAAACAAAACAGGAGCGCACAAAATTTGAATAACTCAAGATAGACTAACCGGATTATTCGGACTTCATAACTTGCTTTAATAGGAATTTTTTTGAAAGAAATTACTTCAGCTGCCATCCGCATTGGTATTCAAGGAGGTGTTAGAATTTATTCAGTTTAATGTGTGCTTGAGTCGCTTAGCTTGTCCTTCACCTCATTTTTCTTGTATAAAAATTGTGTGAGAGTTCTTTCTTCATGCTTTGATTGAGTGCAATCTTCTGAACACGTTGGAAATGTTTCATCCTCTATCTCGAACAGATCCTCTTTTAGTTCAAAAGTTTCAATTGGCATGTTAACAGATTTCTCTGCAAAAGCTACCTGCTAAAATATAATTACTCAGTGCCTAACATAATAAAAATGAAATTTTAGGTCAGTTGCTTATGATTCCTCAAGGTTAGGGCTGTAATTGCACTTTGGTCAATGTACTTGAAGATGAATGTATTGAAAGAAAATGATGAAAAGAACTTTACTTAGATATTATGCGTGTAAGATGTTGTCCTCTATTTTCATTACAATAAAACTTCTCTCAAATATAAGAGAGGAGGTGACGTACAATTTTCAAGAGTGCAAAGCTAAATCTAATTCAACAAGAAATAAGGAAAATAAGGTACAATTACAAGTAGGGTCCTAAATATATAAAGGTAACCTCCCCACCTCAAACTGGAGCATAAAAATCTATTAGATTTAGATTGTTACATAGCAAGAAAAAAATGTAAAGAATTCAAGGGCTTTGTAAGCACATCTGCAAGTTGTTCAAATGAAACATGTGGAATTGGTAATTTTAAAATAAAATGATACCTCGAATATAATGACAGTCAATTTCAGTGTATTTTAATGTTCATGAAAAACTGCTTGCTAGCAATGTACATAGCAACCTATTTATCACAATGCGTGATCAAGGACTTAGGTATAGGAAAACTAAGTTCTTCAACAATCATCTTCATTCACATCATTTTGCATGCCAAATGTACCACAGATATATATTTAGCTTCTATACTTGATCTAGCCATGACACTATTTCTTGCATTTTCATGTGACTAGATTTTCTTCTATAAAAATACAATATCTTAAAGTTGATTTCCTATTAGTGACTAAATTTTCTTATATAAAAATACAATATCTTCATGTATTGAAAATGATGTGAAATAACTTAGATTTTTTTAATATTAAAAGTTGTTTAAGATGTGATAAAAGTTAATATTTTTGTAAATAAACGAACCAATTTGTTCTTTGGCATGACCAAATTAGTGTAAGGACCTAACAGGCTCATGAGGTTCTCCTGGACATGACCATAATGGGTGCTCACCCTTTTCCTAAAACAACTTAATAACAAAGTCTTGATATCAAACTAGTTGGGTTTGGCGACATGTATTTCTCTACTCTATAGCGTTCTGTGTAATCTTTTCGTGAGTACGAGCAAATTCAATTGAAGTAGTTCCATCTATATACTTGTGATGGCTTGCAATATTTGGTACACATTAATAGGGAATATTTGAAATTAAAATATCAGTAATATTTGCTTTGATGGAGATATATTTTTTTCAATTGATTTATAAATCGACTTGATTACTGGAGATGCAGATTAATTGAACCATATGGAGATAAATCATGATATATTTGTCCTTTACTCGATCTGGCCGAGTTATTCACACCCGAGGAGAATTAATAGGGACATCCAGATGATAGTTCAGAATCTCATAGCATATTTTTTATTAGATGCATATTATTTATACATATATGAATATATGTGATTTTTCTTTTTGCAGATTTCAATTAGTTGGATTTATATAAATTATGTTTTATCCAAATTGATTTAGTTATAATGGATAATATCATTTTATAAGGTACAATAATAACAACAACCAAACCTCTATCTTACTAGGTGGGGTTACTTTGTTTCCATTTATAAATTAAATTCTCATTTAGCTATTTGTTTAGAAGATCATTATTTATAGTTTTTTGTCAATGTTTTGTCTATCTCTGCCTCTTTTTACATGGGCAAGGTTTATTAATTGAACTTTTGTTACTGAGGATTCAATCGGCCTATGATTTATATGTTCATACTGTTTAAGCTGACTTTTTGAGTTTATTCTTAAAGAAGCTAATTTAACTTTCTTGCGGATATATTAATTTTTCATTCTATCTTTTCATCTATATTTACTAATTCACCTTAGCATCTTTATATTTGTAATATTTTATTAATATTTTTCCTTTTTGTAAGCTAATATTTTGCATCATATGTCATTATTGGTCTTACTATTTTTCTATAAAATTCACCTCTTAAGTCTATGTAAAACTTTTCTTTCACACATTACACTAAATATGTTTCTCTATTTTATTTTTCATACTTAGATCTTGCTAATGGTATTACTATTTATTTCACTGTCAGTTTGTATGATTAATGCAGGGTATTTAAAGCGTTTACTTTTCTTGATGATTTGATCGTCAATTGTTCCATCACTAATACAAGTGCTGCTTTCTTAGCTAAATATGCATTCCATATATTTAATTTTGATCTACAAATATAAAAATTGTTAAACTCTTAACTTATTCCTTTATAATTCAAGTTTCATCTTAGCCTCATCTTTAATTTTATCAAAAAGGAGAATATCATCTGCGAAAATTATATACCGAAGTACCTCATCTTGAATATGTCCAGTCAAGATTTTCATAACTAATGCAAAGAAATACGAACTTAAAATCGAGCTTTAGTTTCAGTTCTATCAAAACATCTCTTTGTTTTTATCATCCATGGATTTGCTTTGTGGATTTCATTGTATAAGCTATGGAGCATTAGGTATGGCTATGGGTCTCTTCATCAAGGCTATACCGTTGTTTATGCATTTTTTTTTACTTCAAGTCTTATTGGGTGGAAGTCATCACATTTAAGATTTGAAGAGATAACACTGCCCTGCTAGTGTGTTAGTCACATGAAGGTTTGTACAAACTTATATTTTAGGGGGAGATGGTACCTCTCTATGTGATGCTTAAAACCTATGCATTTGCTTAATAGGTTTGGATTGTTTGTTGGGTTTAGGGTCAGTTTGATTGACAAATGACCAGGTAAGGCACAAGGTGACAATTGTGATTTTTTTGTAATGCTAGGCATACTATTCCAGAAACCATGTGTTCTTGCACACTTGTGCACACGGTGCCTAGGACACTCGATCATGTTTATATGGTAAGTCTGGCTCAAGCTACAATGGGGCTAGTGTTTGTATCTCAGAATAGAAGCTATAGTAAATATCAGTAGAGAAATGACGGTCATCAATAATATTTTCATGAGTGTTTTTCGACTGAATTAAATTGTTGATTTGGTAATATCTGATCTATAGTCAGATACTTAAGCCATGTCCATTAATTAGCCATCAGCTGTGCCCCCTTATCATTGAGTTTCCATTTTTAAAATATATTTCTGGAGATTTTCTTAAATATGCCATCTTGCCTAGTGTGTTTTATTCTTTTTGGCGATCTAAATGAATTATCTGTGTTTTGCTCCATTTTTTTGTGTTGGACATTAAATCACTTTCCTAAATATTATGGTAAAATGAACTGGCACAGACATTACCAATGTTTTCCGTTATCCTTGTTAAGTGCTAAAAGATTTAGTATTCTTATGATCCGGCTCTACTATTTGTATTGTTAGTTCGTTATGCAAAATTAGATCATTCCTTGATTACTTTAACAGTGGATATCATTTTGATCTATCTAAAACAAATTACAATACTTTCTTCCTGAAATTAGTATCAATACTTTTTTTTTTGGCTGTGGGTGCATACTTGATCAGTTGACCTTCTCATGTTGAAGGACGATTAGGTAAAATATGCAGCATTTTTCTTTTTTATATTTTAAGGATTCAAGCCTTCTAGAGAAATGTGCTTTTTGCACTAAAGATTAGCTTGAGCTTAGGCAAATCAACTCATACTTTAATGGATATTAATTTTGATGATACTCTGGCATTGGCAAGATTAAGCTAAACTTCCCCGACTTACCATTGTTTTGGCACCAAGACCCTTATGTAACAGGACATACCTTTTTATTAATGTACATGTTAATAAGATCTTTTTCATTCTCATAGTGGTAGCAGAGTTTGCTCCTTACAGCTCAGAGGACATTTTGGATTGTAACGAGCCAGACACAGAGGATGTTCTGGCATATGTAAACAATGATGAGGAGGATGTGGCAATGATTGAAGAATCTCCATCAGGTAAACACAACGTAAAAGGCCTAAAGAGCTGTTTTATTGTTACTGTCAAATCTTCTTGGAAAATTGTTATATTGCAATACAGCATAGAGAATTTGGTTGATTGCATTCACATTATTTGTTTGCTGTGTTAGCAAACTTTCTAATGATTTGAAACTCATTGGATTCGGGTCCTCGTGTGCTTCTAAGTTAATCATTTGTTTAGTACGTTTATTTTGTCCTTCTGTTTTCATAGATTTTACTGGGTTTGGGATTTTGTACAATTTGCTATATGTTTCTAGAAATATATTATGCAACCCTAATAACTGATTAATAAATTGACCAATCATAGTTTAGGGTCTTACTTCGCTGAATTATTCAATAGATTAACACTTACTTCACTAGATAATCTGGTGAATTAAAGCTTTAAAGCGTGATTGGTCAATTTATTGTCAGTTATTGGGGATGCATAGCAGGACTCATCTTTTTAAGATATCTGTTGCGTGCATACTCGCTTGCTAGACAGGTGGCTACACGAGAAAGAGATATTATGCTTAAAAGCTGTAACGTGCATTCTATTATTCTGTTTTAACTTGGATGGTTGAGTTTACATGAAAAACATTGTTTGTGGTTATACAAATGTGTTGTGACAATATTTATGAGTGGACAGGTTTTTCAGTATTATTTATCATCCCTCATTCTATGAATAAGCTGATTTTCTTCTGTTTATATTATTAAGGTGATGAGCCTTCTCACAGCAATGAATCTTCTTGGGGATTGGATAGTTGCCCTGTATTGAGAGTCAAGTCAATATATATTAGCTCTGCAATATTAGCTGCAAAAAGCCCTTTTTTCTACAAGGTAATAATATATTGTTCTCTTGATGTTTATCGTCAACCATAAGTTACACTATTTTGGCTGCAGCTTTTCTCAAATGGCATGAGGGAATCTGATCAGCGGCATGCCACCTTACGAATCAATGAGTCAGGTAGTTAAAGTGACCAATTGTACAAAAATACTTTTGAAAATATTTTGAGACATGAAGAGATTAAACATTACTGGAAGTCCACATCTTTTCTCAAAGTGGCCTTGCCTTGTTGCAGAGGAAGCTGCTCTAATGGAACTGTTGAGTTTTATGTATAGCGGGAAGCTATCTACTACTGCAGCTCCAGTTGTACTTGATGTGCTGATGGCAGCTGATAAGTTTGAGGTGGCTTCTTGCATGAGACACTGCAGTCAGATGCTAAGAAGCTTACCTATGACTACAGAATCTGCACTTTTGTATTTGGAACTCCCAACCAGTGTTTCTATGGCTTCTGCTGTACAGCCATTGACAGATGCAGCCAAGGACTTCCTGGCCAATAAATATAGAGACATAACCAAGTAAGTTATGAGCTTTTATTTGTAACAATCATGTGGTTGTAGATATTTAAACAATTGACGGCATCCAGGTTCCAAGATGAGGTGTTGAATCTTCCTCTTGCTGGCATTGAGGCAATCCTGAGTAGTGATGAGCTTCAAGTAGCTTCAGAGGATGCTGTCTATGACTTGGTGCTCAAGTGGGCTCGAACTCAGTTCCCCAAGCTTGAGGAGAGGAGGGAAATACTGGGGTTGCGTTTTGTTCGCTTAATCCGATTCCCTTTCATGACCTGTAGGAAACTGAGGAAGGTGCTAACCTGCAACGACATGGACCACGAAATTGCCTCAAAGGCTGTACTGGATGCATTGTTCTTCAAGGCTGAGACCCCCCATCGGCAGCGTGCTCTCGCTTCAGAGGAGTCGAACACTAACCACCGTTTCATGGAGCGGGCTTACAAGTATCGGCCTGTGAAGGTTGTTGAGTTTGAACTGCCGCATCCTCAATGCATCGTTTACTTGGACCTCAAACGAGAGGAGTGTGCCAATCTCTTCCCATCCGGCCGTGTATATTCTCAAGCATTCCACCTTGGTGGACAAGGTTTCTTTCTCTCAGCACACTGTAACATGGATCAGCAGAGCTCATTCCACTGCTTTGGTCTTTTCCTAGGAATGCAGGAAAAGGGCTCTGTGAGCTTTACAGTGGATTACGAGTTTGCCGCAAGGACGAAACCTGCAGGTGAATTTGTGAACAAATACAAGGGATACTACACCTTTACTGGAGGAAAGGCGGTTGGCTATCGTAACCTCTTTGCGATCCCTTGGACATCCTTCATGGCCGAAGACAGTCCCTACTTTATCAATGGCATTCTTCACCTGAGAGCTGAGCTTACCATCAAGCAACCACAGCCACTGCTTCAACACTAATTTAAAGGTTCGTTCTGAGCAGTCTTTGTTGTAAGGAGAGCTGTGTGTGAGGGCTTGAATTTTTTTTGTACTGATGTTTTGTGTTCTTCGACTCTGGGCAGGTTTACATTTCTATACCTCTTGCTCGTAATGCGGTGGGTAACGTGCAGGCGCACGAGGTTACAATTGTATAAGTGATTTGAAACCGTTCCGACATTCTGACATGTGCTTTCATGGTTTATTAATGGGTTTAAAGGCCAAATGACATGTAGAATTCTTTGCTTGATAATGAAGCACACCATCTGCATTCGTTTGCATATATACATCTCTGTTGACTATGGGAGGCCCAGTTCTTGGTAGTGCTTCCTGAGTTTTATTGATTTCCAATATAATTGCTTGTGTCAAATCTCCTGTTGATTTTAATTTCCAATGTTTTCAAGCATTTGCTTTCATTTATAATAAAACACAAGTCAACCGAGACCAAACCTCTGGGCGCCCCGGCCGACCGACAGGCTGAGGGCAATGGAGAAATATCGTAAAGGAAATCTATCCATCATGCCCAAAAAAAGAGGGAGAGGACTACAGGAGAAATCTTCGTGGAGTCAGTCTTTCCAACCATCTTTCTGGTGGACTTGATTCTAGCTTACTTTCGTAGGAAAATAGTAAAATTTTTTGCTTCTTTCGTGGGGAGATCCCTTTCATGCACTAATTCATGCGCTAAATTCATAGATTCTTTCCCGCTCCACCCGTCACACTATCCCTCCTTCAGCCTACAGCTCAACTTACCCAAAGTCGAGCCGAATTAGGTACGCTAAGGTTGTGATCCTGAGTTATCTTAGGAACATCTCGAATTATAAATGCGTGTATTCAGACTTGAGGAGTCTGACAGGTCGGTCGATGGATGCAACCTGCGTCTCATTGAATTAAAGCGAGGGTTTCATGGAACTAATCGATATTAAATGAACCCTCGAGCGAGTTTGACTAGTTGAGGCTCACCTGGGACTAAAGAAATTATGAACTAAATTGCTTTGTTGTTGTACACTTCACGTAGCCCAATTGGTTGTAAACCAATCATAAAATTGAGCATGTTAAACTTTTCTAATAGATGGTGGGAGAATGTGACAATCCGTCTCATTTGTATAAAATGTATGATTTTTAAAGTATTCTAGAAAATTCTACAACATTTTAGAATAGTCTACAAATTTCTAGAAAGTGTTGGAAGTGGTAGAAGGTCCTAAAAGGATCTAAAAACTTAATGCATTATCATGAAATTTTGTGAAACATTCTAAAAGTTTGCAGATCTCCATATAGCATAAACTACTTTTTAAACTATGCAATTGTTCTAAAAGAAATATATTGTCTTGAAGAATTTTTTTTTTTTGAAATTGTCAGTAGATTTTTTTTTATGGAATAAAACATAATTTGAAATAATGTTAACTGGGCCGTCAGAATTTTTATAAGCCCATTAGTGATTTGGCACTTCGGCCCATCTTCACCGAAAAAAAATTCTCCAGCCCACACTGCGTTTGACAAGAAATATTGCGCCTCCCTCCATAAATAAAAAAAATAAAAAAAAAAATACTGCGCATGCCGGTAAACCGCACATTCAAAAATTTTGCAAAACCCTAACCCTAGTTCTCAGAAACCACCAGGCCGAAGGAACCATTAGCCGTTTGAATGGATCCCGTCCTTCTTCAATCCCCGGTCACTGCGCAATCTGCTGGCCTCGGCATTTTTCTGGAGATGAACTTCGAACCAGTGCTCCGAGAATCGGTTGAACGATTCCTCACCGGAATCAACAGCGAGGGATTTGACTTTGCCGGATTCCGATCGGTCTTGTCGAGGCAACTCCAGTCCAGCGCAGACCCGCCGATTGAGATAGTTTGGCTCTACGCCGCCGCGGGCTACTACGAGAGCATTTCCGCGAGGAGCTCTGTTGGTCGGGTCCGTGTCGCGAGGGACCTCCTCCAGCTTCTTTCTTCCTGCTCTGCTGCCGTAGGTGGCACCAAGTGCATAGCGCTGACTGCTCCAGCAGTTTACGATTTGTATCAATGCGCTGTAGAGGATGGGTTGGTAGACGAGAAAACGTTGGCAGAGATTGAGAGATTCTCGGAAGCAATTTTGAGCTACCTGAGTATATGTAGCGGACACTGTAAAGATTTGGAGGGGATTAATACAGGGTTGCATTCCTCCTTTCTTGATCTGGTGAGAGTGTGGACTTTGAGGCGCTCAGCAGATGAGGGAAGCTTAGAGATGTTTTTCCCTTTGGTTGGTGATGAAGTTCGAAAGAGATTTGTTGAAAAGGAAAGATGTGGGATTGGGTATTTGGCTGGGGTTGTGATTGCGGAGGCATTCCTGCTAAGGTTATGTTTGAAGGTGAAAGCTGGAGGGGCTTCAAGGAAGGGATTACAAAAGGAATTGGTGGTGTGGGCAGTTAGTTCTATAACTGCATTCTCCAACCGAATATTTTTTGGTAATGTTTGTTATCCTGATCCTTTTTTATATTGCTTGTGTCAGTTGATTGATATGTAGAGCATGACAATGATGCCATGCTTGCTTGCTTCTTATGTTGTTTTTTCAAAGATATAATTAAATTTTTGACTAAAAAAGGTACTATTATATGATCAATTGTAGCACAAAACAAACTCAAAACTTACAAAATTAACACTCTAAAAACCACCCCTTTAACTCAACCATGATCGAATCAACTGTAATCATATGATTACAACGCCACCTTGAGTGCCAGTAGCATAGCCCTGCCTCTGGCATCCTTACTGCTGTGGTTGCACCTTTAAAGTCAACACTGCTGTAGTAGCACCTTTAACATGTGTCATTGCATATTTCTCCTCCCCAACAGCTTTGCAAGTGTTGACCAAACCTTTGCATAGATGAACAATGAATGCATTATGTTTTCATTGGTCATTTGAGCTTGCCGTTTGGTCTCCCTATTCATGTTTTATTTGAGACCATGGTAGGCAAAGAACTATCGCATCGCTGCATGGTTAGACAGCAAGCAAACTAGATGGCCACGGATGCCCTTAGATGGTGGGGACAAGTTTGAAGTGGGGAATTGACCAAATTGTTACCGGTGATGGAGGTGCAAGACTGAGATGGAAGATTTCATTTGCTAGCTTATATGAAAGAATTAGGTGGAATACTGACACCTCTTAACCTGGTTGCTATTTTGAATTTTTGTGTTTGTTTATGTTGTATTTACTAAAAGTATGATTTTGGTGTCTAATATGTAAATAATACTTGTTTGCTTGATGTTAGAGTTCTTCTGCTGTAATAACAAAAGTATTTTTACTATTTGGTGCTGACTTTTTAAGAGCTCTTCTTTATCATGGTTCCTGCTGTGGGCCATTTAACTTGCAAATCACTCTTATGCTATATGTTTTACATTAGCTTCTAGGTGCATGCTTGATGTTATCTTTGCATTAAGGAAGTCAAAATGGTGCTGAATTTGGTCATTTATTGCATAAGTTATTTTATTTTCTTGTAACATAAGTTCTTGTTGTGGGCTATTTTAACTTGCAAATCACTCCCTTATGCTGTATATTTTAACATTCGCTTCTAGGTGCACGCTTGATGTTTCCTTTGCATTAAAGATGTCAAAATGGTGCTGAATTTGGTCATTTAATGCATATGTTCTTGTATTTTCTTGAAACGTAAGTTCTTTTATATTCATCATTACTGTTGACCTAGTGAATCATATCACAGCCATCTTCATGTGTCCTTGCTTGTTTGGGTTCACACTTTTTGGAGTACTTGCTTTTTAAATTTTTTTTTTTATTTCGCTTTTTAACTGTTATTTAACATTAAAGGATTTTTTTTGGTTAGATTTCTTTGTGCCTTATATTTTTCATCCTTACATTTACGTGGGATTAGATTTTTGAAACTGAATTCTGTTTTTAATCTCAAACAAGCCGCCATTTCATTAAATGGCAAATATGCAATAAACCATCAAAATGTGAATGTGCAATGCAAATGAAATGTTTGTGTTATCCCTCTAGTTTGGTAGCATTTCTTTTCGGTAAGACAAGTTTATTTACTGTTAATGTCTTGATCTTCTTATCCATATAAATGAATGGAGTTGAAAATCTTAAATGTAGTTAACGTCAAATAAGGAACAAATCAATCACTTTTGGCAAGCGCAAAAAATGGCTATAAAGAATTAAAGATGAACTGACAAACACAGGATGTAGTTTCACTGAAAAATGCTATATGACTGTAATAGATGAAATGGATTGGCCGCCATGTCTGATCTTTCACATATTATCTTAAGATTCATTTTACCAATAATAATTAACTTTTCATATCAGCAGTAGCCAGCAAATAGCTAGATGCCACTAACATGTTTGATCACATCTACACTAGCTTCACTAGATCACATATATTTTGTAATAATCATTTTTCAGATTTATGTTTGAAGGATCATTTGACCTGTATGTAATATTGCCCGTATGAGGAATCAGTCATTCTTCAATGTTCTTTTGTTCATCTCTAATTGATGAAAAGTTGGCTATATACTGATTTTCTTTGTGTGATCATGTTAATGTTGGACATTGGGTGAAGTTTCATCAAATGCTGTCTTTTATTTTGATGAGCAGAGATATTGTTGAAGCTGCTGTTGGATCCAAAATGTCTCACAATCACTCTATTGGTAAGTGAAAGAATAGTTTGAGTTGTCTTTGTACTAATCTTCAACATCATTTAGGACATCATTTGTTGTGCTTGAAAGGTCACCTGATTCTATTGTTATAAATTTTCCCCGTCAGAATTGGGAAATTCTTAAAATTCATCATCTACCTGTTACATATAGAAAATTACTACTTGCTGGTTGGCATGTACTTTACTCAGACCATTGTGTGTTCATGTTAAGAACCAAGTATATTGGCTCGTCTTGCATGCCATGTACTCTCTAGGTTTTCCAATGTTCTGCACAGCATAAACTTGTAAAGTTCCAGAATTCTTGATATATTCCCTGCACAACATTAATTTCGTTTAAAAGAATGAGCTTTGATTTATTTCTTTTTTCATCTTACTGTTCCTACTAATTCTATCGCATGACGAGGACTGCAACCGTTTGAGTTTGTGTTAAAAATGATGTGTTTACAAATATGAAAAATGGAGCTCTTTTCCTTTCGCATTCACAAGCATTTTCTCTGATATGGAAGATTTTCAAAACCAGAATTCTGACGCGGAAAATCTTGTAAGAGGAGTCCTCTATGATGCTGTAGTATTGGTGGATTATTCTTTCCTTTACCCCCGGAAGGAGATGGATCTATATGATAGCATGAGGAATCTGGTTTTGACCAAGCTAATTGTTACAAATGAGGCTGTTAAATTTTCCAGGTATGCTGGTAGCAACAATTCTCTGTGATAGTGTTAGACAGCACTGATGTATAAATATTTTTTATTGAAGGAAAAAGGGAGATAACAGCAAGGCTATCGCCTATTTGAATTCATTCTCAACCTCGTCGCTCCCAACCGAGTTAATTAAGTGGGTTCAGAAGCAGCATGGTAATTTGAGTGCAGGAAAACCAACTGAGCAGTCACCGCAAGGGATTCTCAGTGAGTTTCGATGCTTTTACCGCGTATTGTGTGATTGTGTATGGCATCTAAACAGCATGATCTTTACCGTCTTCTTTGAGCAGATTGGCTTATACAACTCGAACAAATGGGTCAAAAAGTCTTTGTAGCTGATGCATCGAGATTTTCTTCTACAAAGTTGATCTTTGATGAGTCGAATGTCGTTTCGGTGGATTCGGTTTCTTCTGATGGCATTACCATGGACGCCGACTTGTTCTTTTTCGATAAAGGTGCTCCGGAAGATAAGGAAATGAATCCCACTGATGTTGCTTTTTTCTCTGCTGCTCAATCCATGAAACAATGGGCGAGCAATGGGCGGGTAAGAAGGAAAGAGCCAAGAGATGGAGGAAGACGGTTCAAATTTGCCAAGTATGACGTACAAAATAAGCTAATTGAAGACCCGCGGTGCATTACTGGTATCAGTAGCGATAGTGAGGTAGAGACCGCGCCCATGGATGACAAAATGGAAGAGTCCGAATGAGATCAAAGCATAATTGGTATTGTTCCCTTTTTTTATGATTTACCTCAAAATATCACTTAGAAATTACGTGGTGTATTTTAAACCTGAGACTTCCTAGTAGTCGGGTAAGCTTTTTTTTTTTTTTTTAGTGAACTAGAAGAACACCACAGACTAATAGTTTATATGGGAGATCAGCTTTTGCTCAAAGCAGAGTTGAACCTTGGTGATGCTATGAAAGCAAATTTTAGGATGCATGTTACTCGATAAGCATGCGTTGGTCGCCTACGATTCGATGCTCATATTTTTGCTTGCGTTAAAGATCATTAACAAGCAACTGGATATCCTCAGCTTCTTATCATAGGTTATAAAGGAATACATATAATTACATTTTATTTTTTCGTATATATCCATTCATCTATTATAGTATTTTTGCTTTGTAGGCTAGTACTTAGTATTATATAATATTATTAATTTTATTTTTATTTTATAAAACTCACTTTTATGTATGAGTAAAAATTTTTTACACAAAATATCATGTATATTTTTTTACTTAATTTATCATATTTGAATTTTGCTAATAAATTTATCATTTATTAATTTACTTTGTTTGAATTTTGCTAATAAATTTATCATTTATTAATTTACTTTGTTTGAATTTTGCTAATGAAATTATCATTTATTTTACTGTTATTTTGTATGGTTGATACGGTGGTACGTAAACCACTAATCTTTAATTTAGATTTGATTATTAGATCCTTGAAAGTATTTAAAACACTAAATTTTGAATGAGAATATATATTTTTTATTTAAAATTATACATGATATTATACTGTGTAATAAATATAAAATTATTTATTTCATTTAAGTTAGTTATTATTTTGATGTATGGAGAAATGTGAAGTAAAATTACTATATATATATATATATATATATGATTTAAAATAGCTTTTTTTGGATGTTGACTTTAAAAAAAAAGTTAAAATTTTTATATTTAAATGTTTATATGATATGATATGGTATGTTAATTTAATTGAAATAAATTTATCTAAGACTTCAAATATAATTCACATAGATTTGAGGTTGATGCAAAATTTTGTTGATGGGAATTAGATGATTGTGATCTCACTGAGGGCGAGATAGAGGAGCTAAGATCAGTTGTTGTGCCTCTGAGGGAGTGGAGATTGTGCTCGACATATATGTACAAATAAATAAAAAATTAACATAAAAATTTTTTTGAAAAGGAAAACTCGAGAGCCAGGATGTTAAAGAGGAGTTACGTATAATGAGCCATATTGGAGCGAGGTATTTTTTTTTTTTTCGACTCATTTTGTTTTGTATGAATAGTAGGCCAATACTTATGTTTGAATTGGGGTAAGTCGAGAAATACTTGTATTATTGCTTACACAGTGGCGGATCATTTTATGTAAATATTAAATTGGTGTAATTCTATTCAGGCCTTTGAGTTAGAATTTTAATTTCATGTACAGAAATAAAAATATAATATTTGAGTCCTATTAAAAGGTTTTTTTATGTGAGTTTTTTTTTTACTAATTTTATTAAGTTTCACAGTTAAATTATTATTTTAAAAAAATAAAAATTTATATATATTTAAATATCAAAAAATACTATTATAGATTAAAATATAAAAAAATGAAAATTAAAGTTAGAATAGTAATTATAAATACTTAAAAATATTTGTAATATTTAAATATATATTTTTAATTTTAAAAAATATAATTTAATATTAAATAATACGTTTACGTGAACTTGCGAGAATTTAGGCTCTACCTTTAGGGGCGGAATGGGATATCCCCTATTAAATTTACGTTAATTTGGATGATTCAAATCACATTAAATTATGTATGTATTTAGCCTTGATGTAGCACAAAAAATGAAGGGCAGAGATTGAATCAATCTCAAGGTCAACGACCAAGGCAAGCCCAAGTCACAACCCCACAAAAATAAGAAATCATGCGAGACATTCGGTTTATAGCTCAATTGAAGATAGGCTTATTTATGCTTAATTCTATTTTGACATATTTTTAATATTTATATTATTTTTATTTTATTTTTATAAATCATTCTAAGTTCCATATTAATTAACTTATATGTTTCAGTTATGTCTATAAAAGTTTTCTATTTTATATTTGAGAGAACTTTCAAATTTTAAATAGTGTTTTAAAAATTATATATATTGTAACTAATTTTTTGAATAATTTAAAAATTATTGTGTTTTGCAATTATATATATATATATATAATACTTAATTTTTTATGATATTAGATATTTAACTAAAATTTATGTAATTTTTTAGCTCTGTTGTAATAATAAATATTTAAAATTTTATACACTGATTTTAAATGAATATAAAATTTATAATTTTTGAAGAATTTCTAATCGTATGTGAGAACCGATTCCTGAAACTCGCAAGCCGAAACCGCCGAATTGATCTGCGTGTCGGTGGTGTTTTTCTGCTTTTCCGAGCTCCGCGAAAGCCTTTTCTTCACTCTCTCTCTCTCTCTCTCTCTCTCTCTCTCCGCAGTCGAAGTAGTTCTAGCCAAGCAAGCATGCCTATCGGTATGGACTTCAGCCATCCTCCCTCATCTCTCCTTTCATTCAATAATATTATTCTTTTTTGGTTGAATTCGCGGCCTGTTCTCTTTCAGTGAAACCATAATTAGGGTTCTGGTTGCTCTTTTGTCCTATGTAATTTTAGGGCTGTTTGGTTGTGTCATTTTGATGGTTTCAGCTTTCGGTTTTGTCGTTATGCCCGTGGGTGGCAGCCCTTACGTTTTCTGGACGAGTTTTGCTTAGGACGCTGGTTGGTTATCGGACAATGTTATATGGAGTTGCAAACATGTCTTCCTCTCATGAAACTCCCTTTTCATTCTCCTCTGCACAAAAAGAATTTATTTTCATTGAGTTGCAAATATGATTCGATGAGATCTGAAGCTAACACTTCGTACTCTTCCATTGTTAGCTTGCGTGATGTGAAGCCAATCTTTTGATATCAATCTTATTGATAGAGCACGACTAGACAATAAATGGCTAAAATGTACCTATCTAAAGGAATGAAATCTTATGATGCAGGACGAATTTAATTTTAAGGTGCAATAAGAGATCGATGACTATAAGTAAAAGTTTACTAAGCTAGTTTTGCCTGTCAATTTAAATTTGATAACTTGGAGATGTGTGTTAGATAATATCCTTTTAATATTTGAATTATTCGTTTAAATTAATAAATGAATAATTATTAAAATTTGGATATTATCATTATGTGTTCCTCAAAATTTGGATTAATTTAATTAATTTAAATGGCCTTAAAGATAGGATAAGTTTGTTAATATGATCTTATTTATAAAGTTTGTTAGTAGTAGGGACCAATCTTATCCGTTCGATTGGCTACTTGATGGACGTACCGAATTTATTGAATCCCTCTATAAACAGGTTCTCTTCCTTCCCATATTTGACACATGATATTCCATCTAATTGGTATATAAAGTAGAGGTGGGATAAAGGGGGAGAAAACCCATTTGATTTTAAAGCTTGTCTCTGGGATAGCTTCTACACTGACGAATTCGGATATGTTTTTGAATTATATAATTTGTGAGATTGATTAGTTCAAAGATCCATGATTTTGATTCAATGTTTGATCGAATTAAAATTTTTCGCATAAAGAAATTCCTAACATTTGGTATTAGAGCTATGATTTATTGAACTAATAATTCGTCATTGTGTTTTTGGATTCAGATTTTAGTCAAGGTTCATGTTCTTGATTTTATGGGATATTCAGTAATTACAATATTTAATTTTGATGCATTCAGTCATGCATGCATTACTTAATGCTTTTGCACGCAGAGTTTTCTAATTAGATTTAATCACGAGAATAATTGTTCTGTAAATATACTTTACATGTGCCAATAGTAAATCTCGTGGCTTATTTGTGTAATACATGAATAGTTATTACGAATCTGAAATAAATATCGTGCTCGCTTGATATTCTTTCTCAGTTAGTCATCAAGCTAAGGAATTATGATGAAAGATTTTAATTCAATATTTTTCTATTATCTCTTCCAGTAACTGATTAACTGCTTTGCCTTGGAGCCACACGGCAAAATGATAAATTTGATGCTTTTATCTCAAGCTAATTGCAATAGTTTTTCTTCTGTTTGCAATTAAATGAATATTATGTGCACGGATCACTTATGTGTGATATTTTTTGAATGGTTCTGTATTTAATTTAATTGTATTATAGTTTATTGCAATTAAAATGAATGTATGTTTTGCATGAATAAGGTATAATTTTATTATACTATAATGATTAAATTTATTAGACGTTATTATGTTAGAAATGTTTAAAATTATTGCTTATCAATTATTTTATATGATTTTCTATATGTTATTTAGGTTGTACTCACCAAAGTAGCCAAACTAAATAAATTTATAGGAAATATCATACAATATAAAGATTTCTCGTTTATCCATAATTGTCGAAATGCCTATTATTGAAAATGATCGGATAAAATGATGTTTGCTAATTTTTAGAACTTCTGGATTTTCCCAAAGGTAAATTATTATTCTATAATTAGTAAACATAATGTAAAAAAATTAAAATTCTTTAGTAAATATATTTCGTTTATCCAAATATACAAGTATATTTACTAAAGAATATTTAATTACCTAATTAAAGTTAATTTTGGCATTTACTTTTGATAGTATATTATAATATCTACCCAAAGGAGAACTATAATATACTGGTATTGATTATTTTTTGAATCTGAAATAAAGATAATAAGTATTTATCGGTATTATTTCTAGCATTTTATTTTCTCTCATAGGCCATTCTTGTTACTGTGTTCAATGGTTCAAATTTCTCTGAGTGACGTGAATAAGTCAATTTCCACTTAGGTGTGATAGATCTCGACTTTGCTCTATTAGAGGAAAATCCTTTTGCTATTACTAATTTAAGAAGTGAGGAAGAGAAATTAGACTATAAAGCTTGGGAACGCAGTAATAGGCTAGCACTTATGTTTTTGCATATGACAATTGCCAACAATATTAAGATTATTATTCCATAAATAGAAAGATTTAAATCTACTAATAAATCTCTAGCTGGTACTCCTATGGCAGAACACAACCATAAAGTATAATGGGTTGAGGAGTATGCAAGAACATATTGTTAAGATGATTAATATTGCAGCTAAACTTAAGACCATGAGAATGACAGTGGATGACTCTTTCCTTGTGTAATTCATCTTGAACTCGCTTGTTTCTAAATATGGTCCATTTCAAATAAATTATAATACCATAAATGGTAAGTGGAATGTAAATAAATTGGCTAGTAAGTTGATTTAGAAAGAGACAAGGCTAAATAAGCATAATGGTTAGTCCATATATCTCATTTGTCAAAATCTGAGAGTCACTTCAAGCCTAAAAGTAAAACCAAGTTCATGAAGCAAAAGAGAGGAATATACAGAGACATTTGCTGTCGTATCAAAGAAAGATTTACCAAGGATAATTATGACTTTGATAGCTCATTATAATTTAGAGTTACACTAAATGGATGTTAAAACCTCCTTTTTAAATGAAAATCTTGAGAAAGAAGTTTATATGGATCAATTAGAAGGTTTTCCAATGGAATGTAAAGGGCACATGGTGTGTAAATTAAAGAAGTAAATATATGAATTTAGGTAAGCCTCTCGACAGTGGTATATTAAGTTTAATAATGCTAGTACATCTTTTGATTTTAAGGAAAATATTGTTGATCGGTGTATATACCATAAGATCAGTGGGAGTAAATATATATTGTTCGTTGCTAATGATTTAAGCATACTGCATCAGACAAAGAATTTCTTATCTGAGAAATTTGAAATAAAAAATATGGGTGAAGCTTCTTATGTGATTGGAATAAAAATATTTTGTGATAGATCACAAGAAATATTAGCATTATCATAGAAAGCTTATGCTAATAAAATTCTTTATGATAAATTATTTATTTGGAATTGTTCCCATTCTCAAAGGTGAGAACTAAGTCTTTCATAGTGTTCTAAAAATAATGTTGAAAGAAAGCTATGAAGTTAATTCCATATGTTTCAGTTGTCAGTAGCATTATGTATCTGCAGACCTGTACTAAACTGGATATTAGCTTTGCGGTTAGCATGCTAGGCAAGTATTAAAGTAATCCTGGGATGGAGTATTGGAAAGCTGCAAAGAAATTGCTGAGGTTCTTACAAGAAACAAAAGATTATATGCTCATGTATAGGTGGTCAAACCACTTAGGTGTTCTCTAAAAGAACTTTCGTAAAGTTTTCCAAGATAAATGCAAACCATAACACCGTCATCATTATGATCTTTAGACCTATGATTAATGTCAACATCAATACAATTTTGCATTTATGCTCACCAATTCATGAATGTCGTGAGCAAATGAATCAGTTGAGTTAGAATTGGGGATATCGGCATGAAAAAGAGCAAGGTCTAAAGGAATACAATACTTGTAGTGGTTAACATGTTCAAAAGGACTAATGAAAGTGGATCTATTAGTTTAGCTATTATAAACAAATTTAACAATACTAGCATAATTTCAATTCTTAGGTTTCTTCCACAAGATATCTAAGTAAATTACCTAGACTTCTATTAACAACTTAAGTTTGACTAATAGTCTGTGAGTGGTATGTAAAAAAAAAAAAAACTATTAGGTACCAATCAATGTTTTGAGGGCTTTCGAAATAAACGATAAATTGAATATTCCAACAAGAAATATATATATAATTAGCCAACCAATGTGATTTTTCAACAATAAAAAATAATTTGGTAGTATGTGATGCATCATTGGACTTTGAATAAAATGGGCTATTTTAGAAAATCTATCCACAAACATATATGGAGTCGTAATCTTTGGTCGTTTTAGGCAATTCTAATACAAAGTCCATAATCAAATTAGTCCTAGATGAATATGGTAAGGGTATTGTGGTACAATAACTAGTCATTTGTTTATTAATTCTAGCTATCCCAAGTGCAACATTAACAAAGTATGTAAGCAATATCCCTGCATAAATTGAACCAGCAAAATCTATTTTACATGAAGGCAGTAGTCTGATTTTCCCAAAATGACTTGCAAGACCGTTTGCATGCATTTTTCATACAATATACTCTCTAGAAGACATGTTAGGGATGATCGCCGCATCTACAATAGAAAATGAATTCGTTGCATGTTTTGAAGCTACAATTCAAGCTTTATGGCTGCAAAATTTTATCTCAGGGCTTGAGGTCGACACCATAAGTAAGCCGCTGAGAATTTATTATGATAATGTCACAGTAGTATTTTTCTCCAAGAACGACAAGTATTCCAAAGATGCCAAACATATAGAATTAAAGTATTTTGTCGTTAAGGAGGAGGTTCAGAAATAGGGACTGTCCATTGAATATATAAGGACGGGTCTTATGATTGCTGATTCGTTAACTAAGGCTTTACAACTTAAATTATTTAAGGAATATGTATGTAGAATGGGACTTAATTGTAATTATGGTTGACATTTATAATAATAATTAACACTTTGAGCTTTATTAATATGTTTCTTACATACATTATGTATTTTTTATTTATTATTATATTTGTTTGCATATTTTAAATTAAAAGAAAAAGTCTCATCGAGACATAATTATGGACCTATACTTATTGAGCAAATATGATAAATTATTGATGTCATATTATATGGAAAGTAGTATATTAAAAATTAAATAATGTACAACTATTATAATTCGCATTTAATAGTTTTTCATATTATGGTAATTATGATGATGAATATTATGTTTGAGATTTGTGCATATTATGTGTGCCTAATATCTGTACTATTAATATTATCGAGCCAAGTAGGAGAATGTTAGATAATACCTTTTATATTTAAATTATTCATTTAAATTAATAAGTGGATAATTATTAAAATTTGGATATTCACAATGGCCCCAAAATATTTAGTCTTATTATCATTTGTATCTGCTTGACTTCTTTTCTAACACCACATGAAGCAGAGTTAAACCCTCTGCTTACTCATATTGATTCCTTAGGCCTTCCCACTAACAAGATGAAGGCCCGATCTTAGGTCTCAATTCTACTGCTTGCTATTTTCGCTTACCTGGCTCAACGGATCTTTGGTTCCATGTTGCTAGAAAAGATGATGCAGTTCTTTCTTCCTGACTGTCCATTGACAAACCTAAAGGAATCACATGCTTAGAAACCCTTTAGGTTTGGAAGTATAAGTAGTTCGCTTTTCTTTTTAATCTCACTCCCTCTTTTATCATTATGCGGCTCTCAAAAAATTTGAATTAATTTGATTAATTTACATGGCCTTAAAAATTGGGTAAGTTTGTTAATACGATTTTATCCATAAAGTTTGTTAATAGTATGGAAAAATCGCATCCGTTCGATCGGCTATTTGATGGACATACTGAATTTATTGAATCCCTCTATAAATAGGTCCTCTCTTTACCCATGTTTAACGCACGATATTCTATCTAATCGGTGTATATAGTCGAGGTGAGATAAGGGGAGAAAACCTATTTGATTTTAAGCTCGTCACTGGGATGATTTCTACATCGACGAATCCGAGTATGTTTTTAAATTATGTGATTTGTGAGATTGATTAATTCAAAGATCGATGATTCAATTTGTTGTTTGATCGAATTAAAGTTTTCCTCATAAAGAAATTCCTAAGAATGTGGATCAAGTATTTGGTTTGGTTCTCACATAATATAATAAAACATTAAGTTTCTCTTAAATTAACTTTAGATCTCTTAATTTGAGTAATCAACAAATCTCAATTAGTAAGACACTTCAATTGAAAGCAATTGCCCTTAAATAATTGAAATTTGTTGAAAATGTACCTTAATCAGAGGATTAGAATTAATAAAGTAGGATCTCCAATTCAGGCTTGAAAGTACGTGAAATAGAAAAAATTTGATGATTATTTAGTGAGGGGAAGAAGAAAAATGGTAGTAGATGGTCCTTTAATGAAGTGGAAATGTTTGTAGCATAATGATTCAAGAATATTTCTTTTTTCTTATTTGATGTCAGCAATGGGTTAATGTTGAGTTAGGACTTCCCTCACATAAGGATGAGATGGCCCTTGACGAAGATCAATGTAGTCATGTGAGGGAAAAAGTAGAGGATATTAAATGGGCTTGCATGTCATAACTTCTTGATGTGCTAGCTTAGAAGTAGGGGTGGCAATTCAAGTGGTTGGGTTTGGGTCAATCTGTTCTTTGACCCAACCCATTTATATTGGACTTAGGTCAAGCTTCAAAACCCATACTTGATCTATTTAATAAACAAATTATTTAAATTGACTTTGCCAACTCATTTATTATAATTTTTTGAGTTAGTAGAAGTTTGATAAATTCAATGTTTTATACTTTAAATCAATAATTTATAAAATTTGGCTAAATAAAATTAAATTATTATGTGATATACTTGTAATTATTAATATTAAAATTGATACTAGGAGGAAAAAAATAACTAATAATTTAAATAAATAAGTTGTAAATGAGTCGACCCACCAACTCGTAGCTGGGTCCATTACATGGGGAATAATTGTGAATAATCGTGTCATCCTGTTTATATCTTGAATTCGTATAAGGTCAACCAATACCTGATTAATTTAGGATAGAACTAAGTGTTCAAGGCATAAATCTGTTGGGGCATGATGGTCTCAATGGGCCTTAAACTCAAAGGAGAAGGTATCTATATCTAGGAAAATAAGGACTATCGTCTGTTTTTTGTGAAGAGTCTTTTAATTTTTAGTTTCATTACCTTAAGGGTCTACTTGGCATTTGGAAGAAAATGTAGTTTTGAAAACTTTTTTGATTTTTTAAATATAAGATTAATGATAAATAAAGTAACACAATTATGTTACAAATAATGTTGAATGTGAAATAAAGTTGATTTGTATTTTGAAAATTGTGTAGGATGTAGACAGGGAAGGAAAATTATTTAAATATTATGATATGACATAAAGTTATTTTATTATTGAAAATTGTATTGGAAGTAAAAAAACAATTTTATTAAAAGATGTGAAGAATGTAAAATAAAGTTGATTTTTAAATATTAGAATTTTTTATAATGTGAGTTAATATAAAATATTTCATAAATCCTTAACTTGCCATCATTCTTATTTGTTCAAAACCATAATCTTTCCTAACTCATTAATAATGCATTTGATGATAAGACTTAGAATTAATAGATCAAAAACTGAATCTTTAGTCTGTAATTTTAGTGGAGCTGAAACTCATTATCATTCTTATTTGTTCAAAACAATATTTCTTTTCTAATTCAACTAATTAATTTTGCATTTGTGATAGATGACTTGAAATTAATAGAACAAAAATTGAAATTTTAATGGAGCTGAAAGTCAATATGGTTCTTTTCAAGGAAAGCTATTGTGGTTGATGGAAACCTTATCCATGGATATGAAATTTTAGGGGAAGTTCTTGAGGAGTTTTATGTGCTAATAGAATACATTAGAGAGTCAAAAGAAAATTTTATAAATTGTATTAAGTTGTAGATTGTAATTAGGCCAGCTTTAGAATGTAATGTTGCATGTGCTGTAAAATTAGAAAAAATAGAGTATAAAACGATTCATTTTAGGGAGGGTAGCTGAGTAACATCTAAGATAAAATCACATTGACAGGTGGTATGGACATGTACGGGGTAGAGGAGAGGGATATCATTAGAGCAGGAGATAATTAGTGTGGTTCCTCAGGTCCACATCGACATCATTTTCATCTTCGCCTTCAGGCATTGTTAGTTCATTTGTCTATGCTTAGTTCCAATTTATAGCATGATGATTTTGATCTCTGGCCATAATTGTGTGTGATGCATATTATAATTTTTTATGTGGTTGTGTCCCCATTTCTTTTCATAGAGGGTATTAGAGGTATAACCTCCGATTTGACTGAAGACTCTTGCTGTTCACTACGAATTACCAATTTTAGTCACGTTCTTTTTCATTTGGGTCTCTAGAGTTTTCAAAGGCCTTTTCCCTATGTCAAATTACCCTAGAGCTTTTAGGTCCTAACCCTGTTGGATGGTTGATTGAAATCCCCATACTGGGCCGTCATCAATTCTTTTTTGTTTGGATAGCAATTAAAACCATTTTGTTAAAGAGATAGGGAGAAAAAGAGGTAGGCCAAAAGTAACCTTGTTTAATTTACCAAAGGTTAAGATAAATTAACCAATGCATTGGATATGATTAGGGGGCGAAATAGCATTCATAAAATTGATAATAGACAGTTGGGATAAGGCTTTGATGGTTATGAACAATCCAGTACTTGCCTTGTTGAATTACTGAATACCTGCCTTTTTTCTTTTACTTGTTAGATGTTCTCTTATGTAAAATATACTATGCAGTGAGTGTGAAATGGCAGAAGGAAGTCTTTCAAGCTGTGGAAATAGACACAAGTCAGCCTCCGTATGTTTTTAAATGCCAGTTGTATGATTTAACTGGTGTACCACCTGAAAGGCAAAAAATCATGGTCAAAGGTGGACTTTTAAAGGTAGGACATATTGCTCTTTATTACAGAATGCGGACTTCACATGCTAAAAAGATTCATGATGGGACAGCTGTTTGTTGAGTTTTTGCTTTCATTTTTTAGGATGATGCCGATTGGTCCACCTTAGGAGTAAAGGAGGTGATGCATTTCCATCATCCTTTTCCCTAACCTGACCCTTTTATGCTTTATCTGGACTATAATTTGGAAATTGTATAGGGTCAGAGGTTGATGATGATGGGTACGGCTGATGAAGTTGTCAAAGCTCCGGAAAAACGCCCTGTATTTATGGAAGATCTTCCAGAAGAAGAACAAGTGGTCAATGTGGTCAGCTACCAGCTTAGTCATTTATCTTATGTGAATTTGATATCTTCAATATATTAGGGCTTGTAATTGGAATGCGTCGGTTCTCATTTTCAATGCTTTTTATTTGGTGTTTTGTGTTAAGGTCCATGTTGTATTTTAGTGTACAACTCCATATTTAATGCTTCTTAAAATTCAGCTTTATTAATATAATTGATGAATGAACAATTTTTTTTTTTTGATATTAACTCACTTAATGCAATCATATTGTCACAGCCTTAATTAAAATCTTATGAAAATAACTCATCTATATATATTGAATATCATCTTCCTTGAAACATTCTTTTAGATTTTTATCCTTAATGTATTTTATTTTAGTAAAATTTTTAGTTATCTTATATCTTACTTTGGAAAGCCTGTATATATGCTTTTTTCCTTTTTTTAGTGTCTAATTTCTTATATAGATTTTCAAAAGAAAATCTTGTTTTGATAGAGTGCTTTCTTGGGCTCTAGTTGGGCCGATATATTTTTCTCGTAATTCTTCTTGTTATTGCATTTATGGCAATCTTTATAATAAATATTCTCTTTAATCTTTTCTTATATATATATTTTTCATCGTTAAGTATTTTTTATTCCCCACCTAGTGGGATTAAGGCTTGGTTGTTGTTGTTGTTGTTGTTAAGTATTTTTTATTATTTATAAATTAATGTGAACATGTCTTTAGGTTGCTTTGTTGACTTTACTTTTTGTCTTGGATGCTCTAATACTTACACTAAAATCACTTGGAGTGGACACTCCGCTCCCTCCGGTATTTTCACTTCAAACCGTGTTGAGATACTTTTTGTTTTGGATGCTCTAATACTTACACTAAAATCACTTGGAGTGGACACTCCGCTCCCTCCGATATTTTCACTTCAAACCGTGTTGAGATAGCTCCAAGCTTTCCAATAAATCCTTCAGCTTGATAAGTTGATAACTATTAAATAAATCTGTCTAGCTTAAACTATCAACTTTGATATTCATCAGTTAAGGATTGAGTTAAATTATCAAATTTAGAAAATATGATTATCGATCATAAGGGAGGAACCAATAATTAATGCTAAAGAATAATTTTATTTGAATAACATAAACTGGTAATTCAATTTTGTGTTGGAAAAACTTTTTGAGTAAATTGTGTTCAGGTTTCTAATGTCGGATGAGTGTTGCAAATGAGTCCCAACTTTTTAAACTTCATTTAGGTCCCTCAGTTTGTGTTGTACATTGCTGTTAGGTTAGTGCTGTGACAGTATTGGTGAGTGTTGTGACAATACATTTTAGGTCCCAGCAGTCACCAATTATGTAATAAGTTAACTTTAAAGGTTAAATTTAATAAAGTTAAAGGTTAAATAATGGGTGAGTGCTGGGACAATATTGCTTGTGATCATCAAAGGCTATTTGATGTAGAACTGAGAAGGGTGAAAGATGAGAAAAATAAAAGAAAGACATGAAGTCTAGAGTAAAGAAGAGAAGTAGAGAATGTTTTTTTATTAAATTATCCAAAGCTGCCACTCGCAAAAGCATAAGGATTTATTGAGGTTTCTTTATATGATCCATCCTATCTAAGATAAAATAAAAGTAAAATAAAAATGACTGAATAATAGCAATAATGATACTGACTGCCTCTCCTTAATTCTTGATCCAAATACTACTAATCTTGAATACTGAATATTCAAAATATAACAAATTTAGATCCCTTTTACTAATTAAAAAAAAATCCAAATCCGGATTTTCGTTACTGTTTCGATAGATTTTTGCATCTCTTTGTCAACCATCCAGAAAATCAGTGACTGCTGAAAGAAAAGTCTTTCAAACCATTTGTTGCATTCTGTAGGTTTCTTCTGGGAAGAATTATCTAGTATCGTCAGAAGTAATATGCTACTCTTTTTTAATCATGGAAAGAGATCCTTGACTATTGCATCTTGAATATTCAATTTTTTTGGACATTATTTTTTTTAAAAAATAAAATGTCCGGTGACGAATATTCATATGGTTTCTTTTTTTTTTTTATAATAAGTCATATGATTTCAAACTAGTTTGTGTTTGGGCAGCTTTGAAGGCTATTTTATTTTGTGAAACTTCGTTATTGCATTTGGTGGATTACGGCTCCTTTACCGTTCCTTTTACTTGTTCGAATTTCAATGAGCCTCTGATTGATTATAATTTTTTTAATGTTTCCATCGGTGCTTAATGGTCCATATCCATTTCCCATGTATTATCAGTCACTTTTGTGCTTGTTTCATTGGAAAATGATTTTTTTTGTTTGTCTCTGTATGATTAGGGTCTGAGTTCAGGTCTATTTAATCTGGGGAACACATGCTATATGAACTCTACTTTGCAATGCCTCCATTCTGTTCCTGAGCTGAAGGCAGCATTACAGTAGTGAGTTTTCTTTTGCTGCTGCAAGGATTTGACTTTGTACCAAGTGATGTTTTCCTTGCACAGTTAAATTTCTCTTTCTTCTTTTTTGACTTCCATCATTTACTGAACTAATGATTTTTCCTTTTCTACATGAGCAGCTACACAAACTCTGGGAGAAGTAATGATCTGGATCAGTACTCACATCTTTTAACTGTTGCTACTCGTGAACTTTTTATTGAACTTGATAAAAATGGTAGACCAGTCGCACCATTGCAGTTTTTGTCGGTTAGTTTGCATCAACTTTTTTTTTTTCATTTGAAAAAGTGGCAAGAAATTATTTTTTACCATTCTATCACTTAAATGCTTGATGTTAATGTATTCTTTGACTTAATTTGCTAGTGATACGTTATTGATTGATATTAGTAATGCGGCTGTAGATCTACTACTTGTTTTAGATAATTTGATATTTGTGGACACGTAAACATCCTGAAGCTCTAAGCCTCTGGATATTCCCTGGTTAGGATTCCAGTTCTCTGCACAGGATAAGGCTAGGTACACTCCAGGTGGATGGTTATTATTACATAATGTAAAAAAGTAATGAAGGATTTTTGCCTGTATATTTCTCAGATAGATAGAAAGGTGTTTGTTAGTTCTATATTATTAGTTACTTCAGCTGAACCCTTCAGTTTGTTTGTTTCAATGTCTTGTGTATTCCATATGAAGGTTTTAGATTATTCTTTGGCAGTATAGGTGCACTAACTCATTTATTATTTTCGTAATGTTGTTTGGATATGAATAATTGATGAAGAGGACTTAAATTTAGCCTCACCGAAGTTTGGGATATTTATTTTGAGGAGGATGATTGAAATATTTTTTGATTTTTGATATGCTTTGTAGTGTTGTATTTTTTACAGATGATTTAAAGGTCATAACTGCTTGTCTCTTAGACACTATGATGAGTAAATCTTCTTGACCTCTATAATAGTTTTCTTTGTTCCATGATAACAACAACAACAACAACAATTACATGAATCCTTTGTTTTCGTTGCGCTCTATCAATTAACTGATGCAGCGCGGGGATCGGTTTTAGGCGAACCTAATGCTACCAATATTAAATTAGTACCTAGATTTTTATTTTTTTATATAAAATACTAAATGCAAATGAAGAGAAGATTAAACTAAGTCGAAATAAACTATACTAATTAGTAATAACTACATGTCCACATAAACTTTTAATAGATTTTCTAAAGGAAATTAAAATGTTTCAAGCAATTTCAGAGAAACATGGGCAAATGAAAATAAGAAACTATCAGATTATTAAGATTAACCACCATACAATAAACTTAACTCCTTAATTTTGGAATCAAATAGTTAGCAATTTGTCAAATTTGTTCCCTGAATTTCCACAACAAAGAAATTGTTTTAAATGTTTCAGCTTCAATGGCAACCCAAATCCCATGTTATTTCAATCTTAAACATCAACAGGAATTGGCCTTTCTATTTTAATAAATCAAGAAATTAGCTGAAACATACTGCAGAGCTTAATTAAATCATATAGCTGATTTAACTAAATCCAGAAATTAGCAGTTGATGGATTGCAACATAAACCAGCAAATTAACAGAGTTTCAGATTGGCAGGAAAGACCATCAGAACAGAACATAAACATGAAAGCAAACCCAAGGCAAATGAAAAATAAACTGAACCCAAAACCAGAACAGAAAACCCAAGGGAAACCTGCAGCCCCTCTACGTTCCCGGTCCGAATCGACGCCACCTGCGTAGATTCGCTCAAAGATCAAAAAACCAAGGAAACCTGCAGCCCCTCTGCGTTCCCGGTCCGAATCGACGCCACCTGCGCAGATTCACAGCGAAAGGAGCAAACTCTCTACTCGAATTCAGGTAGAAATCTCATCAACAGCATGCATCATCAACCATCCCTTTTATAGAAGGAGCGGAAGTTGCCCGCCAACGCGAAGATGCCGCGACATCGTGGTCGGCGTGCCGAGAAGCTCGCAAAATTCGTTGGACGTGGTCAACTGGGCGCGACTGGGCGAAGCCAAACCGTTTTTGGCCTGGCGCGACGCAGCTTCGGACGCGAGTCGCGAACTCGGTTGGCTCGGGCGTGGTTGAGCGGCGCCTTCGGCGTTTGAGACCGAGCGTCGCGAAGGCGCAGCCGGAGGTGCCCGCTGATTTCGCGCAGTCGGGAGACGCCGCTGGTTCGGCGCGATCAGAAGAAGCAAGGACCCGATCCAATTTAGGGCTGGCCTTCCTTTAATTAAAGGAAATTGCATCCAGGTCCTTATATTGAAGCTGCGTCACACATAAGTCCCAAACTTTTCCCAACTTTGAATCAAATTGGTTCAAGTCACTATTCTTGAACCCAATTTGATCCGACCCATACATGAGACTCAAATCGACCCACCATATATACATGACATCAAAGTGGGCATTCCCACCGACATAAACATAATGTACGACTCGAAAAAAATGCCGAAATAAAGATAACTATGTACAAGTAAATATATTGTTATAATCTACGCTCGAGGTCGTAGATTATAACGAAGTCGCTGACGTCGATGATCTGGCCCTACATCATTAACAAATCCTTATTTAGGTCTAAGTGAGTAAAATCACTCCTTATAGTTTCTTGCCATGTCTTATTTGGTCTCTCTTTCTCTTTATATGTGAACAAAATTCAATAACTCGATTTTCCTATTTGGAGCTTCAATTAGTCTATGATTTACATCTTCAAACCATCTAAGTCGACTTTCTCTAAGTTTATCCTCAATTGGTAAACTCTTACTTTTTTGCGGATATACGCATTTGTCATTTTATCCTTTCATGTATACCCACACATCCATTTTAACATCTTTATTTTTATAACACTTATTTTATTTATATGTTTTCTCTTTGTAGGCCAGCATTTAGCATCATACATCATCACTGATCTTACTACAGTTTTATAAAATTTACTCTTAATTCTGGATAGAATTTTTCTATTGCACAATACACCAAAAGCATTCTCCATTTTACCATCTTACTTAGATTTTGCTAATAACGTCATTATCTATTTCACCATCATTTTATATGATTGATCCAAGGTATCTAAAGTGATTATTCTTATTGACAATTTGATAACCGATTGTCACATCACCAATATAAGTGTTTTTTTTTTTTTACTAAATTGCACTTTATATATTCAATTTTTAATTTATTAGAAGAAAAATCTTTAAATTTTAAAGTATTCCTCCAAAGTTCAAGTTTTGTTTTGGCTTCCTCTTTAGTTTTATCAATAAGGACAATGTCATCTACAAAAAGCATATATCAGGGTATCTCATCTTGGATGTGTTTAGTTAGGACATCCATAGCTAAAGAAAAAAGATATAAATTTAAAGCTGAGCCTTGGTGTAATCCAAGTGTAATAGGGAAATCCTTAGTCAAACCTCCTTGTGTCCGAACATAGGTAACAATTTTTTTATATTTGTCTTTAATAATTTGAATATAAGTAGAGCAAATCTTTTTCTTTTCTAAGACTCTCCAAAGTACTTCTCTTGAGATTTTATCATAAGCTTTTTTCAAATCCATAAAAATCAAATATAGGTTTTCCTTTCTCTATTAAACTTCTCCATAAATGAATAGCTTCTACAGTAGATCTACCTGATATAAAATCAAACTGATTCTCTGATACCTTAGTATCATTTATTTGACAGCCTTTTAGTTTTCAAAATCATATTAAACAATCTAGTGAGCCAAGAAACGCCTTCATCTCCCAAGCACTTCCAAACATCTATTAGAATGTCATCCAGTTCTACTGCTTTTTTAAATATAATAGCAGTTTAGAATAGATTGTGCAAAATATTGAATTGTTCTTGTTATGTTGATACTGGTTTGATTTTCATCATTTATTTGTCTTCTGGTTAAAACTTGAGTATACTTGGAGAAATTGTTTTAGTCCATAAATCTTCTTCAGTTAATACTGATCTGACTGGCCGAATAGATTTATTAGTTTGCTTGCTTTGGCTTCAACTTTTGCATTGACAGGTCTTAAGGAAGAAGTATCCTCAATTTGCGCAGCAACAAAATGGTGTCTATATGCAACAGGTTTCATTGAACTCTTTACTCTTTTGAATTAATTATCATTTTATCTTTCGTTAATCAGGATATTCTCAATGTTAATGCTAATAGGATGCTGAAGAATGTTGGGCACAGATAATTTATACACTTTCCCAGTCCCTCAATGTGTCAGATTCAAAGTACGATTTGTAGTTGCTACTAATACCTTTATATCATTCTGCAGTCATTATGTCATCATTTGTTAAATTTTCAGCATTTTTATAACACTCCCATGAGTGGAGGATTGCAAGTTATAATCTGTGATTTTCTCTAGATAAGGAACATAAATGTTCGCCTTATTATTATTTTGGCATGTTTTGATCGTGAAAGCGTTTGTCATAAAGGTAATTTTGCTATAAGAGCTACTTTAGTTCGCTACTTACAAAACAACTCACAGTTTAATTTGCATATCTTTACCAAAATATATTTA
The DNA here is from genome assembly GCA_002786265.1 of Apostasia shenzhenica. NCBI lineage: Eukaryota > Viridiplantae > Streptophyta > Magnoliopsida > Asparagales > Orchidaceae > Apostasia > Apostasia shenzhenica. The sequence continues at coordinate 2,163,492 of KZ451974.1, read as the reverse complement.
TTAAACTGCTGAAGAAAAAAAGCAAATTTAAGTATCAAATATAAGAGAAACTGGCTTTAGATGATATGCTTAAGGACTTATTTTAAGGGATCTCTGTTTAGTGTATAAAGAGAAAATAATAAAGAGGATGCTTATCAAATGATGCTGCTTATAAGACTTTTTATAAGGTTAGCGTATTGTGGGAAAATAATGCATTGGATGCTTATGAAATCCATTCTAGTCATACATCCGTTGAGCTAATTTAATTTTACAGCAATACTTCATTATGATAATTTTTTAGAAAGGAAGGAAGATGAATGTTCAAAATCTATTTAACAAGTTTTTAAGTTTTTATTTTTTATTTTTATTAACGAGGTAGATCCTGTAAATTCTATTGTCATTCTAGAAGGAATTCTTTTGGCTGTTAGCATATGACCTATACTGCAATATCCAAACCCTTTTAATGATTCTTCTCCTGTGTCTAGAGTTTGTGTTATGTTATTCGAATGTAAGGCCTCGTTTGGTTCGAGGTATTTTTTTGGCCCAACTGTAAAAATCAATTTTATTTTACATCCAACACAAATACAAATATAAGAATTAATTTTATTTCACATTTTACATACTTTTTAATATTAAAATAAAGTTCTTTATTATTAAACTTAAAAAATAAAATATTTTTTTTCATTTGTCAAAAATAAAAGCTGGATCCAAATAAGGCCTAAAAGAAGTGGGGCAGTTAGCTTATTTGAATTAAGAACCAACTCTGTTAATTGCCCATTTGCTTTGCTAAGTGACCTTTGACATACGACCCTCAGCTTATTTCAAATTATTCTGGACTCTCTTCAGATTTGAGCTCTCAAGGTTCTCCGGTTCAAGTTTTTTAAAAAAAAAGAGAAGTTTACTACAGGTGCGTTAACCACAAGTCATGAATTGTTGCTACACCGGCTCATAAAACGATTGTTATTGTATTCATGTGATGTATCACTGAACATTCTTTGAAAAGTTTGGTAAAATAAAACAAAATAACGCAATCAAGCGTGGAAAAAATTTAAACGATCTCCCAATCTGGAAAGAGTTTCGGGACGCGTAATACCTTTTTGGAAAGCTCTCCATGAGACCCATGCAATGGTTCGTAAAAAACGACACTACTAAATATTCATAATACCCGTATCTGGTTCTAAATACTGTTTTAGGAATGTTTTTTTTATCTTCAACTGATAATATCCAGATCTTAAATCAATCTTGGAGAATATAGAAGCTCATTGTAATTGATCAAATAGATCGTCAATTCTAAGTAAAGGATATTTGTTCTTAATTGTCACTCGATTTAATTCACGGTAATGTATACGCATTCATAGTCTACTATCTTTCTTTTTTTCAAATAATACTAATGCACTCCACGGTGAAATACTTGGACGAATATAATCCTTATGTAATAGTTCCTGCAATTAAGTTTTCAGTTCTTGTAGCTCAACAGTTGTCATTCGATAAGAGGCTTTAAAAATGGGTTTCGTCCTTTGTATGAGTTCTATTGTGAACTCCACTTTTCTATTCAGGGGTAATCTTATTAAATATTCAGGGAATATATCTAGATACTCCTTTATCATTGGTATGACTTGTATCTTAATGGCTCAGATTTAACATTCACTGCCACAACTACATATGCCACACATCCCATTCTTATCAATTGATGTGCTTGAATAGCTGAGACTATTGGAATCTTTCTATCATAACTATAATATACTACATCTGAAGATTCAAGAATATGAACTTTTATCTTGTTTTCTCTACAATCAATAATTACTTGATGTTCAGATAACCAATTCATTCCTAGTATCACATTAAATTGAGTTATAGGTACAAAATCACTTTTACTCAAAACTCTCGATCTTTAATCTTAATCTTTACTTTCACGAATAGTTCTACTCCTATAGTTATACCTGTAGGTAATGAAACATGAAGCACTTCATCTAGTAAATGTATTTCTAATTGCAGTTTTTGTATGACAGTTTCGGAAATGAAAGAATGTGATACACCGGAATCAAATAGTACAACTGCAAGTGATTAAGCATACCTGTTATGACATCTGATGACTCTTGAGCCTCCTGGTATGTCAATGCATAAACACAAGGCTGAGCACCTCATTCACCGGGTTTAGTAGCAGTGCCACACCCCTGTCCTGATGCACCTGCAGTTCCACCTCTACTACCAGAAGTGGAAGCCGTAGAAGCTGGGACTAATTCCTCATGGAAGCCGTAGAAGCTGGGACTAATTCCTCATCCTTTGCTGTCATTATCTTTGGGCACACTTCAGAGAGATGACCCACTTCACCACAAGTTTGACATCTTGGTCTTCTATAACTGCCACTAGTACTTACAGACACAGTAGCTCCACCTCAGCTAGACCTCTTTGATACTGGTCTTTGATAGGCTTTAGATGCCATAGCCTTCTGCTTACCCAATGCTTCTCTTTTTGGCTCGCCCCTCCAATTGATCTTGCTCCACTACAGCTGTTGTTTCTACCAATTTAGAATACTCATGTTAAATTGGTATAACACCTGCTCGAATCGAAGGTCGCAATTTCGTGCGGCACTTCTCTTCTTCATCAGGTGCTAGTGCAAGGGCAAATTTTGCTAAAGCAGTGAATTTTGCCTCATATCCTGCCACTGTCACATCTCGTTGTACCAGATGACTTAATTTTCTTCTAAATTTATCACGAGCAGATAGTGCTACATATTGTTCCTGAAAAGCTACTAAAAATTCTTCCAAGGCGATAGAATCTATGGATCTATCACTAAAGAAGAGTCTATGATGTTCAGTCCATAAATCATCTGCCATACTATCAATAACAGTGGCAGCCAATGATACTTTGTGATCCTCTAGGCATTTGATTCCTTTAAACACTTTCTCCATCTTGCCAATTTCTTTTTTGCAGCCATTGGATCAGTGGTACCCTCAAAGTGCTCAGGCCTCATTTGTTGGAACATTTTCACCACTCTTTCCATATAGGCCTCCCCACGTTGAATCTGAACTGGTTGTGGTTATCTAGTAGTTACCTCCAGTCTTTCAGTTATAGCAGTCATCGCTTCATCCAATTGTTCTTTCTTTAATAATACTCCTTAATCTTGTCCTGTTTTATTCTTGCAAGATGTCTAGTACTACTGGAAGGTTGAACAGTAGAAATTCTTCTGCAATTATGGTTGGTTTGTATAACATAATATATACTTATTGAATTATTGCCTACTTAGCAGGTACTGTGAGTGTGTGATCCTAAACGACTTGTTCCCAAAACCCGTCTTTTCATAAGAAAAACAGAACCTCGCTCTGATACTACTCTGTGGCGTCTCCCTTTTTGAGACATTATGACAATAAACTTAATTCATAAAGGAGAATATACATAGAATTAATTAACTTCAACAATATAGAACAGTTTAACACATGCAGCAAAAATAATATAATTTAAATAACAAGTTCAACTACAGGAGATATATTAAACACGCGTTTACTTATTTACAAGCAATATTATACATCTGACTTAATATAACAAGAAAAAAAAAAAAAAACTAAAATACAAATTCCCCCTGATTTAGTGCTTATAGACCCTTTGTGTGTTTGTTTCTTCACTAGTAGCTGCCAATAAAGACATCAGTCCACCGTCCCCAGGACTGGTAGGCAATAAGCACCAACTTGCTAAATAAAATCTATTTATCATATCTTACAAAAGATTAATGACAACGCTTATGTGCTCGATCTCCTAACTGGTCTTGTAATTTCTCCAACTTTTATTATATTTGATTTATTTGGATGTTCAAACATTTTTATTTTAATAAATCTAAAAATTAATACATTGGGGGTATGTATTTTGTTGGTTTGGTCGAAAACCAACCAAGTAAAACTTAATTTTGAAATTTATAAAACCAAACCAATCAAATAAGACTATAAATTGAAGTCCAAATAAATCAAATAAATTGAGGTCGATTTGGTTTGGTTAGGTGGTTAAAATTATAAATTTCTCTTTATTTAATTAATTATTTTCAAAAACTCAAAAATCATAAAACAATATAATATAATGTATAAAATTTCACAATTATAAAGAGTAAAAATATGACAAAAAATGAGTTTCATAACTTTAAAAAGATAACTAATGAATATTTCATATAATTTTAGCAAATATCATGGCGCGTGTTATATGACATTTTGGTTAATTCAGTCAGTTTGGTTTTCGAATATAAGAAACCAAATTTAAACCATTTAACCAAAAAAGTTTAATTACCAAACAAACCATTAACCAAACCGACATATTCTAAATAGGAGTGGCAAAATTGGTCGGCAGGTCGGGTTCGGGTCAAACCCGAATCCGACCCGACCTGAATAGCCTCAACCCGAACCCGACCCATTTATTAAATAGGTCAAAATTCATGACCCGAACCCGACCCATTTATTAATCCAGTCGGGTTGGCGGGTCGACCCGACCCGTTTATAGAGTATTTTTTAATAAATGCCCAACTCGAATCCGATTATGCCCAACCTGAACCCGACCCGATTATGCCCAAACCGAACCCGACCCGATTATGCCCAAACCGAACCCGACCCGTTTAATAAATTGGTCAAAATTCATGACTCATACCCAAAATTTGCGGGTTGAGTTCGGGTCGGGTTCACGGGTCGGGTCATATATTGCCACCCCTAATTCTAAATCAAATCAAACCAACTAAATTTAATCGGTTCGGTTCAATTTTTTGGTTTAATCCATTTAATGCACACCCCTAATTAAAAACACTTATGTTGGAGAGGTAACAATTGATGATTAAATTATTAAAAATAGTGAGCAGTTTATATAGTTTAGATCAATCATACAAATTAATAATGAAATTGATGGTGATATTATTATCATTGATTAAATAAAGGAGTGTATCTTGTATCTTGTGTGATAGAAAAATCAACTTAAACTTAAAATTAAATTTTATATGACAATAGTATGACCAGTAATGTTATATTGTGCTAAGTGCTAGCCTACAAAGTTAATGCATATGAGAAATAATTATAACAAAAATAAGAATCTACGTTTGATGAATAAGTATATACGAAATGATAAAATGAGAATTGAGTACATTCGAAAGAAGGTTGGACTACCTTCAATTGAGGATAAGCTCAGAGTGAATTAGCTTAAATGGTTTGAAAATAAATATCATAAGTTGATTGAAGTTATAGTTAGAAGAGTTGAGTTAATGAACTTTGCCCATGTAAAAAGAAGACCAAAAATCACATTGCAGGATGCAATAAGAGATGACCTTTCATACTCAAAGCTAAATGAGGAGCTTTTATTTGATAGATTGCAATGGAAATAAATGAGTTATGTAGTCGACTCCACTAGTGGGATAAGTGCTTGGTTGTTATTGTTATTGGCATACCTAATTGGTATCCAATGTCAGTATATGTATTAGTACATGTCAAGTTTGGTAATCTTTTAAGACTGCCTTGTTTGTAAATTGAAAAAATTACAGACTTACAACTTATATACAGGACATTTATGAATTTATGATAATGCATCTTTATTTGCAAGGTTGTTATATTAAATGTTACTTGGAAATGATTATCTTTAGTCCACATAAGCACAATCCCTGGTAACTAACGTGTATAAATCATATTTCTGACGCATCACTTAATGTTGACTTCTTTCAAAATTTGCATAAAATTATGATTGTTTTGTAAATAGAATTTTAACTATTTTCCCCCATAAGTTCTGCTCTATATGAATATGTCTAACCTATGCTCATTTTATCATGCATCTTCTTGCTCTCCAAGATTTTAACTAGCGCATTGTTTGGGAAAAATGTGCTCCTACTGTCAGAAGTATTCCCTACTCCATTTACTTTTCATGCCATCATATGTCTTAATAGCCTTAGCCTCTTAATGAAAATTGTTAAATCTTTCTTGTTCTGGTTTGCATCCTGATGCATTTGGCTTTAGTAACTATTTTGTGCAAAGCCTGCAATCGGGAAAAGAATTATTGTGTATTCCAAAGTTATAATTTGATCTGGAAAGGAGAGTGAATAAATGATGGAAGCCAATATAAATAAGCTCGTAATGGTATTAGCTGGAGTCCTCCAATTTTAGGCACAAGGCTTCCCTAGTACTCCTGGCTTCACGATTGTTTAACTACCTTATCTGAATGTTTGCCTTTTGCACATCTGTGCTTTCGATGACCTCAATTATGTCCTGATTGATGAAGACCACCATCGTATGCCAATTTATTCAAGCTAGTGCAGGCCGACCATGTTGTTTTGATACCAATTTATGTTCAAATTTTTGTCCTTCACTGCATTTCGGACTTGATTGTGAGCCTTTTCAACAATAATTCATACTCGCCCCTAGCCATTGTATATCTTCTCATTTTGTATAGACTCTCCACAAGCTCTTTATGAAGAGTTAAAGCTATTGTGCCCATGTCTTGCCCAAAGTGTTAATCTTGACTAATTTGCTCTTTCGTATTTAATCTTTATCTCACGTTGCTCTTTTCATTTGACCTTGGTGATGATAACTTTAATTTGTTTTCTAAGTGTGATGGCTTCTTAATTTGGCTGGCCGGCCTGGCCTTTATGACCCAACTTGCACAACAAGGATGATTTGACTCTGAAAATAGCTACTCTAGGTTGTTGGGGTATATTCTAGATCTTGCAATGTCAGAAGACTTCTGCAGCAGCTATATGTTAAATATGTCTTATTGGAAGAGAAACAAAGACTAATTTAAGATATTAGATATATTATTTTACTGTCCAGCTTTAATTTCTCTTCAGCAAGCCTGCCTTACAAGAGAAACAAAGTATAGATTGACAAGTCTTGCTGATGTGTCCAAAATACAACTTTTGGGTAAGTTCAAGAGTTCCTTTGATGATCAAGTTCCGTCAATGCTCTGCCTGGAGCTTGGTATTTTAAGTAGTTCAAGATAACCCTAACTTGTAGCATTACCATGGCTTTCAATGCATCCCTGGGTTCCCTTTTGCATTGATAGTTGAAGAGGATTGTGTTCTACATGCTTTTGTCTCAATTCTGTCATTTTTGGAGTGTATGTGCTCTAGTGCTTGCAGTTTTGCATGTGACTTTGACTGACAACACTCACACATGAAGTAAAAGACGTGCTTATAATTATAATGTGGTTAATTCCAGCATATTGAAAGAAATTATTTGTTTTTGAGATGCTCCTTGATCATCAATTTCCTAATCTTTTACTTGGCTTCACCTTATTCCCATCCATTTTTATTAGAAGACACTTTTAGGTTTACTTCGCATAGCCAAATATTTATTTGCTTATTCTACTTAGAACAACGTTTAGAATATTTATTGAACAATTGTCATCACTCAGCCTAATGATTTCGAATCCTTCGACATTTTAACTTTTTTTGTCTCCCATCATGAGTGAAGATCTTAGATTGTGTTTCCTGAGTCTATTATGTTACCCACTTAAAGCTGGAAATTTCTTTCATATAACTTGTCATTGTCCTTTTTCCCAGTAATTTATTTTTTTATTATGTTTTCTGGTGCTATGGCTTGACTGTACTTCTTCAACTTGCCAATCACATCCTTTCATATTCTTCAATTTGGTGTAGTCAAATCTCTGCTGCTGTGAAGAATCTTTTTGGGATTGATCTCTTTAGCAGGTATGCACGTGTAGTTCATCCAGTCACCTGATTTTGATGTATTCAAACATCATATATGCTTTCCGCATTTACATGCTTATTCCCCACTTTTTGTTGCAATAGAGTTTTGTCTGCCATGATATTTTAATGCACGTAAGTGTATGACCATATCTGAGTAATTTTTTGGCCTTTAGTGTAACGCTGTGGCTGGAAATGTTTCTCTTTGCAATATTTCATATCTGGAGAAGTAGTTTCAAATTTAAAATTACTTGTGGTTCCTTGTCTGGAACCTCTCTATTGTTGTTGTTTTACTAGGATCCACTGTGTAGAAAGTGGAGAAGAAAATTCTGAAACAGAATCTGTTTACGCACTTAAATGCCATATCTCACAAGAAGTCAATCATTTACATGAGGGGCTCAAACGTGTAAGTGCTCTTTCCTTTGGAAATTGTTTTTTTTTTATTTGAATTCGGGTAAGGTTAAGTCCTATTATTAAGAAGAGCCCGCAGTTTATGCATTCTGTTTGATTCTTCATGGTACAGGCATTCTCCAATTTTTAAATATTGTTATCTTTAACACCTTATATTTTATTCTCTATGATTTTATTTTAATTCTATGCTAGATTTGTTATTATGTATCTGCTCCAATATTTTATCTGTCAGTTTTATTGGTGAGATGTTAATTGTGAATTTGAAGGACTTGTGACTAAAATGCTGTAAGAACTTGGTATAAAGAACATCCTTGTCACAGCTCTCATTTCTGGGAACCTCAGTATTCAATAATAGACATTTGATCCAATAATTCTCAATTGGATTATTGGTGTTGAAAGAAATATGAAGTTGTGATGTTCTGGAGTAATACTTCCAAAAGAACCTCTAAATGTAACAACTTTGTTTACTCTTTGCATAATATCCTCTTCTATATTCCCATTTTTGAACTGTTATTGGGGTTGGTTTTTTACCACGTAGACCCTGGGCTGCCAATTGTCGTTGTAAGGAATTGATTTGGTTCTTCGATGCTCGGATGGAGTCTAGGATCAATAGTCTTTGCCCGGAACGGTTAGTTTTTTCAAAAGCTTGATTTGGATTTTGCCAATGAGAATGTGACGAGCATCATTATCTGTCTTTTAGTTTCAACAACTTACAAGTTGCGGTACAATCTTATGCTATTATCTACGATTTTCTACCTGGTTATTTTATTATTGCTTTTTAATGTTTGTGATATTTAAGATCCTGTTTTATTTAGTCAATTGTTTAATTATCTCAAGTTGCTTTAAACGAACAGGGTCTTAAATCAGAATTAGAGAAGGCTTCAGCTGCACTTGGTCGCAGTGCAATTTTCACAAAAGAATCATGCATTAGCCATCTGCCACGGCAAGAATCACATTTGCTTTTTCATTTTCCCTTATGTAACTAAGTCTCAGTAATTTGTATTTTTTTAGGTATTTGACTGTTCAATTTGTCCGTTTCTTCTGGAAAAGGGAAACAAATCAGAAAGCTAAGATCTTGCGGGTAGGTTACTTCTTGTTGCCATGTAATAACTATCTTATGCATTATTTAGCCTACAGTGCAATAGAGCTGACAGCTTATCAATACAAACAAGATTGCCAGTTCTTCAAGTTGTTCTGTTATGATTACATCATAATGTTCAATTTTTTAACTCCAGAAAGTAGATTTTCCACTAGAATTGGATGTTTATGATTTTTGTTCTGAGGAGCTTAGACGGAAGCTTCAGTCTGCACGCCAGGTTGTTACCTTACCTTTGTTGCATTATCAGTAGTTAACTGTTTAAAATTTGATGCATATTGACATATTCATTTGTTTTTTATGTTGTCCGATAGAAGATTTTAAGAGATGCAGAGAATGCCAAGCTTGGACTTAAAGTGCAAGACAAAATCTCCCATGAGAATGATTCCAGCGCACTAAAAACTGAGGTTTGGAGATCCATATGATATATGTCTATTCTTATAAAAAATCTTATTCCCATGTCTATGTTGTGCATTCCAACCTGGTTTAGTTAGATCAGATGGTTGATTGGGCTTCATGACAAATCATGTTATGCTAAATGGTTTTGATATATTATGCATTATTCATTAAATGCATCGAAGTACAACTGAAGTTTATATTCACACCTTTGCTTTGGGAAATATTTGTTGTTAATAAGCAGAAATACAGGTTGATAGCTCTCATGTTTACAATTCTTGTTTTAGTTACAGCTTATTGGATTATATCTACATGATACAAACATTGTCCTCATTGGCGGATTGTCGATATCCTTGGTGCCATTTTATGAAGGTCTAGGCAGGAAAATCAAATAATATTATTTGATGTTTACAGTTACCAATGCTATCCTTCAGAGGCCAGTGCAATTATTTAATATTAAAAAGATTATACTTGTTTTCTGGATTGACTGTACCATTTTTGATCTGGGATATAGATTCAAATGTTGTTTAATTTTTTAGCAAATTATTTAAATTAAGCACAAAATATCTACTAAAATATAATAGTATGATAAATAGGATTTTAAATCTCGCAAATTAAATATTTTAAAATTTAACTAACTTAGATCAATTGAAATTTAAGAGATCAAATCCGAGATTCAGAAACTAAAAATAAATATTTTGTGATTAAATCTGATAGTAATTTTACTTTCAAATTCAAGTTTATGGTTACACAGCTTAGAGTTAAATGAGTAATAAAGTTGGGCTAATAATTTCATTGAAATCAGACATCGACGATTAGTTGTATTCGAGAAGAAACTATTCCTTAGTTGGCAAGACTTGGGCCCAAGATTGCAAAATTTCAATAAATTAGGGCAGAATAACCTTGAGAAGTATAGGGCAGTAGGCACAATTGGCGATTTGAGACAGTCGTGCTTGAAATTTTGCAGTCTTGGGCTCGATGATCAACTTCTTGGGTGCAAGTGCGCCTTGCGTGTGTGCAAGGGAGATTGGAGGAGAAATATTGCGATTTGGCAGTGTGCGAATGAGCTGCGCGTGTAGGCTATGAAAAGAAGGCAGAAAGGAAGGAAAAGGAGAATGATTTTATTTTTTAAAATAAAAAGAGCAACTTAGTTAATTTGCAGATTCTCACCTACATCTTTCCTTCACTAGAATTTAACATCTCAAATACTTAATCAAATTTTATTCATCAATTATCAAGACTAATACAATGCTAGGCGACCTCTTTATATAGAAAGATTTTACGGCGAAATTTGAAAATACATTATGAAATACTGAAAATAAAATGTCAAATAAATCTAAAACAAATATAAAGCTAATTTTATAAAATCAGCTCCAAATATGACGGGTCTTCATTTATCTCAAATTTACTCCAAATCAAATTAAATCAAATCTGGATGCACCTATTATTGAAATTTCCGATTAGCTTTAATCAAATTTGAATTTGAATTTTGATTCAGCATGTGATATCCTAAGTATCAGATTCAATGTTAATCCATGTCCCCACCAATTTTCTATTTCATTTTTTTCTATGATTATCAATTTGAAAAGGTGAGGAGTTTATTTACCATGCCATAATTATAATCTAAAATTTAAGAGAAACTTACAGAAGAGAATGGTATTTTATGCATATTTACATGTTGCCTTTCCCTTCACTATTTCACATTCTTTCATGTACTACAATTTTGAAAATAAATCTGTTGTACTTTTTTTATTCAGAAGTCACTGGGCTTATTATTTTTTATTATCAACTTAGGATGTCACACTTGCGCAAATCATTCTATCTCAGATTTCAATTTCAAGTCATTTTTTCCCTGGTCCTCTTGCACATGGTTATCATTATTGTGGCTATTATTTAGCTTGTACTTGGTATTTTATTGTACCATTTTGATGCGTCCTGTCAGTGTAATTCTTCTTGTTTCAAAACTTTTTTTTTTTAGAATTTTAACATTATTCCTATTAGTTAATTGTTCCTTCTGGCTGATTCCCTGTGAGCTTACATAAATTCTTTCAACTTCCGATGCACCCAGGCTGCAACTGCCAAATCTGGGGAATCAACAGCTACCACTTCAGTTGAAGGTGGGTTCAGAGTGACTGCATCTTTGTGTCATCAATATTTTGAACATACAAAGGCTTATCACTCATAAAATAGGATGCAGCACTTAGAAGCTTGCTTGCGAAGCTCAATTAGGCATATTCGAAAAGTTGGTTGCGATCTTGTAATTTTTTGTGTGAAGCATCTTTTACAATTTGAGGCAGAATGCTTCTCCATTAATTCGCAAATCATGTGATTCAACCAGCAGCATTATTGGCTCCATTGCCTGTTTGCTTGTAGGTTTGGGTACATGGATCTATTCTGATTGCCATATACACGATTTCTTACAGGTTATTTCAGCTCAATTTATTTTACTGGCCTTATATGGGCATCATTCTGATTGATGAAGAACTTGCTTATGTTGTTGGCTTTCAAAGTCCATTGAAAGAGCATTGCTCCTTGTACCATGCCTCTTTTCAATTCTTTGTTACCATGTCCCTATTGTGCTATTTCGTATTGTGGTTTGATGCTTCTTCTTTTAAGAAATGCTGGAACTCTTTCTAAATTAGATTTTGATGTGAAATTCTAAGTTATTATTTATTTAGGGATTTTCATGATTTTGGTTCATAAGATGACATTACATCTTAATAAGGCAATTATACATTTTGATGGGTTTATAGTAAGTTGGATACTGAAGATGGTGAAAAGGGGATATTTGAAGCAGCTACCATGATAGAATAATTGGATTAACAGTGGTGATGATTGTGTTTTATTATAAGAAGAGTTATTTAAATACAAGTGCAATATTAAAGCCTTCATATGTTTGCTCGATTATGTCAATTTCTTTTTCTATTTAGCTTAAGGCAATGCTTTTTGTGATCACAAATAATTCAGGATCTTGTGCAATGACTTTTTGACACAATGACTTGAAACACTAACATTACGTTGCTTAAAACACAATTTATGTACAGGGGCTGTAGGTATGATCAGACCACATTAAAAGTCTCTTCTTCATCTTATCCTCTTAGGTGCCATGCGCCCTCTCCTTGGTTACTAATGCAATCCACTTTAGTATGACCACTCATATTTTTGAGCAACTCCATCTCAACTACATTGTCTTGTTTTTTCACTTGAGTAAACTTCTTTCACCATGATTTTGCATAGTTCATTTAACTTCATAGGTATCTTCCTATTGCATGTAACTCTTCTTGCACTTATTCATTTTACACATCATGATTTTATTACATTCTCCTTTTCCAGTAACAAATGATAAAGATGGTATATTTGAAGTTCTCACATTATGTAACTATTGTCCCATCTTATCTCACTTCATTCACATTTCTTTCTTTAAAATTGTATAGGTCATCTACTCATCTCAGAAAAAGCATGCTTCAAATAACCTGACAATGAATGCTAAAAGTCAATTCATTTTTCGTGAAAGTGAAATGTAAGGTTTTAAGTAGAACTTGGGTATAACCAAATTGTAATAAAAAAGGCTTTTGAATTTTTGTAAGTAGTCTACATATAGGTTAGTACTCCATTATCAATGTTCTCGATGACATTAATATATTCTTTTATGTTTCCTTTAGTTTGAGTGATGTTTATGCTTTCATTTTTATTTCTTTTATTTCAATGGAATTATGTATAGGAGGTTATAGTTATATCAATATGTACTGTGATGGGCACACACGCTCGCACGCATGTGCATATACAAATATATAGGTGGTGCAATTGATCAGACCAGTTGTACCTCAAGAGATGAGAAGGGTGTGTGCCATTCTTTCTTGTAAAGAATTTAGTGATATATGTTTTCATAATTACAGTTTTCATTTTCATGAGAAGGGAACTTGTGTAGGACCAATAAACTAGGGCTTCAATCCATAAAAATCAATTCTTTTCATAAGCTATATTGCAATTGAATTAAGTCAGATGACTGTGATGGCAACTTGAGAATTTGGGCAAAAATTCCTAAATTTTTGAAATAGTAAAACAAAATTAGGGGTTTCAAGATTTTCACCCCAAAACCTCTCTTTCCTTTTAGAATTGAAAGTCAATTCAGTCTCATGAATCAAAATTCAATTCCATTAAGTAGAAAGGGTATTTTTTATTTTAGTCACTAGAGTATTTTATTTTTACAGATTCTAGCTATATAAATAGGAAGGTATCTAATGCCACAACTCTAATTAGATTATTTGGTATTAAACAGATAAGTAAATAGCATTCCAATTGAAATAAATTGGTATAAGGGGCATTTGATTCAAGGTTATCTTGGTGTTATATCATGTTATATAAATCAAACAGATATTTGGTTTAATGATATGTGTAGATAACCTTCTAAAAAATTATAAATTTATTACTCGAAAGATAATATCTAGATTTCATGACATAACACTAAGATAATATTAAATCAAAATGCCCCTTAGTCAAATTGGATCGATTAGTTATAATTAAACTGACTCAACTTAAACTTGATCTATACCTAATCCAAACTAAAAGTACAAGAGTAGAATGGGCTTGATCAACTATACTAACTGTATGCTGACTCAATTCATCCAATGTGAGCAGGGAATTTGCTTTGGCGCTTTTCTAACAAATCTGAGCATAACAAGCTCCATGTTCACCATTATTCCCTTTATGTGATGATTGTCTTTTGATATTTGCATTTGATTATAATAAACTAACTTGTATGGTTTCTAATGCAAATTATAGACATAAAGAAAGTTTGTCCTCATACCTTTTAGACTAAATATATTTTGCCGGAGGAAAATAAATACCATGCCTCTCACCACAAGCATATGTATAAACTTTTTGTTGGAGGGAGATGAAATGGCATAAATATTTGTTAATGCTTGATGCAATGTTGCAGTTTCATATCACTTGAAATGGGATCTCTAGTAAACAAGGCTAGTGCTAATGTTTGTTTTAGGGTTTTTTTTGTTTTTGATTGATTGTTTTAGTACGTTTTATGAGTACTTGTTCCCTTCCCTATTGAGTGTATCTATAGCAACCCATTTCCATATGGGCACTTAAGCTCAGCTTTAATCCAATGACAGTGAAGTAACTATGTCCCATTTAGAAAAAGCAAACATTGTGATAACTTACTCTCTATTAATGGTTTTAATATCTATAGCAACCCTTTTATATGATCATTTACGCCATGCTTTAATTCAATTCGAGCGAAGTAATTATTTGTTATGCAAAGAGCAAATTTTCTGTCATATAGTACTGCATCATTTATTACTGATAAAACAATTTATTGTCATTTTCATCTTACACAAGTTAATAGAAAAACAAAGCAACTCTAGGTGAGGGTAAGTTTGAACTTGTAAGCACTTGATCTCTTGACCATTCTCTTTACTTGCATTAGCCTCAGATGAGGAGAAATCACAAATAACTGGAATCTATGATCTTGTTGCTGTATTAACACACAAGGGAAGGAGTGCCGACTCTGGTCATTATGTTGCATGGGTGAAACAAGCAAATGGTTAGTCCTGCATGCAAATAGCATGCACTTGAAATTTGCTTTTTGAATTAAATTTTTTTATTGTTGAAGAACTTGGTGCAAAATTTAGGTAAATGGATCCAATTTGATGATGACAACCCTATTTCTCAAAAGGAAGAAGATATAACGAAGCTTTCTGGTGGAGGTATGAGCATGTGTTTCTTTTTTTATCATATTTTGACCTGTATCTTGATTTTTCCTTGTGTTGGATTTTGATTAAGGGAAAAAAAGCAGTTATATGTTGGTATAGAGTCAAAAGTAGTTAGAAGTAAATGCATGTTATGAGATAAATGTGGTTATAGTATAATATATTTGATATATAATAATTGTAAGTCACATCGACTCCATAGATCTTGAACTCATTGCAAGATTTTCTCAGATATGAATTCAGTCAATTGGTTTTTCAAAAAAAAAAAAAAAAAGAATTCATTCAGTCGGGTCACAAAAGCATTTTTTCAACATTAATTTGGCAGCTTAAGGTCAGTTTTTGGCTTTGCAATGGGCTCCAAATGCAGAGATTGTGAGTTTGTATGAGTTTGTTGTTTATGTTTTAAAATATGAAATTTGAGGATGAAAAATGTCTAAACTACCATCTTCCACTTCCAATAAACTGAAACAAAATGATGACATTTGAAAGGATGTAATTTCGTTTAACAAGGGCAACGAGAAAACATGGTTAATCAAATGGTGTATTAATATTCTTTTATTCCTTCAATACGTGTAGAGATGCTTAGCTTCCACTCTCAAATTATGATGAATGATTGTGCGGTAAACTCTCAAAAAAGTAGAGAACAAACTGAATTGGAAAATAGAAAGCTCATTTTCATGGAAAAATGTCTCTGGACCTGATTGGGAAAAAATGCCGTAATATTTGACCAAATTTAATTTGTTGGATTTACATGTATTAGTTCTTAGGCAGTGTTCCTTATGCAATTCAACATACACCAAATTAAACTTGAAATTTAGGAATGAAAATGCTTTATAGTTTGAAAGGGAAAAAAAATATGAGTAAAAGAAATTTATTATCATCACTTCTTCGTGGTGATCTTTTATATATTTAGAACTCGGCTCTCTTTAGCTTGTCTTCTGTGTTAAACTTGGATAACAAATTCCTTGTAAATCTTGTCTTAGTTTTTCTACTTATTGATTACAAGTTATATTAGCAAATCTGTTTTAAAATGCAATTAGCAAACATGGGAGAGATTAGTTACTGTCGACATTTTCAGAATGACTCATAACTATATTTCTAATGGTTTATGATTATAAAAACGGTTAATGAAAAATCCTTTGATTCATTTTTAAATTTAAACTAGTAGTTTTTCTGTTGACTCCAAGGGATTGCCTACTTGCCATGTGTAAGATTCATTGGAGCTGCTGTTTTTCTTTTTTAATTTACTACAAAATTTTGTTCAAGATATCTGAGTCTTTTTCTTAATGTCTGAAAATTTTAAGATTCGCATGACATATGAATTATTTATGTTTTTATTTACAATTCTATAATAGAAGGTTTTATTTAACGATGTTGTTAAACTAAACAGTTATTCTCTAGATAACATGACAGCATCAAGATAATGTTGAACCAAGTGCCCCCTTAGATCATTCAATTTTAATGTGTCTGTAGTATTGTGTGCTAAAAAATACTTCATGAGATTCAAACAAATTTTCAAAACAATAATATAGCTAATGTTGTATTCATATGAATCATGAAATATTGGAAGCATTAATTAACAAATTTTGGTGTCATAGGATTGAGAATGTTGAGATGCTTTAGTTTAAAAATGATACAATATGAAATGAATATATTAGACTATCAATTAACATAAGATTAATAAAATGCTTGAGTGATTCTAGCATCACTTGGGGCTGGGATGTGTCATTAATACTGACAAATAATGCTATAGTAAAACTAATAAAAAAAAACTAATAAAAAGAAGACTAGTAATCAATGAATAACGTGAAGTTAAAAAGAATCGTTTTGGTAGTCTTTGGAATTTGCTCCAAATAAAACAATTTTCCCCATATCTTTTTACTATGCTGCTTTAAAGAAGTCTGAAGGTTAGTTCAAACCCAATTGAAGTTCTACTGTGGATAGCTTATGCCTGTGCTTATTTCACTCATACGCCCTTTAGATTTATTGGGGTGCAAAAATGTTTTAGGTTTTATTAGAGTTTTACTTGACCAAATAGCTTGATTGAACCCAACACAACTCTGTTCTGTATCACTCTGCCAATTATACCTAGTTTTTTTTTTTTTTTTTTTTGCCAATTATACCTAGTTGTGGTTTAAAATAATTGTAATAGTGATATTTGGGTCAAACTAAAACCTTACTCGATCTGAAATTGCACATATCAAACCTGACTAGTTGAAGACACTGTTCAAAATATTACTTGAAACCGATAACAACAACAACAACAACCAAGCCTTAATCCCACTAGGTGGGGTCGGCTACATGAATTCAAATAAAGATGAATATTATATGGTAGCAGCAGGAAATTCTTTGGCTTTGAATCGGAGTATTCAAGAAGAACAGGTTGTTCCAGCTCGATATCGTCAAGAATTCCTGACTATTGCATGGGAACAGATTCATATTAGAAGCATCTTTCCCTTCCAATATTTTTCTATTGGAGCTTCCCTCATTCCTTTTATCGAGCATAATGATGCGAATCGGGCTTTAATGAGTTCGAATATGCAGCGCCAAGCAGTTCCGCTTTCTCGGTCCGAGAAATGCATTGTTGGAACTGGGTTGGAAAGCCAAACGGCTTTAGATTCGGGGATTCCAGCTATAGTCGAACGCAAGGGAAAAATCATTTCCACTGATACTCACAAGATCATTTTATCAAGTAGTGGGGATACTTTAAGCATTCCATTAGTTATGTATCGACGTTCCAACAAAAATACTTGTATGCATCAAAAAACTCAGGTGCGGTGGGATAAATACATTAAAAAGGGACAAATTATAGCGAGCGGTGCGGCTACAGCCGGTGGGGAACTCGCTTTAGGGAAAAATGTATTAGTAGCTTATATGCCATGGGAAGGTTACAATTTTGAAGACGCAGTACTAATTAGCGAACGTCTGGTCTATGAAGATATTTATACTTCTTTTCACATTCGAAAATATGAAACTCAGACTCATGTAACAAGTCAAGGTCCTGAAAGAATCACTAAGGAGATCCCACATTTAGAGGCTCATTTACTCCGAAATTTAGACAGAAATGGAATTGTGATGCTGGGATCTTGGATAGAAACAGGTGATATATTAGTAGGTAAATTAACACCTCAGACAGCAAATGAATCGTCATATGCCCCAGAAGATAGATTATTACGAGCTATACTTGGCATTCAGGTATCCACTGCAAAAGAAACTTCTCTAAGACTACCTATAGGTGGAAGAGGTAGAGTTATTGATGTGAGATGGATCCATAGGAAGGGGAGTTCCAATTATAATCAAGAAAGGATTCGTGTATATATTTCACAGAAGCGTGAAATCAAAGTGGGTGATAAAGTAGCTGGAAGGCATGGGAATAAAGGTATAATTTCTAAGATTTTGTCTAGACAAGATATGCCCTATTTGCAAGATGGAACACCCGTTGATATGGTATTCAACCCATTAGGAGTACCCTCACGAATGAATGTGGGGCAGATATTTGAATGTTCGCTCGGGTTAGCGGGGGATCTGCTAAAGAAACATTATAGAATAGCACCCTTTGATGAGAGATATGAGCAAGAGGCTTCAAGAAAACTAGTGTTTTCTGAATTATATGAAGCCAGTAAGCAAACAAAAAATCCATGGGTATTTGAACCCGAATACCCGGGAAAAAGCAGAATATTTGATGGAAGAACAGGGGATCCTTTTGAACAACCTGTTCTAATAGGAAAGTCCTATATCCTGAAATTAATTCATCAAGTTGATGATAAAATCCATGGGCGTTCCAGTGGGCATTATGCACTTGTTACACAACAACCCCTTCGAGGGAAGGCCAAACAAGGGGGACAACGAGTAGGAGAAATGGAAGTTTGGGCTCTAGAGGGATTTGGTGTTGCTCATATTTTACAAGAGATGCTTACTTGTAAATCTGATCATATTAGAGCTCGTCAAGAAGCACTAGGTGCTACAATTATTGGAGGAACAGTACCTAACCTAGAGGATGCTCCAGAATCTTTTCGATTGCTCGTTCGAGAACTACGATCTTTGGCCCTGGAACTGAATCATTTCCTTGTATCTGAAAAAAACTTCCAGATAAATAGGAAGGAAGCTTGATCTTAATGAATCAGAATTTCTATTCTATGATCGATCAGTATAAACATCAACAACTTCGAATTGGACCCGTTTCCCCTCAACAAATCAGGGTTTGGGCAAATAAAATTCTACCCAATGGAGAGGTAATTGGAGAAGTGACAAAACCCTATACTTTTCATTATAAAACCAATAAACCTGAGACTGAGCTTCATGCTCCTCCTCCCAAGACACATGTCAGAGCCGGGGGCATCCCAATCAGATTGAATGGGATGACAGTTTCTCAGTCTGAATCTGTAAAATGCAAATTTTGATCAAATCACACATCGCAATATACTAGGCCCTCTAATTCTCTAAGAGTCTTATCTAAAAGATTCGGCAATATAACTAGGAAGCCGTTTCAAATACCACACATGAGTCACTGGACATGCGAGTTTGATGTATCCCATTTTGTACCTTCGTACCCGAGAATCAACAAATTCCACTCCACATTCTTCACAAGATTTCCATTCTTCTTTTTTAGTCCCAATCGCTCGGTAATTTCCACAAGCACAAATCCCACTTTTTATGGGTCCAGAAATTCTTTCACAAAACAATCCATCTTTCTCAGGTTTATTGGTTTTATAATGAAAAGTATAGGGTTTTGTCACTTCTCCAATTACCTCTCCATTGGGTAGAATTTTATTTGCCCAAACCCTGATTTGTTGAGGGGAAACGGGTCCAATTCGAAGTTGTTGATGTTTATACTGATCGATCATAGAATAGAAATTCTGATTCATTAAGATCAAGCTTCCTTCCTATTTATCTGGAAGTTTTTTTCAGATACAAGGAAATGATTCAGTTCCAGGGCCAAAGATCGTAGTTCTCGAACGAGCAATCGAAAAGATTCTGGAGCATCCTCTAGGTTAGGTACTGTTCCTCCAATAATTGTAGCACCTAGTGCTTCTTGACGAGCTCTAATATGATCAGATTTACAAGTAAGCATCTCTTGTAAAATATGAGCAACACCAAATCCCTCTAGAGCCCAAACTTCCATTTCTCCTACTCGTTGTCCCCCTTGTTTGGCCTTCCCTCGAAGGGGTTGTTGTGTAACAAGTGCATAATGCCCACTGGAACGCCCATGGATTTTATCATCAACTTGATGAATTAATTTCAGGATATAGGACTTTCCTATTAGAACAGGTTGTTCAAAAGGATCCCCTGTTCTTCCATCAAATATTCTGCTTTTTCCCGGGTATTCGGGTTCAAATACCCATGGATTTTTTGTTTGCTTACTGGCTTCATATAATTCAGAAAACACTAGTTTTCTTGAAGCCTCTTGCTCATATCTCTCATCAAAGGGTGCTATTCTATAATGTTTCTTTAGCAGATCCCCCGCTAACCCGAGCGAACATTCAAATATCTGCCCCACATTCATTCGTGAGGGTACTCCTAATGGGTTGAATACCATATCAACGGGTGTTCCATCTTGCAAATAGGGCATATCTTGTCTAGACAAAATCTTAGAAATTATACCTTTATTCCCATGCCTTCCAGCTACTTTATCACCCACTTTGATTTCACGCTTCTGTGAAATATATACACGAATCCTTTCTTGATTATAATTGGAACTCCCCTTCCTATGGATCCATCTCACATCAATAACTCTACCTCTTCCACCTATAGGTAGTCTTAGAGAAGTTTCTTTTGCAGTGGATACCTGAATGCCAAGTATAGCTCGTAATAATCTATCTTCTGGGGCATATGACGATTCATTTGCTGTCTGAGGTGTTAATTTACCTACTAATATATCACCTGTTTCTATCCAAGATCCCAGCATCACAATTCCATTTCTGTCTAAATTTCGGAGTAAATGAGCCTCTAAATGTGGGATCTCCTTAGTGATTCTTTCAGGACCTTGACTTGTTACATGAGTCTGAGTTTCATATTTTCGAATGTGAAAAGAAGTATAAATATCTTCATAGACCAGACGTTCGCTAATTAGTACTGCGTCTTCAAAATTGTAACCTTCCCATGGCAT